>BLSH010387032.1:2266291-2300693 GCA_018402905.1 Glandirana rugosa | reverse complement strand
TTCCAGGATGATTACTAAACATGTCCCCGTTTTACTATAGCGGGAGAGAGACCTCAGGTATGGAGAGAATTATGTTCTTTCCTGAAACGATCGAAACATTTGGCGTCAAACCGTAACGTACAATAATAATGTGCAATAATGGTTTTAGGGGTCTAGGAAAAGGTGATACCTAAGGGGTCAACATGAGGGAGATCATACATACTACGTACGTGTAAGAATTATGGGTTCACGGATTGAAATGTAAATAGTTGTAATTTGGATTAAACGGTGTATCAACTGGTTAATTGGTGAGGTCTACCACGGGCACGCTCGCGCAGCGTGCGGCGCGCGCGCCGCTGCTGCCACTAGGGGGCGCGCGAGGAGCGTGCACAGGGGACGACGTCCATGGACGTCGTCCCGGCATTCCAGTTCCGCGCTGGAGCCGTACTATGGCAATAGCGCGGATCTGGAGTGGTTAATTGGTCAACTATGTGGCAAATTAGGTTTAATGTTGATAAATGTAAAGTTAGGCACTTGGGTATTAAGAATGTGCATGCATCATACATACTAGAGGGAGTACAACTGGGGAATCCATAGTGGAAAAGGATCTGGGGATTTTGGTAATAACGTGTAATAATAACATGCAATGCCAAACTGCGGTTTACAAAGCTAGCAAAGTCCTTTCTTGTATTAAGAGAGGTATGGACTCCAGAGAGAGGGCGATATCATTTTGCCCCTGTACAAATCATTAGTAGGACCTTATCTGGAATATGCAGTTAAGTTTTGGGCAAAAGTTCTCAAAAAGGATATTGGGGAACTGGAGGAAGTGCAGAGAAGTGCAACCAAACTGATAAGAGGCATGGAGGAGCTCAGCTATGAGGAAAGATTGCAGGAACTGAATTTATTCTTTTTTTGAGAAGAGGAGATTAAGGGGGCATATGATCAACGTGCACAAATGCATAAGGGGTCCATATAGTGAAATTGAAGTTGAGTTATTCACTTTAAGGTCATCACAGAAGACAAGGGGCACTCTTTAGGTCTAGAAGAAAAGAGATTTCATCTCCAAATACGGAAAGGCTTCTTCACAGTAATAGCTGTGAAAATGTGGAATAGACTCCCTCAAGAGGTGGTTCTGGCCAGCTCAGTAGATTGCTTTAAAAAAGGCCTGGATTCTTTCCTAAATGTATATAACTGGGTATTAACATTTATAGGTAAAGTTGATCTAGGGAATATCTGATTGCCTCTTGGGGGATCAGGAAGGATTTTTTTCCCCTGCTGTAACAAATTGGATTGTGCTTTGTTGGGGTTTTTCGCCTTCCTCTGGATCAACTGTTGGTATAGGATTGTAGGATTTTTTTTATTATTGGTTGAACTAGATGGACTTGTGACTTTTTTCAACCTGATTAACTACAGTATCTCACAAAAGTGAGTACACCCCTCACATTTTTGTAAATATTTTATTATATCTTTTCATGTGACAACACTGAAGAAATTACACTTTGCTACAATGTAAAGTAGTGAGTGTACAGCTGGTATAAATAGTGTAAATTTGCTGTCCCCTCAAAATAATTCAACACACAGCCATTCATGTCTAAACCGCTGGCAACAAAAGTAAGTACACCCCTAAGTGAAAATGTCCAAATTGGGCCCAATTAGCCATTTTCCTCCCTGGTGTCATGTGACTCGTTAGTGCTAAAAGGTCTCAGTTGTGAATGGGGAGCTGGTGTGTTAAATTTGGCGTTATTGCTCTCACTCTCTCATACTGGTCACTGGAAGTTCAATATGGCACCTCATTGCAAAGAACTCTCTGCGGATCTGATAAAACTAATTGTTGCTCTACATAAAGATGGCCTAGGCTATAAGAAGATTGCCAAGACCCTGAAACTGAGCTGTAGCACGGTGACCAAGACCATACAGCGGTTTAACACAACAGGTTCCATTCAGATCAGGCCTCGCCATGGTCGACCAAAGAAGTTGAGTGCACATGCTCAGCGTCATATCCAGAGGTTGTCTTTGGGAAATAGACGCATAAGTGCTACCAACATTGCTGCAGAGGTTGAAGGAAGCCTCTTCTAAAGATGATGCACAAGAAAGCCCATAAACAGTTTGCTGAAGACAAGCAGACTAAGGACATGGATTACTGGAACCATGTCCTGTGGTCTGATGAGACCAAGTTAAACTTATTTTGTTCAGATGGTGTCAAGCATATGTGGCGGCAACCAGGTAAGGAGCACAAAGACAAGTGTGTCTTGCCTACAGTCAAGCATGGTGGTGGGAGTGTCATGGTCAGGGGATGCATGAGTGCTGCCAGCACTGGGAAGCTACAGTTCATTGAGGGAACCATGAATGCCAACATGTACTGTGACATAATGAAGCAGAGTATGATCCCCTCCCTTCGGAGACTGGGCTGCAGGGCAGTATTCCAACATGATAACCCAAACACACCTCCAAGGTGACCACTGCCTTGCTAAAGAAGCTGATGGTAAAGGTGAATGACCGGCCAGGCATGTCTCCAGACCTACACCCTATTGAGCATCTGTGGGGCATCCTCAAATGAAAGGTGGAGGAGCGCAAGGTCTCCAACATCCACCAGCTCTGTGATGTCATCATGGAGGAGTGGAAGAGGACTCCAGTGGCAACCTGTAAAGCTCTGGTGAACTCCATGCCCAGGAAGGTTAAGGCAGGAAAATAATGGGGGCCACACAAAATATTGACACCTTGTGCCCAATTTGGATATTTTCACTTAGATGTACTCCCTTTTGTTGCCAGCAGTTTAGACATTAATGGCTGTGTGTTGAGTTATTTTGAAGGGATAGCAAATTTACACTGTTATACAAGCTGTACACTCACTACTTTACATTGTAACAAAGTGTCATTTCTTCAGTGTTGTCAAATGAAAAGATAATAAATATTTAAAAAAATGTGAGGGGTGTACTCACTTTTGTGAATACTGTATATGTAAGATACATTCTTCTTTGATGCATCTAGAATGCATAGTGTAGGTTCTTTAGCAAATGTTCACAAAAAGCCTAGGCTTGGGTACAACCACTCCTGCTACCAGCATGTCTCAGTATAGTAGCAAAACTGTACTAAAATAATGATTATAAACTCAGAGGGATGGGATCTGTTTGCCTCAATGGACTCAGAGAAAAGGATTTTATTGTGAGTACAAAAATCTTATTTTCTCTCTCGTCCTCTGCCGAACACCAGAATTTGAAAACCTTTGAGATTGTCAAAAGCAGCCCAAATAGGTAGGCAACACAGGGAAATAGAAAGCTAATAGGCCCAATAAAAACAAGAGTAAGGGACTGAATGTAGCTCAAACAACCACGAGAAAGACCTTACACCAGAAGCTGGCATCTAAAGCCTAGTGGAGTGAGCCCCTAAAGAAAAAGGGGGAACCTAATTTTTGAGGCTACAGACCTGAACAATAGTTTCCCTGAGCCACTTAGAAATTGAGAAACAAAAAAACAGAGTGCCCTTCCTAGGCCCATTCTGAATGACAAAAAGGTTATCAGCCTCCCTAAAAGAAGCAGTGGCTGAGAGAGAAACTTAAACAGCCCTGACGACATCCAAAAGAATAGTAACAAATCTCCTTCCCATAAAGTAAAGCCAGACACAAGGATGGAAGGACAATATCCTGGTTATTGCAATAGGCGACAGCAAGATATAAATTCTACAAAGGCAAAGGAGATTTGACCAGGGGAGCCAAAAAGGTGCTCTTGCACTTAAGTCTTGATCAGAAGGAGAGAGATCTCTGAAACAGAATAGCAAATCCAGAGATCTAGCCCTTGATGGTACTAAGGGCCAAGTGTTGGTCCAGATCCAACTAAATGAAAGAAAGGACCTAGTGAGAAACTACTGGGGTGAAAGCCCCTGGATTCACACGTATGCCTTCAATGGACAACTTACTTGCTTTTAACATTGTAGGAATAACACTCTCCGTAATGCCCCTGCCCCTTTAATACAGTGATCAAAAAGAAAGGTGGCAAACTGATCCTTGGGACAGCTGATTCAGACTGGTAGAACCCACAAGGGCTATGAGAACCACTGGAATGCCCTCCAGTTTAATACTGTAAGCAGCCGAAGGAGGAGGTTCAGGGGAGTTAAGACATAGGTAAAAATGTACCGATTCCACAAAGACCCATGCGCATCCTTTGCTTCTGCCAGTGAATCCATGGATCTGGCTGAAACCTGCTTAGTTTGTTGTTGAATCTAATGGCCAGAAGATCCACAATCGAACAGCTCCTGGATTGGAGCACACAAATCTGAGAGTAGATAGTCCAAAGCTTCTCCTGGGGAAGGAACACTCTGGTATAGTAAGTGTCCAGGACCAGCCCTATATATTCTAAGCAATGGGTTGGAACCAACCACAATGTCTACAGGATTAGGATCCAACTAAACCCCTGTATTATTTGGATGGCTAGGGACACATTATATTCCAGAGCCCTCACAGACTCTTCCCTCAAGAGAAGGTCATCCAAGTAGCCCACTAGTGGGATACCTCAAAGGTGTAAGAGGGCCAACACTGCAGCCAGCACCTTGGCAAACACCCAAGGTGGAGACGGCAGGCAGAGGCCCCACCAAAAAAAACACAATGATTTAATGCACAAGAAAGAGAAGTACATGCAAGTAGGCATCTATGTTCACGGAGGCCAAAGAGTCCCCCCCTGGTGAAGGGAGGCAATTCCTGATCTTGTTGATTCCATATGGAACTTTTAGACCTGAAAGTAAGCATTTAGGGCCTTAAGGTTCAAGATGGGACAGATGTCCCCTCTGGGTCTAGGAACAGTTAAATGGTTAAAGTAAAAATCCTGACAAAGATCTGCAGCAGGGACTGGGATGATTACCCTTCCAAGAACACAGAAAACACCAAATGGAGGTAATCAAGGCACTGAGGGGACACAGGGAGTTTCAAGGTTAGAAGGCAAGGAAAGGGCAGTTTGCAACCCTGTAAATGGTCTGGGAACCAAGCTTGGAGGGTCTTGATATGGAAGTTGAATTCATAGTAAAGCTAAATAGGTTGCTTCTGAGAAGTAACACATGGAGGGGGTTTGCTAGTTTGCTCCTTAGGCTTTTTCTACTGGGGAAGATAAGTTCTCCTACCCCAAGTAGCATCTTAGAAGATAGTTTATAATGTTGGTCTGAAGAAATGCCCCTTCTTGCAAGCTAATTCTGCAGTCCAGTGCTTTAGCCACGGAGTCCTGCACAAGTGCACTGACAAAAACCAATACAAGAGAGAAGATCTGAGGTTGCCAACAAAACATCACAGCTAAATTTCAAAGCCAGAGATAAGTAGCCCTTGCAATCAATGGCCTGCAGGTCTGTGTCAGATCCCACTTAGGGGATTTGGCCCATTCCACCATGATTTGGCAAAGGAGAGCTACAGTCAGATGCAGGATGGAACCTGCTAAAGAGAACATAGCTATCAAGCGTTTTCAGCCATTTACTGTATTAGTGCGATCCTTAACCATAGTATGGGCACAGGTGAACTTTAAAGGAAGAGGAGTCTTATGTTAGTTGCCTTGTTAAGCTGAGAAATGGCAGATCCACAGTAGGGACAAACATTTTGTAGCTATCCCCTCAATAGGAGGCACACAACAAATTTTGTGGCAATCCGCTCAATAGGAGGCACACAAACCTGATCAGGATGTTACCAAGTATCATACAGAAACAACTCAGAAGATGTGAACAGAAGGTTTTGAAGGCCTCAGGAGCCCTGTAAGACCCAAGGCTTGAAATAGCTGTGGGAAAAGCAACAAACTGGTCCTCCAGCTCTAGGGTGTGAAGCACTGCATCAATAAGTCTTAAAATGTATCCCTCAACTTCGTGATAGAAGACAAATGCTTTTGGAGAAACACATCAAAGTCTTGATTGACTTGGAGTAAGAAACAGTCCCCACATCTGAAGACTCGGACACAACTAGGGCTGTAGGTAGATCAGGCACTGCATGAAGGCGGTAGAGCACTTGTGGCCTGTGCAATGAGAGTCAGAAATCAACTTGGCAATCTGAATAATAAATTCAGATGTGACTGCAGCAAAGGCCTCTTCCATGAGGGCAACAGGCCCAGGAACAACCAATAGAGCAAGGAAGGACTCCATGAAGAAGGTAGACTCTAAAACGACATGATCCCAGGTTATGGGACACTAACAAATGAACAATGTGCTGGGGGAACCCCGAGACAGCAGAACTGAACCCCGCCCCCTGGTCTAATGACAGACATGTTGCAGGTTCAAGGTAGGAGGCAAGACCTCAAGTAACCATGGAATCTAGACAGCATGCTCAAGACCCAAGAGTCAAATAGTCAGAGGTGACCAAGTATCACTGAAGGAAGGCAGTATGGACAGATCAGAGATCAAAGTTCCATGTGGCTCTTGTCGTAGGAACAGCAGCAAGGAGATACTACTTCAATACTGTCACAGTGGATTAGAAAGTGCACAGTGCAACACTCTGCTCAGTGGAATGATGTCGGGGCTCTATCAGCATTAACTCTTAGTGCATCAATTTGCCAGGAAATCAGAAATATGGCTGGATGGACCCAGAAACTAATAAAAATGAGAATGTCGAAAATTAAAGTATCACACCAGAAGTTGATCATGCAGACACTAATTTATACCAAAACAGGATAAAATATTTTTTTATAACCAATGCATTTTGGGGGTCAAGGACACACCCCCTTCATCGGGGGGGGGGGGAGGGGGGTTGTAAAAATGTCCATGCACATAGGACACTTGCAAACGTCCTAGCGGTGCCAGGATTTAAAACCCCTGCACTTCTTCCCCTTCTTTCTGCTGAGCTTCCAGGACAGATCAGAGTGTTTTTAACTGATCAGTGCCAACACAGAGCATCGCTCTGATCTGTCCAGGAAACACTGCAGAAAGAAGAAGGAAAAGAGCGGGGATACCAAATCTTCAGACTGCTACACAGGCAGTGTGGGCACTGACAGCTCATCTCACACACACACACACACACACAAACACACACACACAAACACACACACACACGTATCAGTGCAGAAAATACATAAAAAAAACAGCAATTCATGTATTGTACAACAAAACTAAAAACAGTTCATATAGTGATATCCACACCTAAGTAATACATTCATATATCATTCAATGGTGTTCATATATAGATAAAAAAGGGTGCAACAATTTAATGTATTAGAATGTCCAGAAGTTGATGTAGGTGGTCCCCTGAAGACGTGCATGCACACGAAAAGCCCAGGGAGTAGCTCTATACACTGATGGCGCGCTGCCTTATCGGATCGGAGGCCATCTTGGTATGTTCGGCTGCTCTGTATTACTTTGATTCCATGTGGATTTTAAATGCTGTATGTTTTATAGATTTAAAAATAAATACTACACTATCGTACCGCTCTTGGGCTCCTTGTGGTGAGCTCTTTTCCACCCAAGACGAGTCGTCCAGCCATACCTGATCGGTATAGGGGAACCCAGTGTTGGGATCAAGGCAGAGGCTTTGTGTGATGGCCAAGCTATAACAGGCTAATTTTATTGATTGTTCCAGTGAGTGCATAGTGGTGGTGGCACTAAGGAATTTAAGTTGTTTTTCTTTGCACTGAGACGCACTTTCTTGATAATTGTCTGGAAGTGGGCATCACAGTGATTCATCTGTGGATATTACATCAACTTCTGGACATTTTAATACATGAAATTGTTGCACCCTTTTTTACTTATATATGAACACCATTGGATGATATATGAATTTATTACTTATATGTGGATATCACTATATGAACTGTTATGGGTATGAGTGGGGGGAGAGCTGTCCGGTCACGTGAGCACCGAGCAGTGTGCTGAAATGAGGTATAATCTGCTTTTTTTATTTTTATTTTTATAAAACACAGACACAGGAGCACCTATCTTTAGGAAACAAACAGGATTATATAGGACATTAAATGTTATTTCAGCAGCAGGAGGGAATGGGGCGGGCAGGGAGCAGACAGGCAGGGAGGCACGTAAACTGACCATGGTGTTAGGGCTCAGCAGCCATGATACACGGTTTACAAAGGGGAGGGCAGAAACTGGCAGGATCAGACAGGCATTTCAGGTGATACAGGCCAGGGGGACAAATTACACAGCACAACCATTGCGCTGTATAACAGCGGGGGTCTCCAAACTATGGCCCTCCAGTTGTTCAGGAACTACAATTCCTATCATGCCTATTCATGTCTGTGAATGTCAGAGTTTTACAATGCCTCATGGGACGTGAAGTTCCACAACAGCTGGAGGGCCGTAGTTTGGAGATCCTTGCTTTAGAGGAACAGGATCCATTTTTTTTTTAGGTTAGCAAACACTTTAAGTACACACACAGCATTCTTATTGTTCTGGATAACTGTGCTTACCTACTTATTAAGGTCTGGAAGATGAAGGACAGAAGTATAGGTGCCTGTGGCCTCTGTCACACGGTCGTTCTTCAGTTTGCGACAGCCTAAGCACAATACTGCAAAGGGGGAATGTGCAGATGAAAATGAGGAATATATAGAATATCTAACCTCTGCTGCCATCAAAATAATTCTCTTGAGATTCAGAACTATAATTAATGAACTCCAGAATAATAAGCAGTACAGGCTGGAGGACATATATAAAAACTTGCACTTGACAGCTGAGAATATGTTTCTCATTTTCTACCTTATTAAACAGTAAACACTTGCAGCTTTAAACAATAAATGATATTGGCTACAAAAATACACACATATATGTCAATTTTCAGCACTCTGCTGTGCTTGAAGTCCAAGTTCATTCCAATAGGTGATCACCTGCAGCAGCCCCTCCATTAGGGGAGCACGGGCACCGCCCCCCCATCTATACATCCATCCCCTGATCTACATACAGGGAGTCGGACGCAAGGATTCCAATGGCGAGGGGTGTGCCAGGGGCTCTAATAGGCTTAAAAAAAAAGGTGGGCTTGGGGCGCAGAGCACTGCACCCTGATCCCACCCAGTTGTGTGACAATAGCAAATGGATATTCACCATCGCCACACTGCATCTCCTCCAGGCCAATCAGGAAGTGGATCTTGAGACCCATCACCCGATTGGCTGAAAGGACAAGTGATCCTATTTGACGCCTAGGAGGAGGAGGGAGGAGCCGCACAGTGTAAGCCACCGAAGCCGAGGAGGAGAGGACACAGGAGCCACTGCCCACAACCCGTCCGCTGCCGAGGAGAAGACACAAGAGCTGCGCTGCCTGCCACCAAAGCAAAGGAGGAGAAGACACAGGAGCCCCACTGCCCGCCACCGAAGCCAAGGAGGAGAGGACACAGGAGCCGCTGCTCATAACCTGCCCGCTGCTGAAGCCGAGGAGGAGAGGACACAGGAGCCGATGCCTGCAACCTGCCCACTGCCCCATAGGAGGCTGCCACCTAGATGGGGTAGGTGCTGGGGGGGAGGGGGTGTGATGGTTGTTTGCTGCCCCCTCCCCCAAAAAAACACACCAGCCACCACTGGTGATCACATAAAAAAATCATATTTCAGTCAGTCCACCCAATACTTTCCAACTCCACCTATTCACTATGTCCCCTATAAGAGGTGAGAAATCTCGTTCACAATGATATAGAATGATATAGAATGAGACCTCCTACTCTAAATGAAAGGAGTAGGAAGCACTACAAATATGTTGTCTAATATTGATTTATTTTAGGTACTTATACAGCACTGTCAATTTATGCAGCACTTTACATATTTATTATACATTCACAACAGTCCCTGCCCTCAAGGAGCTTACAATCTAAGGTCTCTAACCCACATTCATACATATACATACTAGGAGACTACCCAGGAATAGGTGGACAGAAATAGAACTCGGTCAGATATACCCAATACATCTTTCCTCTTTATTAAATTCTACATACACATACTAGGGACAATTTAGACAGGACCCAATTAACCTACCAGCATGTCTATGGAGTGTGGGATGAAACCGGAGTACCCGGAGGAAACCCACGCAGGCACAGAGAGAACATGCAAACTTCATGCAGGTAGTGCCATGGTTGGGATTCAAACCAACTACCTTAGCGCTGTCAGGAGGAAGTGCTAGCCACTGTGCTGCCCGTCTAATAAAATAATTTAGCTTACCCATATTCACAAATAACGAACAGATCCACCTGAAGTGGACTTGGCATTTAATAGCAGCTGAAAAATACTATAATGATCTCAATACAGCTACAAAATGACACACAATAAGAAGGAGGCTTTCAAAGAGTTCATTGATCGGTTTGTTTACCATCAATATTATCAGACCAGTAGTCAGTGACAGCATGATGTCCTTGGAGGCAATATACAAACTGTTACTGGTAGCACAAACTTTGGGTGCACTCATATAAGCTTTGAGACCTACATCTATTACATAAAAACAAATGTAAATTTCTAGATTAATTTAAACGTACACATAGCAATTCCTCAGTTATATGTGCATGTTGATCACCACCATGTAAAACTGTGGGAAAATGTTTATAACAGCACCTGTCAGTGGAGATTACCTTCGCCAGAGCGGTTATCACTGTGAATCCAATTAATACTGTACACAGAAAGGAGGAGTACAGAAAACACAAAAGGCTCCAGGGAACTAGTAATAACAGTACAATCTGCCAGACCTGAATGCTGAATATTAAGATGGATAAATGTTTTAATAATGAAAAAAATGTCCTACCTTACAGTGAAATCATAGGAGCATGATGCCAAAACACTTGGTTGGAAGGGTGAAAACTAAAGGAAAAAGACATGCAATTAATTAAGCAAGTCAACCAGTTTGTTTTTTTTTATCACAAATGTGTTCCATCACAAAACATTGCCACAGATTATGACTGTCAATAAGACTCCTTTTGAAAATTCTACTCGTCTGGCTGTCTCTGGCAAATCAGTAAGACTCCTTATTGAAGCCAATATATCAATGTAGGTCTGCTTTCATGTGTGCTATGTGGACTTATATGAGTTTGCAAATTAGCTTGTAAATTCTTTACACATAAATGCAAACAATACTCCTTGTATTTGTAGTGTTTGAATTAACTGATTAATATTAAACTAGGAAAAAGTAAAATGAAAATACAATAAAGTAAGGAACGCTCCACACTAATTAGTGTCATGAATTCTGAACACATGGACAACTTAAAAGCAAAAATAGGTGTGCTGTCCCTTTAAATTATAATCAAAACCAATCAGAACAAAAAAACAAAAACAAAATATATATGTGTTCAAGCTCAAATATGCAAAAACACAGTGCAGTTGATATTGTGTATAGTCCATATAACTGGTGAACCACAAATGCCAGCAATATTATAAATAGTCCATATATCAGGTGAACCACAAGTGCCAAAGTATGATGCAGATCTAATGCTCCACCACCACAAATAAGTCCACATGCTTACCAGAAGGAATTAACCTCCAGAATTATAAGAGGTCAATTAATAAGAGGTGTAAATTCTTTACATATAATTCCCACCAGATCTGCATGACAGCTATATTTCTAATTTGTTGCTGAAATTAAAAAGTACACAGGGCGCCAGCTCTTTCGGTCTTCACTCACCTCCATGATGGGGGTTACTTAAAGTTCAATGTCTAAATCTTTGGGGTTACTTAAAGTAGAATTTGCAAACCTGGTACTTGTGCCAAAAGCTAAACATGTACAAATCCCAACTTCGAATGTTGAGATGTTCTGATTCCCAAAGCAGGCACTTCCTGGTTGGGCTAAAGCTAGCTCACCCAATCCTAATTACTAAACTTTCAAATTGTCATGTGAGGCATCATAGTGATTGTTCGAAAGCAATAAGTGGGAGGCAATAGGGAGCAACAAACTTTGACACTACCAGGAAGGTTTGAAGCATTTAAGTTCAGCATGGCCCCACATTTGGATATAATGGAAGTAACTTGCCCACTAGGTACCTGCAAAATTATACTTTTTTCATTTTTAAAGGCACTTTAAGTATTCCTTAGACATGTGATTATTCCTGTAAAACAGTAACCAGTTAACAATAGGGACGTTTTAGAGCTAGCCCCTGAGTGTACATATTCAGACAGTAATGCATGTAATTAACTGGAAATGCCCAGAGTAAAACATTAAAATGAGAAAAACAAAAATCTGGTAACTTACTATATTTGTCATCAGTCCATATGGCCTTTACAACATTATCTGGGACAAACATAAATTTAAAAAAAGTAACATTATTGACAGATGCAGTGCCCCAAGCAGCATGTTAAATCCATTCTATGATTATTTCCCTCTTTTACATGAATGAACATGTGTTCATATGATGAACCAAAGTCTTAGCACTCAAATACTGTGGTTCCATGCAAAAAATGATAACTCAAGGTGAGATGAACCAACTGACACCTAATAATTAAACAAGTGTTCATTCCTTTAGTTCAGTCGTCTGTACGGAAAAATGAAAAGGTTTGCCATTCCTTTTACGCAGCAGTGGATCTCACTCCTGTTCACATAGGAAATGTATGAGGTACACATGCACATACAGAATATCTATTAAGATTTCAGATAGATTTAGAAAGATAGATTTCAGACCTTTTCTGCCTTTAATTGGAATCTGTGTGTGGGCCAATGATGACATATTGTCATACACTCGTTATTGAATGGTCTACAGGAAAATGTAGTTATCATGGGGCATACCAGAATATATCTGTATCTCTGGTACAATAGGATCTTTTGTCATTCCGAAAAACAGGGCAGTGCTCAACATTAGCCTTGGTCTCCAATATCTGCCATTGCCCATTAACATACACTACTGTGCAAAAGTTTTAGGCAGCTGTGAAAAAATGCTGTAAATTAAGAATGCTTTCAAAAAAAGAAGTGTTAATAATTTATTTTTATCAATTAACAAAATGGAAAGTAAATGAAAATGGTGATAGGTTGGTGTGGAGGTGTTCCAGGAGGTCTGTTATGTGAAATTGGGGGGCTTCTAGCATATGCTGTCACTCTTGATAGATTTAGCAGAGGCTTAGGCACTGTGGATGGGCAATCAACAACTGTGATTGGAATTGGATTAAAAATGCCAAGATTGCAGATGTGCATCATATCATAACTTTGATAGAAGATAAATATTTCCCGGAGTGGCATAAGGCTGATTCCATGCATACTAGTTGGGCTTATACATCTATCTCGCTATTGATTATCATCATTTAAATTCTACATAACTTGTTCAGCTGACTTTGCAAGCTACATAATGACACCCCCCATCACTGTCTCCTTTCCATACTCTCCAAGCGTTGTTTAGGCCGACTTACTTTGCTGTCAAGATATAAAAGGTCATGGAAAAGCTTATTAATGTGAAACGTGTCGACCTCTTGGACATTTCAGCAAAGCTAGTTATGAATTAAGATTATACATGGCCTATATTGCTTGATAGGGTTTTATTCCCATGTGGTTGTAACACTTTTTTTAAAATTTGTAAAATTATTTTTTTTATATATAATTTCATGGGTTAAACAAACTACAAAGAAAACCCTCTAATTGGGACTTTAAGGGCTCATGCATACTGTAGCTGATAAATTACCATTTTTGGTAGTTTGGGTGTTTTTTTTAACAGCCCAAAAATGCCCCTTTATGTTATCCTATGTGCCCATGAATACATGGACGTTTACTGTCATTAAACAGCAGTGGCGTTTTTGGGCTGTTATCTGAATGCCCTAACTTGGCGTTCAAAAGTCATTCAAAGTCATCACAAAAAATGCTTGTAAACACTCGTAAACGCCGATAAACGGTCGTTTATCAGCGTCCGGCGTTTTTTGTAGTCAATGGAAGCTAAAGAAGTAAAAAAAAAAAAACGCTCAAAAACGCAGACGCCGATAAACGCTGCTTACAAAACGCAGCAAAAGAACATTTTCTAAGCAGCGTCTCCTGCCCGACGCCCAGAGAGCGTCCGGTGTACATGGAACCTTAAAGACATTGATTCCAAAGATTAGAGAAATATCATAAAATATATCAATTTTATTCAAACATATTAGAACAGGAAAATACAAATGTTTAATTTTTTTCTTGTTCTATATCCTTTTCCTGTTCTAATATATTTAAATAAAAATGATATATTTTATGATATTTCTCTAATATTTGGAATCAAGGTCTTTAACCATTTCCTGCCAGGCCTATTGACAAATGACGGCCGGGCGGGGGGGTTCATTATCCTGACTGGGCGTATATTGACATCCTCAGAATAATCCGGGGGGCGCGCACCGTGGTGATCGGTGGTGCCGTGGGTCAGTCTTACCCACCGCATTACCGACCCAGGTAAAAGGCTTCCATCAATCACGGCTGATCACAGTGTAAATAGGAAGAGACGTTTATCGGCTTTTCCTCTGCTCAGGTCTGCAGACCTGAGCAGTGGAGAGCCGATTGGCTGCTCTCCTGATGGTGGGGGGGGGCTGCGGTGAACGTTCATCAGCACAGTCCCCCTCAGGATCACCCCAGTGGACCACCAGGGAGCAGACTAGGACCACCAGGGAGCCAACCAGGACCACCAGGAAGCCCCCCCGGGACACCATG
This sequence comes from Glandirana rugosa, assembly GCA_018402905.1. Lineage (NCBI taxonomy): Eukaryota > Metazoa > Chordata > Amphibia > Anura > Ranidae > Glandirana > Glandirana rugosa. Next base: position 2,286,208 of record BLSH010387032.1, on the reverse strand, counting down.
AGGAGGCTGCCCAGGACCACCAGGTAGACAACATGGAGGCCATCCAGGACCACCAGGGAGCCCCCACTAGACCACCAGGTAAGGGCAATACAGTGCACTGTAGGGATGGCACTGTGCCCATATATGATACCTGCCAGTGCCATCCCTAACAGTGCTATATGCACAAGTGCCCACCAGTGCCATCTATCAGTGACCACCTGTGCCACCTATCAGTGCCCAGCAGTGCCACCTATCAGTGCCTATGAGTGTCCATCAGTGCGGCATATTAGTGCCACGTATCAGTGCCGCCTATCAGTGCCCATCAGTGCTGCATATATGTGGCACCACCATCAGTGCAAACTTATCAGTTCCAAACTGTACTGCCACATCAGTGCCTGTCAGTCTAGCCTCATCAGTGTAGCCACATCAGTGCCCGTCAGTGAAGGAGAAAATTTACTAATACAAAGTTTTGTGACAGAAAAAAAGAAAAACTTTTTTTTTCCCAAAATTTTCAGACTTTTTCTATTTGTAGCGTATTAAATAAAAACCGCAGGGGTGATCAAATTTGTTTGGGTACAGCGTTGCACAACCACGCAATTCTCATTCAAAGCGCAACAGCACTGAAAGCTGAAAATTGGTCTGGGAGGGAAGTGTTCCAAATGCATGGTATTGAAGTGGTTAAAAGTCCCAATTAGAGGGTTTTCTTCGTAGTTTGCATTATCCAGGGATGTGGACATTTTTTCCTTTCCTAGAATAGTACTAGCATTTTACATTTAATTTCATGGGTTTGTATTTTTCAGTACAATTAAAGTCTGATACACACAATTTTTTTGAAGTGGTAAATACAATGGATGTTGTAGGTATACAATAGCCAATTCTATTTTCTAATCAGGAAAGTAAATCAACAGAAGAGAAATCTAAATCCAATCAATATTTGGTGTGACATATAAAAAATTCCAAGCTTTGCCCTTCCATGTGTTCCTTGCCATGAAGGCCAGTTAGAGGTGGGGGCAAGGGCCATCTCTTTGTTACTGGTGTAAATTTGGTCCAGGGACACATTGGACACCTTTGCTGCCATTGTGCTATGTGCTGGGTGTCCAGTGTGCCCCTGTGCCTTTAAGGGGGATTGGGCTACCTCCAGGCCACCTGTCCTTCATTTGTCTATTAGAATGCATGTGCTCCCACTGTAGAGACACTCAGATTCAGTAGTGGTATTAACTGCAAACGATACACGGGGTGCTGTGAAGAGGCCTTGCAGCTTACGCATGCTTTTGCAAATGTGTGCTAACTAAACCCCTGTTTTTAACAGTTGGACAGGTTAATTTGGTTGGTTAGCAGACTGGATGGTAAGTTGAGCTTGGAATTTTTCTCTGGTTTTGTGTTCCCTGTGTTTGCCCTTCCATGTGCTCCTTGCTGCGAAGGCCAGTTATAGGTGGGGGCAGAGGCCATCTCTTTGTTACTAGTGTAAATTTGGTCCGGGGACACACTGGACACCTTTACTGCCATTGTGTTATGTGCTGGGTGTCCAGTGTGCCCCTGCGCTTTTAAGGGGCATTGGGCTACCTCCAGGCCACCTGTCCCTCATCTGTCCATTAGAATGCATGTGCTCCCACTGTGGAGACACTCATAAATTCAGTAATGGTAGGAACTGCAAGCAATACACAGGGTGCCGTGAAAAGGCCTTGCAGCTTACGCACGCGTTTGCAAATGCGTGCTAGCTAAACCCCTGTTTTTAGGGCATACTGTTGGACAGGTTAATTTGGTTGGTAGTTGAGTTTGTTTCCATGTCAGAGATATGGCTTTTTGGCCTCAGTTCTTCCATAAACCCCACTTCTGGTCAGACTTCTCCGGACAGTAAATGGGTGTACCTTGATCCCACTGGTTTCCACCAGTAATGTGCTGATGGCACTGCTGGACATCTTATGATGTTGAAGGGAAGCAAGCATGATGTGTCTTTCATCTGCTGAATTAAGTTTCCTTGGCCAATCACTGCATCTACTGTCCTCTTCGTGCATCTTCAAAAGAGCTTGAACAGCATACCTTGAGACCCCAATCTGCTTTGAAATCTTTGCATGGGAAAGACCTTGCAGATGTAGCATAACTACTTTATCTCATGTTGCTGTGCTCAGTCTTGCCATGGTGTATGACCTGTGACATTAAACTGTCTTCCACAACCTTATCTTAGTAGCAGAGTTTGGTTGTTCCCGATCCAGTTATAAGTCTCCTACACAGATGTTTCTGCTTCAGCGAATGACTGTGTTTCAACCTACATACAAAATTGATGATCATTGGCACCATCTTGGTATAATTGGTTAATCATAATCCTGAATCTTAAGCCTACAAAATCCCTGATTTTGTGCACGTGCACAATATGTGCAAGTGTAAGAAATTATGCTGTTTGAAGCCAAAGGTAGTCCCACCAAATATTGATTTAATTTTGATTATTCTCCTGGTCGCTCACTTTGCATCTTGTAAATTGATAAAGATAAAACTATGAAAATATATATATTTGAAAGCATTCTTACTTTACAGCATTTCCGCACACCTGCCTAAAACTTTTGAACAGTACTGTACATACGGCCAAACATGCTAAACAATGGTTATGCAGTTTCCACGAAAGAGGTGTTCACAGCAGTGCATGCTAAGTATTCCACTCTACACGGTGTTTCCCAAATTTGGTATGTGGTCTATCATCCTCACAATTTCTGCAGCATCTATATATCACTGTTTATCCTGCCAGTGTTTAAATAAAGAGGGAGCACTGTGGGCAACATAACGTTTTTTGGTAATATAATCCACAACCCACATATTTTTTTCTACACATAACAGCACTGCTATGGGAAATCCTACTCTACACTATTAACTAATCCAGGTAGCACTCCTATGCGATTCACACAATGACCACACACGATATAAATTAAATCAGTGCAACGCTGATTAAAGACCCGTACACACGAGGTGAATTTCGGACGGGAATTTTCGTACGACAGCTTTTTGTCCGAAATTCTCACCGTTAGTATGCTCCCTTCGACATTCGATTTACATTTTTACTTAGACAAAAGCTGGAGGTGCAGACTAGTAAATTTATGTTGTACAACAGCACCACATCTGATTTTTGGATGGTGTGTACAGAAATTGACAAGCAAAAGTCGAAAGTACAAACACGTATGTTCGGAATCAAGGAATGACCCAGAAGTGTTCGGTAGTGTAAACTGGCGTTCGTAATTAATAATTAACATTTGTGACGCGGCAGTTGAAATTACGCAATGCAGAGCACATTAACATCTTTTTAATGTCTTTTTAATAGGGAAATTAGCAGAAGCGGCCCAAAGGGTGACACACCAAAAATTAATTTCCTATTTATACCCTCCTAGTACGTCACTACGTTCGCCTTTGTTGGACGAAAAATTTCTGATAGTCAGTATGCTCTACAAAATCATGTAAAAAAATAGCTTCACATCCAAGTATTTGCGTATTAGTGTATTCACTCTTTAATTACCATTAATTTAATTACCATTATTGTTATTATTTTTTCTATTTTTTTCTCTTAATTTTCATGTTGTGAACCAATTTGCACCAAGAAATTATCAGCAGTACAAATGCTTTCAATTGCTAGTATGCTCTAAAGTGAAATTGTTGCCCTGGGCTGCCAAACCGCTGTCCCCAGGACTTGCTCCTTGCATTATGCGGCTTCGGGTACACCCACACGTCACTTCCAGTCGGACGTGACGTCAGGGAATACCCGGAAGCAGCGGCTCAACTCTCTTCCGCCCAGCCTTCAGCGTCCCCATGTGTTATCGCCGCATCCCCTCTCCCCCTTCCGGTTGTCCCCTGCGACCCTTCTCTGGGTATGGACACGGTCGGGGACACGGCGGCTCAGCACCAAGCGGTCTCGGCGGCCCTAGCCAACGTCTCTCAAAGCATGGAGGTAAATGTGGCTTGATCTAATTACTATCCCATGCAGCTGTCACTCACTGCGGCTGATTGCTCTCAATACTGGTGCACGGTCTGCTATCACTAGCATTTAGGGATTAGTTCATGTGCCCAAGTATTCATGTTTTTATATGTTTCTTATAGATGTTTTTTATATATGTGTTTTTTTATATGTGTTTTTTATATATTCCCATGTATATCTATTTTTGAAGTGTGTCTTAATAACGCTTCTTAAAAATGTTTTTAAAAATGATGCATGAACCATTCCAAACACATTTTAACTATATTTAAAGTACACACACCTAAGAGGCAATTTTGTGACGATTGGCTCATGATTGACAATTGATGGATTCCAATTGTTCAATCACAATCATTGGCCAATTAACGCAACCAGCAGCATTTGTGCTACAATTTTCACAACATTTATATCCTTGGGTCAGACAGTCCAGGGTAACGAAGCTCTGAGGAAGGGGGTGCGCCCCCGAAACGCGTCAGCTTTTATTCTGTCTTAGTCTGCACAGGTTGTGCATCCACCATTTTGTGAGTACCCTCTCTTGCTATCAATTTTAATAAAATTGTTTTTGGTAATGCACTAGGTGTGTGCGCCTTCCTTTTTTCCTCTTGTTTTCTACAAAATCATGGACCTGTGCTTCTGACGAAAATCAGACGCTCGGTCATCCTAAAATCGGGCCGTGTGTACGAGGCTTTAGTTTATAAATAGCATACACATTCGCTGACACAGTAATCTGCAACTCCTAATGCTGCCATTTTAGAAGCCGTACCAAAAATGAATGCTTACTCCTGCAAAAGATGATGCAGACATCTGCTATACACTTTTGCACATGCATCATCAGTTGTAAATGTCAAAGGCTTTAAAACACCACCTTATTATCATAATAATCATGTAAAGCTGAACTCTAGACAAATATAAAGGACAGTATATGATGCCAGGGTTGGATCCTGAATGGCAGGTATATTTCCCCACAATTTGGGTTGTGGTCCGTTAAGGTAATGTTGAGTATTCAGGGCTTCTTCTAACTTTTTTCCTAAAGAGTAAGTGTACCGTCATACAGGCAAAAACAAGATTTGTATTTATAGCCCCTTTCACATGAGAGGTCCGATAGGGTTCAGCTGTCCGTTTTTCAGCCAGACCTGACTGAACCCTCCAATCACCTCTATGAGCAGAAATGGTAGAACAATGTCCCGGATACAGTGAAGCAAAGAAACCACCTCGGGATGAAAAGAGGCCCTGAGTCTCAAAACACTCTTGTCCTTGTATAGCACTAGATAGGACACCAACTCTAAAACTCGCCTTGGGAAAGTGAGGGCGACAAGAAAAGTAACCTTGTGAGTAAGGATAGACAAAGGAATATACCTGATAGGTACAAGGTTGGTCTTTGAAGAGCCAATAGAACTAGGTCCAGTGAGAGACAAAGAACTGCTAAGACAGAGATTTAACCAGTTCCCTACCAAGTCATTGTAAAATGACGTCGGCAGGAACCCTTTGTCGATCCAGGCCGACGTCATATGACGTCAGCTGCTCCTCGCTGCTACTGCGGATCGATCGTGTCCCCGGGGGTCGTGCCCCCCCATCATGGTAAATAGCCAATAGATTTGGCTCTTTACCACGTGACCGGCTGTGTCTAATCACAGCCGGTCACTACCGACCTCCACGTGCATGCCCCCGGGGCGCACAGCGCGGCAATCGGGGCTGAGGTTTGTCCCTCGGACAAAGCCCAGCTCCGATCAGTGTAAAGAGCCAATGGAAATGGCTCTTTACCACGTGACCGGCTGTGTCAATCACAGCCGGTCACATGATGTAAACAAACCACGATAACAAGCTGTTACCAGGTTCTCCCTGTCACACACTGATCGTGTGTGAGAGGGAGATTGCGGTAACAGCTTGTTACCACCCACTTTGTACACCAAGCACACTGATCATCCCCCCCAATAAAAAGTACTTGTCACCACCCCATCAAAGTACATGTTTCAGCCCATCAAAGTACCTGTCACCTGTCCATCAAAGTACACGAGTACCTGTCACCCGTCCATCAAAGTACCCAAGTACCTGCCATTAACCCATCTGAGTACCCGAGTACCTGCCACCAACCCATCTGAGTACCCGAGTACCTGTCCCCATCCCATCTGAGTACCTGTCCCCAGCCCATCAGAGTACCTGTCCCCAGCCCATCAGAGTACCTGTCCCCAGCCCATCAGAGTACCTGTCCCCAGCCCATCAGAGTACCTGTCCCCAGCCCATCAGAGTACCTGTCACCAGCCCATCAGAGTACCTGAGTACCTGTCACCAGCCCATCTCAGTACCTGTCACCAGCCCATCAGAGTACCCAAGTACCTGTCACCAGCCCATCTGAGTACCCGAGTACCTGTCACCAACCCATCAGAGTACCCCAGTACCTGTCACCAGACCATCAGAGTACCTGAGTACCTGTCACCAACCCATCAAAGTACCCAAGTACCTGTCACCAACCCATCAAAGTACCTGTGTACCTGTCACCAGCCCATCAAAGTACCTGAGTACCTATCACCAGCCCATCAGAGTACCCGAGTACCTGTCACCAACCCATCAGAATACCCGAGTACCTGTCACCAACCCATCAAAGTACCCGAGTACCTGTCACCAGCCCATCAAAGTACCCGAGTACCTGTCACCGGCCCATCAGAGTATCTGAGTACCTGTCACCAGCCCATCGGAGCACCCGAGTACCTGTCACCAGCCCATCAGAGTACCCGAGTACCTGTCACCAGCCCATCAGAGTACCCGAGTACCTGTCACCAGCCCATCAGAGTACCCGAGTACCTGTCACCAGCCCATCAGAGTACCCGATTACCTGTCATCAGCCCATCAGAGTACCCGAGTACCTGTCACCAGCCCATCAGAGTACCTGAGTACCTGTCACCAGCCCATCAGAGTACCCGAGTACCTGTCACCTGCCCATCAGAGAACCTGAGTACCTGTCACCAGCCCACGAAAGTACCCGAGTACTTGTAACCTGCCCATTAGAGTACCTGTCATAGACCATCAGTGTACCCAAGTACCCGTCACTTGCCCATCTGAGTAACCGAGTACCTGTTACCAGCCCATCAGAGTACCCGAGTACCTGTCTCCTGCCCATCTGAGTACCCGAGTACCTGTCACTAGCCCATCAGAGTACCCCAGTACCTGTCACCCGCCCATCAGAGTAACCAAGTAACTGTCACCAACCCATCAAAGTACCCGTGTACCTGTCACCAGCCCATCAGAGTACCTGTCACCAGCCCATCAGAGTACCCGAGTACCTGTCACCAGCCCATCAGAGTACCCGAGTACCTGTCACCTGCCCTTCAGATTACCCAAGTACCTGTCACCAACCCATCTGAGTAACCGATTACCTATCTGCAGCCCATCAGAGTACCCAAGTGCCATTTACCAGTCCATCAGATTACCCAAGTACCTGTCTCTAGCCCATCAAAGTACCCGAGAACCTATCTGCAGCCCATCAGAATACTTGAGTACCTATCTGCAGCCCATCAGAGTACCCAAGTACCTATCTGCAGCCCATGCCTCATAGAATATACCTCGGGTGTGTGCTTTCCAAAATGGGGTCATTTTGTGGGTAATTCCACTGTCCTGGTGCTCCAGGGCCTTCAAAAGTGTGATAGGTATGAATGACATTTTATGTGTAATTTATGTTCCTAGAATGCCTGACGGTGCTCCCTGCATGTTCGGCCTCTGTATGTGGCCAGGGTGTGAAAAAGTCTCAGACATGTGGTATCGCCATACTCGGGACGAGTAGCAGAATATATTTTGGGGGTCCATTTTTGCTATATACATGCTATGTGTTAGAAATACCTTATAAATTGACCACTTTGTGTAAAATAAAAGCATTTTCATTTTCTTTCCACATTTTTCGAAGACTTGTGGAAAAAAATGAACCATTCAAAAGACTCATAATGCCTCATAGAATATATGTTGGGTGTTTTCTTTCCAAAATGGGGTCATTTTGTGGGTAATTCCATTGTCCTGGTGCTCCAGGGCCTTCAAAATGTAATAGGTCGTTAGGAAATTAGATGTGAAATTCCTGCTCCTAGAATGCCTGGAGGTGCTCCCTATAATGTTGGACCCCTCTATGTGGACAAGGTGTGAAAAAGTCTCACACATGTGGTATCGCCATGCTTGGGACAAGTAGCAGAATATATTTTGGGGGGTTATTTTTGCTACATACATGCTATGTGTTCAAAATATCATATAAATTGACCACTTTGTGAAAAAAAAAATATGTTTTAATTTTCTTTCCACGTTTTCCGAAGACTTGTGGAAAAAACTGAACCATACAAAAGACTCATAATGCCTCTTTGAATATACGTTGGGATGTTTGCTTTCCAAAATGGGGTCATTTTGTGGGTAAATCTATTGTCCTGGTGCTGCAGGGCCTTCAAAGTGTGATAGGTGGTTAGGAAATCATGTGTGTAATTTATGCTTCTAGAATGCCTGACGGTGCTCCCTGCATGCTGGACCTCTCTATGTGGTCAGGCTGTGTAAAGGTCTCACATGTGGTATCACCATACTCAGGATGAGTAGCAGAATATATTGTGGGGTGTAATTGGAAGTATGCATATGCTGTGTGTGAGAAATAACAATTTTGTGCAAAAAAAAAAAAAAAGAATTTCTTAATTTTCCCAAGAATTGTAGGAAAAAGTACTTCAAAAAACTCGCCATGCCTCATACTAAATACCTTGGAATGTCTACTTTTCAAAAGGGGTCATTTGGGGGGGGGGGGGTATTTGTACTTTCCTGACATTTCAGAGCCTCAAGAAATGAGATAGGCCATCAGTGCATCAGGTGTGATAAATTTTCAATGATTGGCACCATAGCTAGTAGACTCTAGAACTTTCACACAGACCAAATAATATACACTTATTTGGGTTATTTTTAACAAAGATAGGTGGTAGCAGTATAGGTTTTGGCCCACATTTATGAACAAAAATTACTGATTTGCAAAATTTTATCATAGAAACTAAAAAAAATGGGTTTTTTTTTCAAAATTTTCGCACTTTTTCACTTATGTCGCAAAAAAATAAAAAACCCTGAGGTGATTAAATACCACCAAAAGAAAGCTCTATTTGTGCGAAAAAAATATAACAATTTTGTTTGGGTACAGTGTAGCATGAGAGAGTAATTGTCATTCAAAGTGTGAGAGCGCTGAAAGCTGAAAATTGGTCTGGGCAGGAAGGGGGTTTAAACGCCCTGTATTGAGGTGGTTAACCATTGATGGCACTCAAGGCTAAATGCTAATCGAGACCAGACTAGGGAGAAGACAGGATTTGACACGCAGAGAACTGTGATGGAATTTCCTTGACTTGCATCAGGGGAAATAGACTTTTCAAGATGCAATGGTAGACTTTGAGAAAAGTTTATTTCCTAGCTTTCAGGACTGCAGAGATGAGCAAATCCAATAGGCCTCTACCCCATAGGACCTGGGTTTTAAAAGACAAGCCAGGAAAGGCAAAGACTGAGAATCAGAGTGGTGAATTAGCACCTGGGAAAGAAGATCTGGATGATCTGAGAGGGCCACGGACAGTCAGCCAGGAGCCTGACAAGTTCCAAGTACCATCTTGAGGAGTATGCGAGGAAAGAGCTTCAGAGGAGGAAAGTGTAGATCAGGTTAAACTGATCCCATGGAGTAACCAATGCATCCACTGTGAAGGCTAGAGGATCCCTGGATCTGAGACAAACCTGCTTAATTTGCTCTCGAACTTGGAAGTCAGGAGGTCCAGGTGTGGCATCCGCACCTGCAGCTTGAAACACCTTGGGGTGAGGAGACTATTCTTCTGACACCAGATATTGACAGAATGAGACTGAGGAAGTCCACCTTGCAATTTTTCATTCCTGGGATGTACACAGGATGTTGACAGGGCTGAAATAAAAGTCTGCTAAAGCCAGAAACAGTACGTTGGATAGAGTCACAAGACTTCAGGTTCCTCCTTGATGTATGCCCCTAAACAACAAAGGTTGGATGACCTTGCAGATAATGACCTTACAGCAATGAAGAGTTAACCAAATTGCACTGTAAGGTTGGATGACTTTGCAGATAATGACCTTACAGCAATGAAGGGTTAACCAAATTGCACTGGGTTCCAGAATATGTCCCCTGAACAGAGAGGGTACCTAGGATTCTGTCACAGTCGGATAGGCTGGCATCCATCTCCAGCAAAAATGTTTTGACCCACAATGGCAGGGAAAGCCTGGTCCTGCTGGTCGGGCATATAGGAAGATCCAGAGACCTAGTCCACTTGTTCCACACTGCCAGAATGTTGGATTGCAACAGTCTGGATTGAAAGTGAAAATATGGAACTACCTTGAAGGAGAACACCAATATGTTCAAGACCCCCAAGTGTTCTCTGGTTCCTGGACCTTAGAGTCTGAACATAAGAGCAGAGAGACTGGAGTTTTCGCAGGGGAAGGAAAACCTTGGACGGGCCATGTCTAAGGCCAAGCCCAGATACTCCAAGCGATAAGGTTCCGGAGCAGTGTTTCTCAAACTTTGTCTTGCGGCGCACCAAAAAGATCTGAAAATTTTCACGGCCCATCTGAAAAGATTTAACAACTTCTGTGGTGAAGAACTTACTTATTTTTACATATATATTCATTTAACATTTCCGCTTTCAGAGTTCCTGACATGATTACCCACTTGCCGACCGCTGACCGGCATCTGACCGCGGGGCAAAGTCGCTCGATATCACAAACCGCCGTAACCTGACGGTGGCTGCGATATCACTCTCTGTGAGCGTACGCGCGCCGCCGGAGGCACGCTCACTGTGTTCAGGGGGGGGCAGGGAGCGGGTAGGGCGGACTCGATCGCTGCTGGCTACCCGCGATGCCCCGCCACAGTGAAAGAACGGAGGTCCATGTATGTAAACACGGATCTCCATTCTGTTGAAGGGGGAAGGGCGATGATCACAGGCTTCCTCTATATGGAAGCCGTGATCATCCCCTTTCCCCAGCCAGGGCAGCCCACACACAGTTAGAACACTCCCAGGGAACACAGTTAACCCCTTCACTGCCAATGGCATTTACACAGTAATCAGTGCATTTTTATAGCACTGATCGCTGTATAAATGCCAATGATCCCAAAAAAGTGTCAAAATGGTCCGACATGTCCGCTGCAATATCGCAGTACCGCTAAAAATCGCAGATCGCCGACATTTCTAGTAAAAAATAAAAACCCCAGAAATGAATTCTCATCATCCGCAAACACGGACACTTTTGCGCAAACCAATCAATAAACGCGGATTGCGATTTTTTTTACCAAAAATATGAGGAAGAATATAAATCGACCAAAACCGATGGAAAAAAATGTTTTTTTATATTTTTTTTTGGATTTGTATTTTAGCAAAAAGTAAGAAATTTGGGTTTTTTTGCAAAATTATCGCTCTTCTTTTGTTTATAGCGGCAATCAGAAATGACGCAGAGGGGATCAAATACCACCAAAAGAAAGCTCTATTTGTGGGGAAAAAAAGGACGCAAATTTAATTTGGGTACAACGTCGCACGACCGCGCAATTGTCAGTTAAAGCGACGCAGTGCCGAATCGCAAAAAGTGCTCTGGTCCTATAGTGTGAAATCCTTCCGGGGCTGAAGTGGTTAAAGTGTTACTAAACCCAGTAATACCCACAGTGCCCACAGCTTATAAATCTTCTCTTTACATTAAAATACTGTAGGAGGAAATTTCTACTACAGCCCGTATACACGCCCACATGTGTGATGTCAATATCATGTGACCTGGCTAGCTCTGAGAACAAGTAAATGTTCTCTTCAGCATAAAAGACGCACCTGAGCATGTGCAGGTTGGCTACCCTGCCTGTGTTAGCTGGCCTTCCCCAGACACAGTGCAGGAGGGAAGGATCTATACATACAGGATAAAACAGCCTTTTTACACAATGCAGGGGATTAACCCCTTAGCTTCCACGGTAAGAATAACAAGCATTCTATGCTGCATATAAAAACTGATTTTACTGATTTCTCCATCTCTAAACAATGAACAAACTTTATTTATAAGCATCAAAGGTGGAATGGAACGGTCTCCATTATTATAATATAATTAGAGCGATCAAGTTCTCTCGAGATCTTGTACAAGTCTCGCGTTACGAAAGGAACCAATGAATGACAGACTGACAGAGTTTGCATTTTTAGGTTCTTTTTTAACTTTTGCCACATTGATTTACCATTTAATATTTAATATGTTCAAGGTTTCAAAACTCTAGCAATTTTTTAAAAGTTTTCAAAACTCACACGGTACACCTGCAAATCTCACATGGCACACTAGTTTGAGAATCACAGTTCTAGAGCTAATCTCTAGAGATTTGGGATTCACCCAATTTACAGTCCATTGGACAAGGGTTGACAGTGTCTAAGGCCCTCCCTCAAAAGGAGGTTGTCCAGATACCCTCCTATGGGGATGCAGTGGGAGCAAAACACAGTGAAAGCAGGGATTAGCACCCAAGGTGCACTGCACAGGCCAAAATGAACAACAAGAATTCATAAGATTGTGTAGCTACAGTGAATAGCAGGTAGCATTGAAGTGCTGGATAAGTAGGAACATTTAAATAGGCATCTGCAATGTCCACAGAGGCCAAGAAGTTTCCTGGATGAAGGCAGAGGATGACCTGGCTGATTCCACATGTACTTTTGCTCCCAGAGAAAGGTGTTGGGAACCTTCAGATCCAGGACAGGTTGGACGCGCCTTTTTTTTCTTGGAAATTGTGAACAGGTTTAAGAAAAAAAAATCTTAAAACCCGTTTCTGTGATTATGGCTCTGACCCTCTAAGAGAGAAGATGCGCCAAAGCAGCATGAAGGCCCATTCATTTAAGCAGTGATGTTGGCAAATTTAAATTGTCGTGCTATATGAGCGATAGTGGTAAAGAGATCAAACTTGCGTGGTGTTGACATAGACGACGCCAACTAGTTTAGTCAGATATGACATCATCCGGGGCATATGTAGGGAAAAGTCTATGTGTGTCAACACCATGCAAATTTGATCTCTGTACCAGTGGATACCAGCCTGGGATACTTTGTATTTACATGCTGAACGCTTACTGGATCTGTGTACGTTTTTAGCAGCGCTGAATCTTAATAAATCATCATACGGTTTTACTTTATGTGGATACTCTTTTTCTTCTTTATGGGACATCTATGAGAGTGATTAGGAATCAGCATGGTCCGCCATGAGACTATTTCTACCTCTTTCAAATGGATGGATATGCCATGATTTGTAATCCCATGCTGATCTAGACTCCTATAATGTGGAGTCTAGGGATCTGGTAAGCGTACATCTTACTCTATTACAGTGGAGGCGCACTTGGGTGAATGGTCATTTATTTCGGACAGAGTTGCTACCACTTATCCACATATGGAAATATTTTATGAACTGTTGTTTGTTTTTCAATCTGTTTGCATCAATTCACTATCGCTTATATAGTGCGGCAATTTATGTTTTATTTGTTTTCACACAATTGGTTCTGTAGTATTATTGCCAGCAGCTTTTTTTGTAATTTATATTTGTATATCCTTTGTTTTCACCTACGCAATATTTTTTTTTACATACCATGTTGGCAAATTTGACCACAGTAAGTGAGGTTGCAGCTTATGGCCTTTGGATACCACATTCTGCGCCAAAATATCCTGGGGCCAGATGGCTGTGAATCCCTGCACTCAGACTAGTCCCCTTATTGTGAAGAAAATTTCCTTTGGGGTCCAGGACTTACAGTAGAACTGAGTTCAGGACTGGGTTCACACCTAATACCGACGCAGCTCACAGCAGGGGTCCGATCACAGATCGGATTAAGGGGCCGGTCCTGGCCCCTTACCATGTAATCAGCTGTCAGCCAATGACAGCTGATCACGTGATGTAAACATTAGATCGTGATCTTCAGTGGTTGTCAGCGTGAGGGGAAAAAAAATGCCGATCACCGGCTTCTGTCAGAGGGACATCGGCTGCCTCACCTGTGCACACCTTGCCACCTATCAATGCCCATCAGTGCTGCCAATCAATGCCCAGCAGTGCCTCATCAGCAGTACCACTGATCAGTGCTGCCCATCAGTGCCACCCATTAGTGCCGCTTAGTGCCCTTCAGTGCCACCTCTCAGTGCCCATCAGTGCCACCTTAACAGTGCCTATCAGTGCCCATTGGTGCAGGCTCATCAGCGCACATCAATGAAGGAGAAAAATTACTTGTTTTCAAAATATACCAAACTATGAAACAGTTTTTTTTTAATTGCCTTTTTTTAGCAAAAAATAAAAAGCCCATGCAGCTGTAGCCAATCTGGAGGGTCTTTCTGCACACCGCCAAAGGGGCTTCTGTGTTGGTGCTGCCCTCCCCCCCGTGCTCCCAGAACTCTCACCTCAATGCAGACTAAAAAGTGCCTCCAAATAATCATGCGACTCCTACTCTGGATTGCCTTCTCCTTTAAGGGTGTCCCTCAACTTTCTCCTCTCTCCTCAACCCGAACTCAGCTGGGCTCCACTAATATCAGGCACTCCAAAATCCCCCTGATACAAGTGGACAAAACAGACAGGCTCCCATAGTGTGATATCATTAGGCAAGGTACATGTATTGACTCATAAATGCCTGCCTACATCAAACACAATAAAAACGAGCATTCAGAAAAACACAGCGGCGTATTCCGCCTCTCACTCTACTTCCGGTATGTCCTGTGCGTTCTGGCCACGTCCTACGCGTTACACCACGTGACTTCCTCAGGGTAACCGGATTGGATGTCTTAACTATCAATTTATATTGGCATACACAGAAGTAGCCCGTCTGCCATTTTGTTGGAGCCTAAATGCGAATATCCATCTCGGCCATTTTGTCAGTGTCTATTTCTCATCTAATGCATTGTATGCATGCTGTATCCGACCAGAGGACAGCTTAAACTGGGGTCGTACGTGTCGCGTTGCAAGGTAATGAAAATGACAGAATATGCAAATTGGCAATGATGAACTGAGCGGTGAGGGAAGCAATGTATAATGGCCCAAAACATTGCACTTAGAGGGATAGTTTTCACCTACACAATTACCCCTTATCATTTGTCCACCTCATAGTAGCGTATGTAGACTCTACATATCATTTAGAGTTTACATGATCTGTTTTTCTAAATTTGTATTTCTATAACGCTTTTCTCCCTGGTAGTAAAGCGCTTAGGAGGTGGGGTAGCCATTATGGACACACTTAGTTGAGCCAATTAGGCTGAATTTGCAGTGGAACAGACAGCTGCCAGAGCGCTTTACCACTCCGGCAGCTGTCCGTTCCAAATGCAGTAGGGCGTGATGTGATGCGTGATTTAGTGCATTACACAGCTCCTTTTTTTTGTACAAACTTTAAAGAGTACAAAATAATACTTCAGTCATGTCACGGTATAGCACCGTAATGCGATGAGCTGCTGTACAGCGACATGAGATCCTGTACAGAAAATGCAGCAGGTCTCCTGGCTGCGTTGCAGTGTGAGTAGGATATGCAGAAAACATTTATTTTCTCTATTTATTTTCTTCTATTTTTGTGTCCTAGCATTGACTGGTGGTTAACAGAGCCGTAAAATGCCAGTCATTGCACGTAGTCTAAATGACCCCTTAACCTATAAGCATGTCTTGTAGGTGTGGGAGGAAACCAGAGTACCCAAAAGTAGTACAAGCATAGGGAGAATACAACTGCCGTGAAACAATTACTCAACCCAAAGGCTTGTTACTCAAGTAGTGTTTTATTGTAATTCTGTCACATACATCTTCAATATGCTTTTGACCTTCTTGTAAACATATAAACTCAATTAACAAACATTTATTCAAAATTTAAAAAAAAAACAAAAAAAACTCCCTTTACAGAGATGTGATGATGAACAAAGTACAGTAATCTATAACAAACAGACAATTCTCACCTTGCAGTTAGACTAGTGAAAGATGCATCCACCTTTGTATATTTATATTTTAATAGAAGACATCAAAAGTTGATTAGAAAATTTATACAAAAACCTTATGAAATTTTCCCTGGTGAAATTGGTATTTTTGTTAGAGAAACCTAACATCTAGTAATTACAGGGGACTCAAAGTGCGACTCCAGTCCACTATAAAATATTAGTAGTATGTTCCTCCCACCCTCCCCCGGATAGCAAGGTTTAAATGCTTAATTAGTCTAGGAGAGGTTTAAACTAGAGGAATACTTATCTTATTCCTTGCTACCCTGGAAGCTTACTCTACCCTATGCTACCACAATGTTGGCAGGCCCTCAATGTCAACATATACAATGCAAGGTCATTGACATCTGAGAAGGGGTGGCCGCACAACCAGAAAAAAGAAGTGGCTTTGTGGCACTGGTCACACAATAGGGAAGAAGCCTGCAGGAGACAGGACTAAGTTAAGCATTCCTTTGCATTAAACCTTGGCTAAGCCAGAAGGGTTGCATACTGTAAATGTATTATAGCTGACTGGAAATTTAGCTTTAAACGGAAATTGCCTAAATAGCATTCCAGTGGTTGAGTAACCAGTTTTATAAGGCCAGTTCAAATACAGGTAAACTTTAAAACAATCATAATGCATATATTTGACCTATTCCATAGGAACCTTTGTGCACCGAACAATAATAGCCTGGGATTGAAAAAGCCTCAACTCTAATACACATTTTCTGTAGCTTCCAGTGGAGAGTCAAAGAAAACATCTTGGCTGTGCTACTGCAAAGGAAGTTGCAGATTCAACCCACCACAATCATGAACCACAACCAGTGCTCTCAGGAAAGATTCAGCTACATCTCTCACCTATTAGACACAATACTGACGCATTTCACCCACTAAGTGCTTAACCGCAGGGCCCTTAGTTGGTAAAACACGTGTCTGATGGGTGGTAAACATAGCTAACTCCTTCCTGAGAATGCTGTTTTTTGTAGTTCATGATTGCAGTGTACAGGATCTGCAACTTCTTTTGCAGTTACACATTGAGTCAGACATGCTCTAACAGCAGCCCAGCACCTGTCACATGTGCAATTAGCTGGTGTATTACACAACAGCATTTGAGCTGTGCTTTTCTGTTAATCTTAGCTGTGCTTTAGTAACCAACTAGGAGAGTAGATTGTGAAGAGAAAAGAAGTAGGACGCACTAGAGAGCCGAGGTAGGTGAAGGGTAGTCAGATGGTCAGTAGCAAGTGATCAAAGTCCCTGCGTAAGTAATGTTCCATCAAGGGAGTCCACACACTTAAAAGTAAAGTGATTGTAAAGCCTCTTTTTTTTCTATTAAAATAACAAACATGTTATACTTACCTCCTCTGTGCAGTGGTTTTGCACAGGGCAGCCTGGATCCTCCTCTTCTCGGGTCCCTAGCTGGGGCTCCTGGCCCCTCCTTTCTGTTGAGTGCCCCCCACAGCAAGCAGCTTGCTATGGGGCCACCCAAGCTGAGATGCAGCTCCATGTATCCATTCAGACACGGAACTGTCGTTTGGCCCCACCCCCTCTCTCTCCTGATTGGCTGAGTTTGATTGACAGCAGCGGCTGCCAATGGCGCTGCTGCTGAGTCTCAGCCAATAAGGAGAGAGAGTCCCGGACGGCTGAGGCATTCATGGACATCGCTGGATAGAGAGGGGGCATCACACATGTCGGTGTGTCTATGGACAAACTGTGCAGGTTATCAGGAAACCATGGTATACAGATCATCCCAAAAGGTATATAGTGGCAGTATTTTAATGTAAAAAGAAGATTTATAAGCTGTGGGGGGCAGGTGAACGTTTTTCATATTACTGGGTTTAGTAACACTTTGACCAAATTTTGATCCAGACCAGACAAAAACAAGATTAATCCCACTGAGTATTTCCTAGAATGGAAATTACCTGTCTTGCACCATAAGAAATTTGCTTTCCAGCTACAATGGTAGACTTTGTGAGAGTTCAGTTTTCTAGCTTTCAAGAGAATAGGAATAAATGATCCAGGTAAGCCCCTAGCTTTCAAGACCTGGGCTTCAGCAGCCAGATTGTTGTTGCCTGGCTTCAGACAGAAGATCTGGATGATCTGGGAGGGCCTTTGGAAAATCTGCCAGAAGTCTGAGGAGGTCAGAGTGCCAAGTCCAACCTGGGTCAGTTTAGAGTGATGAGAATAACCAGAATGCCCTTTACTGTATTTGATCCTGCGGAACAAGCATAGAAGGAGTTTCAGAGAAGGCACAGATGAAATTGAACTGATCCCACAGATTCACAAGATTATCTACAACAAAGGCCAGAGGCCTGTATCTGGAGACAAACATGTAGTTAGTTATACATGGAAACGAGGGTCCATTGCCCACCTACAACAGAGGTCTTGAAACACCATGGAGTAAAGAAACTATTACCTTGAGTCTAGACATTGACAAGTGAAGAGTCTGCCTGTCAAATGTCCATGCCTGGGATGGCTCGATCTGTATTGGTGGTCGCTTGCATTGCCACCTGGGCTCCACCTTTTGTCTGGTAGGCGATGGGGGCCCTGCTGTGTGACTACAATGCAAAGCTACTACTGTCAATTGCCACACAGCAGGAGGTGAGCAGTGGGCAAGTGAGTGAAGCTCCGCCTCCTGTCAATCAGTGGCAGCTACTCTCCATCTTCTGACACTCGGGGCACAACAAGCACAAGCAGGTCTTGGGAAAACCCCACTTCTACCAGGTGTAAGGTGAGGAGAGATGAATTGATGCAGGACCCTAATGATGTGAGGTGGAGCTCTGTGCTGTGATCCACTCACTGATAGGATTTTATAGGAGTCTCTATGCCGTCAAACTTCTCTGCTAATTATCTGTTCTCTCTGAGGAGAGATGTCTACTCTCCCAGGACACTAGGATAAAACAGGAGCACAATGGGAGTGGGAGGGGCTGAATTAGCCTGTCCTTACGGCTTTGTTTGCCAGTGTCCAATCTCCTGAAGGGAGAAACATAACACTACATTACTCGTCCTATGTCCCTTAATATATGTTTATGAAACAGCTTGTATTACTCCAAGTGACATCATCACCTGGAATATAACATTCTTGCAGGGGCAGCTGATGGGAGCACAGTTCCTACACCACTCAAGAGATCTTTACCTACACACAATGTGTGGGCAGGCTCTTGGGAGTCATTGCAGCAGCATTGTTTTGCTGGGGAAAAAAATCTATGTGAGCATGTGGAGAGGGACAGAGAGGTGCGGAATAGAAGAGTTACAGGCAGGGCTGAAAACACTAAATAGAATCTTCAGGTCAGTGTGAAGCAATACTCTGGGCATAATAGTATAGGTTGGTTTTCACACGGATGTGTTGCAGTTTATACCCATTGTGGGTATAGTGCAGTGTACCTGCAGCTTTCCTGTGGGGTTTTCTGCGCTTAGCCATAGACTTCTATTATATCCTGCTGTTTTACCACCCCCTAAAATTATGTGTGAACGCGTACAAATGCTGCTCCTCTGAAAATTTATCCAAGTGTGTGTTGATAGGTGGCAAGGAGGCGATATGTTGCCTTCTCACCACCTGATTTAAACCCATGATTGCCATGCAATGCACGCATTTGTGGCATGGTAGTCCTACAATTAGAGGTTTAACCACTTCAGCCCCGGAAGGATTTCCAGCTTTAGGACCGGAGCCCTTTTTGCGATTCGGCGCTGCGTCGCTTTAACTGAAAATTGCGCGGTCGTGCGACGTTGTACCCAAACGAAATTTGCGTCCTTTTTTTCCCACAAACAGAGCTTTCTTTTGGTGGTATTTGATCACCTCTGCGTCATTTCTGATCGCCGCTATAAACAAAAGAAGAGCGACAATTTTGCAAAAAAACCCAAATTTCTTACTTTTTGCTACAATACAAATCCAAAAAAAAAATATAAAAAAACATTTTTTTTCACCGTTTTTGGCCGATTTATATTCTTCCTCATATTTGCGATAAAAAAAATCGCAATCGGCGTTTATTGATTGGTTTGCGCAAAAGTGGCCGCGTTTACGGATGATGAGAATTCATTTTTGGGGTTTTTATTTTTTTTTTATTTTT
>BLSH010387032.1:2217508-2266281 GCA_018402905.1 Glandirana rugosa | reverse complement strand
CCTACTTACAGTAAAGACCGGTATCAAAGACATTATCTACATAAGTATACTAGAAGTCGAGGTATATCACCGATTTTACGTCATATAAAACAGTAACTCCAAAAAGTCTTTTCATATAACGTAAAACCGGTGATCTACCTCGTCTGTTAGTATCGTTAATTAGAAAATGTCTTTGGTACCCGTTTTAAACACGTCAGAGGTCCTTACACACACACCGTAAGTAAGTTGTTTACAAAATATTTGTCTGGGATTTCGTCCCCATCCGTTGGAATCTCTCCACCTCTAGATGGACTTGTTGTGCCCTCTTCAGTTTCTAGTGGCCAGTGTCACAACGGAGAAGTGGCTCACAGTGCGCGTTATCGCAGCCGCCGTCGTATGACGGCGATTTGCGATAACGAACCACCTTGTCGCCGTCAACCTGCGGTTGGCGGTCGGCAAGTGGTTAAATAAGGTGTGAAGAGGCAACACTGTGACCGGTGATCTTTGACTTCTCCCGTGTTGTTCAGGTAGATCTCCACCTCTCTAAGGTTGCCTACCCCTGCTTTAGGGTCTGTTTATAAAACATTTGTTGAATGAATGCCACACACACATTCCTGGAGACTGCACAAATTTTGCCCATGGTTTCTGTAAAAGATTAATTGCTATGATTGTCTGCTCCATCTAGTGGCCAAAATGCAATATACTTTTCTGAAAAACCTCAATGACAAAATATACTGCATTTTAGCCACTATATGGAGCTGAAGATCATATGAATACATCTATTACAGAAACTATGGCCAGAAATGACATTCATCCAATGAATGATTTATTTACACAGTGCTTTTAAACACTGCTTGATCATTCGCCCTCGAGGCAGTATGTCATGTATTTATATTGTTTTTCTGACAAAATACAATAAAAATAAATGTACTGAAGGAAACAGATGCCAGAGAAATCTTAAACATATTGCTTGCAAAGGGATGGGGTAGAATTATGCCAGTGACACAGCTGCAACAAACCATGGTATATTAACACGATCCCAGGTTTGTGCATTGTGACCTTTAGAACAGACAACCTGTCTGACAACACTTGTTTCTGATTTAAGTAGTTTGTATATTGTGTGCATATACAGCCCCACATAACTGTTGGTATTTGTCTCTGTCACCTTGAGAAAAGGGGTCAGCATACTCTTGAAACATTGGGGCTTCAGTAAATCGTAATTCTGTAACATGGTTGGGAGTGCTGTCTTTCCTCTGTGTTTAGATTTATGTGAGGTCACTGCTAGATTTTTATCACTATCTGGGGCTCCAATAGAGAGATTTACCCTCATTTACTGTCCTGCTGATGTTTTACTAGGCAGTAAGTGGCAATAACTCTAAGAAAAAACTGTCCGAACAAAAAAAAAAAGGTCTTCAGTAGAGCAGGGGAAGAGGGCGGCACAGTGGTGTAGTGGTTAGCACTTTCGCCTAGCAGCAAAAGGGTCACTGGTTCAAATCCCAACCACGACACTACCTGGCTGGAGTTTGCATGTTCTCCCTGTGCCTGCGTGGGTTTCCTCCGGGTCCTCTGGTTTCCTCTCACCCTCCAAAGACATGCTGGTAGGCTGACTGTATCTTGTCTAAATTGGCCCTAGTATATGTATGAATGTGAGTTAGGGACCTTATATTGTAAGCTCCTTGAGGGTAGGAACTGCTGTGAATGTACAATGTATATGTAAAGCACTGCGTAAATTGACTGCACTATATAAGTACCTGAAATAATAATAGAGCAGGGAAAGGCTAAAACCCCTGTCAGATTCTTTTCTAATCTGTGTCCGTATTGTAAATTTCCCTAAATGCTGAAACCACTGACAACAGCTCAAGAGAGTGAGGCTAAATCTCTAACAGGACCCTAGGTAAAAGTAAAATTCTGACAGGAGTTCTAACCTTTCCCCACTCAATCCAAAACTAGAACAAAGGTTTTGGATTGACATACACTTCAAGCAGGATTTTTGCACATGCACATTCTTCTGCAGCATTATCCAATATTCTTTGTCTTCCAAATCGACGAAGCCAAGCTGAACTCGTGTGCATGTGCGGCAGTGATAGAATTTCGGCACCGCTAATGAAAGCAGGCAGCAATCGATACCCGGAAGCCGAACACCCTAAGATGTCAGCGGCCAGCGGGAAGCTCTGGGACACTATCACTGGACTGAAGATGAGTATAGTTCCACTTTAAAGAGGAAAGTAAACCCTGATGGGGCTTACTTCCGCTATGTTATCCTGGAATGTAAAAGCATAATGGGCTAGTATGCATCACATATTAGCCAATTATGTGCCACTTACCTGCATTGGAAGCCAGCGATATCCCCGCTCCAGGCCGCATCCATCTTCTGCCCCTCTTGCGCGCGGGAGCCGCCAGTCACGGCGCAATCTCAGTGAAGAAACCCCCCGGAGGCCGTTTCTTCACTGCGCATATGCCCAGTGACGTAGGCACATCACAGTACACTATATATCTCCTAAACCGTGCAGGCTTGGGAGATATGCAGGACACCTACAGGTAAGCCTTCTTATAGACTTACCTGTAGGTTAAAGTGGTTGTCAAGGGTTGGCAACCACTTTAAGTGTATGATAATAAAAAAATACACTTAAGTGAATTTTAGTGCAAACAAACACAATATACCTTTTTTTGTAAAAAAAAAAAAAAAAAAAAAAAGATGTTACAAGTAAACACGTAGCTAACAAGTCATGATTTAAAATTGCATACGCCCCGTAGACCAGTTCCAAACTACAGTACCTAAAAAGTTTCCATAGGTGACGCTTTAAAAGCCTTTACAGCTTAACGGTTTAGACTTACACAGGAGGACTAGTTCTAGAATTATTTCTCTCATTCTGACATTCGCTACAATGTCTCTCATATGTGGTGTGATCACTGCACACCAAGTGGAGGCAATACCAGGCTCTCCCATCACTCAGGAGAGCCTGGTAAAGGCAGCGGGTAGGAGGGGGGAACCCTTCCAACACCCGTAAAATCTCTCAAATCACTTTTAAAATGTACAGAATCACTGGCCCTAAAAATGCTATCTCAATTTTTCCTACAGCCACAGCAATGACCAAAGTATAACCTTTCCCATCCCAGGATG
This sequence comes from Glandirana rugosa, assembly GCA_018402905.1. NCBI lineage: Eukaryota > Metazoa > Chordata > Amphibia > Anura > Ranidae > Glandirana > Glandirana rugosa. The sequence continues at coordinate 2,263,181 of BLSH010387032.1, read as the reverse complement.
TATATATATATGTACAGAAGAGGGGAAGTGGTTAAAAGTGTTTTGGTATCTATTGGTATCTATTCAATCAGTGCATAAACAATACATTCCTAGCCTGCCAGGAATTAAATGAGATGAAACTTCTTATGCTCCCTTCCCATGCTGCACTCTTATAAATTAGGATATTTCCAAGCTATCTCTGAAGACTACCGAACACCTTCTTCCATGTTATGAATAAAAGGGGGGGGGGGTGCCCTGCAGGTCTAAAGCACTTCCTGTCCCAAGGTGGCAATGCTGCTCCTCCACAGATACAGTATAGTGAGTGAGTGTTGAAGTATACTCCTAGCAGGAACACCGGGTGAAAATAAAGGAAAAAAAAGCCTGAAAAAGGAAAAAAAGCCTAAAAAAGAAAATCAAATGTGGCTGCCACATCAAACGACTGGTAAGCTACAGTATATTCCATTTTTGTTCTTGGATTTGGATACCCTTTAAAAGTCAAGCAACATTATTTTTCATATGGAATGTGAAAGTGATACAAACCATATTAATTTTTATTGATGTCTGCCTCTCCTTTTTGGAGAACAGTTGAGGAAAGTGTAAAACTAGTGCTAGACCCATTGGGTTATCTCACCAGTATTGCTATATTAAAGTAATGATGTTTATGTAAATTATCTGGTTACAGGGCAGGCAGGTTTTACACCCCAGAGAGGAAGAACGGGGAACGACCGATGTAAACACAGCAGTTCCCTGTTCTGACAGGCGGCATGACAGTGATCTACTGATCCCTGTAATCGGGATCAGTTAGATCTGTCATGCCCCTGCCAGCCCAGCCCCCATACAGTTAGAACCCCTTGATCACCCCCTACAGGTTAACCCCTTCCCTGCCAGTGACATTTATACAGTAATCAGTGGCTTTTTTTTTAGCTCTGATTGCTATATAAATGTCAATGGTCCCAGAAAAGTGTCAATAATATCCGAACTGTCCACGGCAATGTCACTGTCCCGATAAAAATCGCAGATCGCCACCTTTACTAGTAAAAAAAAAAAAAAAAATACTCAAATTACTATAAATTAATTCTCATAGTTTGTAAACGCGGTAACTTTTGCGCAAACCAATCAATATACGTTTATTGTGATTTTTTTTTTATTAAAAATATGTAGAAGAATACATTTTGGCCTAAACTGATGAATAAATATGTTTTTATATATGTAAAAAATGTATATGTATTAAAGAAAAAAGTAAAAAATATTGTTTTTTTTTTTTGTTTTTTTTCAACATTGACGCTCTGGTTTTGTTTATAGCGCAAAAAATAATAACCGCAGAGGTGATCAAATACCACTGAAAGTTCTATTTGAGGGAAAAAAAGGGCGTCAATTTTGCTTGGGTACAAAGCTGCACGACCGCACAATTGTCAGTTAAAGCAATGCAGTGCTGAATCGCAAAAAGTGCTCTGGTCAGGAAGGGGGTAAATCCTTCAAGGGCTGAAGTGATTAGCCACTTGACCCCCGGAAGGATTTCCCACTGTAGGACCAGAGCACTTTTTTTCAATTTGGCACTACGCTGCTTTAACTGGTAATTGCACGGTTATGCAATGATGTACCCAAATGAAATTTGTGCTTTTTTTCTCACAAAGAGAGCTTTCTTTTGGTGGTATTTGTTTTTTTTATTTTTTGTGATATAAACGAAAAAAGAACAAAAATTTTGAAAAAAAATATGATATTTTCTACTTTTTGTTATTAGAAAAATACAATTAAACTAAATTGTAGTCATAAATTTTTGCCAAAATGTATTCAGCCACATATCTCAGGTAAAAAATTAGCGTATATTTATTGGTTTGCGCAAAAGTTATAGCATCTAGAAACTAGGGTACATTTTCTGGAATTTACGCAGCTTTTATTTCATGACTGCCTATCTTATTTCCTGAGGTGCTATAATGGAAGGGCAGTACAACCCCCCCCCCCCCAAATGACCCCATTTTAGAAAAGTAGAAAGTAGACACCCCAGGAAATCAGCTGAGAGGCACGTTGAGCCCATTGAATATTTTAATTTTTTGTCACAGGTAATTGAAAAATGACAAAAAAAAATTACACAAAATTGTCACAGAAATGATATGTTGCTCACACACGGCATGGGTATATGTGGAATTACACCCTAAAATACATTCTGCTGTTTCTCCTGAGTATGGGGATACCCCATGTGTGAGACCTTTTGGGAGCCTATCCGCATACAGGACTCCAAAAACCAATCACCGCCTTCAGGATTTCTAAGGGCGAAAATTTATGCCTTCACCCCACACTACCTATCACAGTTGCGGAGGCCATGAAAGGCCCAGATAGCAAAAAAAAAAAAAAAAAAAACCTCAAATGACCCCATTTTGGAAAGTTGGCCGCCCCAAGCTATTTGCTCAGAGGCATGTTGAGTCCATGGAATTTTTTTTTTTTTTGTCGCAAGTGATTAAAAAATGACAAAAAAAAAAATACACAAAGTTGTCCCTGAAATGATATATTGCTCACACGTGGCATGGGTATATGTGGAATTACACCCCAATATATATTCTGCTGCTTCTCCTGAGTACGGGGATACCCCATGTGTGAGACTTTTTGGCAGCCTATCCGCGTACAAGACCCCGAAAACCAATCACCTCCTTCAGGATTTCTAAGGGCATAAAATGTATGCCTTCACCCCACACTACCTATCTCAGATGCGGAGTCCATGAAATGCCCAGATAGCAAACCCCCCCCCCCCCCAAATGACCCCATTTTGGAAAGTAGATACCCCAAGCTATTTGCTGAGAGGCATGTTGAGTCCATGGAATATTTTATATTTTGCCACAAGTTTCGGGAAATGGCAATTTTTTTTTTTCACAAAGTTGTCACTAAATTATATGTTGCTCGAACATGCCATTGGTATATGTGAAATTACACCCCAAAATACATTCTGCTGCTGCTTCTGAATACGGAGATACCACATATGTAAGACTTTTTGGTGGTCTAGCCACGTACGGGACCCCAGAATAGGGGTCGTCCACGCACACAATTTGGTTGGGGATAAGAAGTGCTGTGAACCGCTGATTGAAGTTGTTTATGAGGGGCCGGATTTTGTGTAGCCGATCATATAAAAGACACCTGTCCACAACCTCAAACAGTCAGACTCCAAACTCCACTATGGCCAAGACCAAAGAGCTGTCAAAGGACACCAGAAACAAAATTGTAGACCTGCACCAGGCTGGGAAGACTGAATCTGCAATAGGTAAGCAGCTTGGTGTGAAGAAATCAACTGTGGGAGCAATTATTAGAGAATGGAAGACATACAAGACCTTCGATTTGGGGCTCCATGCAAGATCTCACCCTGTGGGGTCAAAATGATCACAAGGACGGTGAGCAAAAACCCCAGAACCACCATCCAAAGAACATCAAACCTACTGTGAAGCATGGGGGTGGAAACATCATGCTTCGGGGCTGTTTTTCTGCAAAGGGACCAGGACGATTGATCTGTGTAAAGGAAAGAATGAATGGGGTCATGTATCGTGAAATTTTGAGTAAAAACCTCCTTCCATCAGTAAGGGCATTGAGGATGAAACATGGCTGGGTCTTTCAGCATGACAATGATCCCAAACACACCGCCCGGGCAATGAAGGAGTGGCTTCATAAGAAGCATTTCAAGATCCTGGAGTGGCCTAGCCAGTCTCCATATCTCAACCCCATAGAAAATCTTTGGAGGGAGTTGAAAATCCATGTTGCCCAGCGACAGCTTTAAAACATCACTGCTCTAGAGGAGATCCGCATGAAAGAATGGGCCAAACTACCAGCAACAGTGTGTAAAAACCTTGTGGAGACTTACAGAAAACGTTTGACCGGTGTCATTGCCAACAAAGGGTATATAACAAAGTATTGAGATGAACTTTTGTTATTGACCAAATACTTATTTTCCACCATAGTTTGCAAATAAATTCTTTAAAAATCAGATAATGTGATTTTCTGGATTTTTTTTCTCATTCTGTCTCTCATAGTTGAAGTGTACCTGTGATGAAAATTACAGGCCTCTCATCTTTTAAAGTGGGAGAACTTGCACAATTAGTGGCTAACTAAATACTTTTTTGCCCCACTGTATGATGAATTGAGTCAGTGGACCAATATAACCGCAATTCAGGTTCTTTATGTATACCCATGTTGAGGGTAAGGCCCAGAAAGGTCTTAAATTCGGAAACCGTAATTGGTTTCCAATCTCTGGCAAGTGACAAATGGGGATTAGCGGCGTTGTACTGACCAGAATATAAATTGCTTTGATCCACAATAGATCTATAGAGATCTTCGGTGAAAAACTGAATAAAAACCAATGGACCTAAAGTCAACTGTATTCACCTGAATTCTGGGGTTGCCAGTGAATGGGGGAAGTACGCTGCATCACTGGTGGGTTGCCAATCAGGGTTTGCAAGCGCAGTAGGAAGGGCACTATGGGCTCTGCGAGCCTATGTTTGTCTTCTTCGTGGCTGCGGGAGACTACTTGTGCTAGCCACACCAGCTTCAACTGCACTTACGGGACTCGCCACGTCACCAAGTGTCACTGCAGTGCTGGTTTGTCTATGATCAGGATGTACTAGACCGCTGGTGCTTGCCAGGTCACCAGGAGTAGCTGCATTAGTACTGGCTCTCTGCTCCATACGAGAGACCTGCGGTTCATGCACCTCGGCAACAGCAGAACGGGATATGGTACGCCTGACCTGTTGTCTACGGGATCGTATGCTGAGCCCGATTCTGTGAGGTTTCCCCATCGCTCTCGTCTGTCATGCTCAGCAACGCGTAGGCCTCTTCACTAGTGTACCTTGGATTTGACATGTCGGCCTTTAAATCTATAGGTACACTAGTGTGACTCACAGACAAAAAAGCGCACCTGGTTGTCAGAGCCTGTTTCATGTCGCTACCAAAATCACTGTGAGATTTCGCAGGGATCCGGCTTGATCTCTACGAATGATGCAGATATGTGTATTGTGTTTGGTAAGTGCCAGTGATCTATTGATCCTGCACTTGGGTGGGCTGGGTTGGGCGGAGGGGCTAAATGCAGGTGCTAGCAGGTATCTGGGCTGATCCCACTAACGCCGCATTTTTAAGAACAGTAATCGAGTGGGGACGCCAATATAGATCTGATCAGATCAGATATTGATCTGATCAGATACTGCAATAGTATCTAACGCCTATCTAATGTGTGTGTATGCGTGCCAGAGTACCTAACTGGCCCTGCCTGGTGTTTACGCTGACCCTAACACACACTAAAACCTGAGGTCACCGCCTCCTATAAAAGGTATATATATTATATATACGGCGGGTATTCTGATGGGGAACAAAAACTAGCTAGCATCACCCGCGACACTTATACAGTGATCACAGGTGACAGGGGGCAATCAAGGGGTAAAAACTTTATTGGGGGAGTAATGGGGGGTATTAACACCTACCTAGGCCTACTACTACCTACCCTAACACTGATTAGTGTCACAAGGGTCACAAGTACAGCGAACAGTGAACAATCTGACACAGTGACAGGGGGTGAAAGGAGTGAAGGAGTTAACTGGGGGGGCGGTCAAGTGAACGGTCCTCTAGAGAATTGGACCGCCATGACCACGCTGCGATTGCCGTTTATAGACAGCGATTCAGAGGACAAAGCCACACTGCAGCAGTAAATATACGCAAGCCGGTCGGGAAACGGTTAAAGTAAGGGGGGGGTGAATGCAAAAAGTACCAATGCGTTTCCGGAATCCAAGAGGGCCCCCTTCATCAGGGCTTGATTCACAACAATGTAAACAGACTACAAGTGAACTGGACCTTTAATGTCATTTTTTCCAGAGTGATTACAAGAACAGGCCTTTTCAGCAGCTGGTTTAGCTGTCATGGGAAGGCATAAACTATCAATGTTCACATAGTAGTTGGCAAGTATCCTCAGACAGCTTTGATGTTAGGAAAGAAAACTAATTAGGCATATGATACCCTGCCATTTACCCAATTATCTAATGAAAAGAATTTCTCAGCTTGTTGCAGGAAAGATTTAGAAACACCTCTGACTCGTGTAAGTAAATGGGCAGTTATTAAATGAAAAACAAATGAGAATTTCATAGGAGCCAAAAAGGCTTTGTATCACACAGATAATGGTGGAAAATTGTCTAATATAGGATAGTTATCTATGGTCTTTTTTACATCCCTAATTCATGAGGTGAATTGTGACAAGGCAACAAATATGAAAAGCTTAAAAAATAAGAATATCTTAGATTCTTATGGAAAATGTCTATGTACAGTCAGGTCCATAAATATTGGGACATTGACACAATTCTAATTTTTTTGGCTCTATACACCACCACAATGGATTTGAAATGAAACAAAGATGTGCTTTAACTGCAGACTTTCAGCTTTAATTTGAGGGTATTTACATCCAAATCAGGTGAACAGTGTAGGAATTACAACAGTTTGTATATGTGCCTCCCACTTTTTAAGGGACCAAAAGTAATGGGACAGATTAACAATCATAAATCAAACTTTCACTTTTTAATACTTGGTTGCAAATCCTTTGCAGTCAATTACAGCCTGAAGTCTGGAATGCATAGACATCACCAGACTCTGGGTTTCATTCCTGGTGATGCTCTGCCAGGCCTCTACTGCAACTGTCTTCAGTTCTTGCTTGTTCATGGGGCATTTTCCCTTCAGTTTTGTCTTCAGCAAGTGAAATGCATGCTCAATCGGATTCAGGTCAGGTGATTGACTTGGCCATTGCATAACATTCCACTTCTTTCCCCTAAAAAACTCTTTGGTTGCTTTCGCAGTATGCTTCGGGTCATTGTCCATCTGCACTGTGAAGCGCCGTCCAATGAGTTCTGAAGCATTTGGCTGAATATGAGCAGATAATATTGCCCGAAACACTTCAGAATTCATCCTGCTGCTTTTGTCAGCAGTCACATCATCAATAAATACAAGAGAACCAGTTCCATTGGCAGCCATACATGCCCATGCCATGACACTACCACCACCATGCTTCGATTAGGTGGTATGCTTTGGATCATGAGCAGTTCCTTTCCTTCTCCATACTCTTCTCTTCCCATCACTCTGGTACAAGTTGATCTTGGTCTCATCTGTCTACAGAATGTTGTTCCAGAACTGTGAAAGCTTTTTTTTAGATGTTGCTTGGCAAACTCTAATCTGGCCTTCCTGTTTTTGAGGCTCATGAATGGTTTACATCTTGTGGTGAACCCTCTTGTATTCACTCTGGTGAAGTCTTCTCTTGATTGTTGACTTTGACACACATACACCTACCTCCTGGAGAGTGTTCTTGATCTGGCCAACTGTTGTGAAGGGTGTTTTCTTCACCAGGGAAAGAATTCTTCGGTCATCCACCAGAGTTGTTTTCCGTGGTCTTCCGGGTCTTTTGGTGTTGCTGAGCTCACCGGTGCGTTCTTTCTTTTTAAGGATGTTCCAAAAAGTTGGTTTGGCCACACCTAATGTTGCTATCTCTCTGATGGGTTTGTTTTGTTTTTTCAGCCTAATGATGGCTTGCTTCACTGATAGTGACAGCTCTTTGGATCTCATATTGAGAGTTGACAGTAACAGATTCCAAATGCAAATAGCACACTTGAAATTAACTCTGGACCTTTTATATGCTCCTTGTAAATGGGATAATGAGGGAATAACACACACCTGGCCATGGAACAGCTGAGCAGCCAATTGTCCCATTACTTTTGGTCCCTTAAAAAGTAGGAGGCACATATACAAACTGTTGTAATTCCTACACCGTTCGCCTGATTTGGATGTAAATACCCTCAAATTAAAGCTGAAAGTCTGCAGTTAAAGCACATCTTGTTTGTTTTATTTGAAAGCCATTGTGGTGTTGTAGAGAGCCAAAAAGATTAGAATTGTGTCAATGTCCCAATATTTATGGACCTGACTGTATATATGCTTATAGGGATCTTTTCTAACAAAATAATCAAACACTATGCTAGCACCAAATATATGGTTTCAAATACAGATAGTGATACTAAGGCCTCATTGCACACAGGGTGTTTTTCCTGACGCTTTTAGCAGCGTCAGGCTTTTTTTTACAGCTTATGTGTCCATGCACATTATGGCTTTTAGTGGCAGAGGCTTTTAGAGGCAGGAAAAACCCCACTGCCAGTGTGTCCAGGAGCAGCAGAGTTTGGGCAGAAAAAACACTTGATGCTACTAGAAGCTGCTAAAGGCACCTAAAAGCTTGTGCTTGAGCATTAATTCATTGCCATGGCATGAATAAATTATTTATTCTGGCCAAGGAAATTAATTAATGCCCAGCTTGATGAAAAGCTCCTAAAAGCTTTAGACACTTTTACAAGCGTCAGGGTATTTTTTTTCTACAAAAACGCAGCTGACTTCTAGGAGAGTTCAAAAAATAAAAAAAAGTCCTGTGTGAATGAGGCCTAATTCTTTAAATTGCTCAGTGGGTGGCAATGAGCAATCTGGACTTGATGGCTTTCTTGGTTTTCAGGGGGCCACAACTAAGGGTTTACACTTACAGGTGGCAAAAAGATATTTTATGTAAATTCCATTTCTTGGTGTACAGTACAATAGTGGGGACCGGGGTGTTTGGCGGACAGGTTGGGGGATGGGATATTAACGGAGTCTGTCCTTAGCCCCCTTCACACCACAACCTACCCTTTATATCAGTGTCCTCAGTTACCCTTCACATCACAGCCCCCCTTTACATTATAGTGACGCTTTACAGCGCAGTCCCCTTTAAATCACAGCACCCCTTTACATTAACCTCTTGGTGCAGGCACCTCCCAGTCCTTTAAGAGGTTTAGGATGCCAGGAGGCAGTGCGGGTTTTATGATCATGTGGTTTCCATGATTGGTTGTCACAGCGGTCACATGATAGGATCCCGATCACAAGTAAATTTCCATTAGCCACTGGTAACTGTGCCAGGAGAGAGCAGGGCGTGCTCTCGGCACAGCTGTATTTACACCAATTCACACAAATATACGGCCACTCGGCACCAAGGCCCACCCACCAAGAGGGTGCCTATTTGCATGCGGCCGGCGCCAAGGGGTTAATGTAACAGGGACTGCTCTGTAAAGGGGGCACGGTGATGTAAAGGGGACTGTAATGTAAAGGGGGCACTGTGAAATAAAGGGAATTGCACTTCAAAGGGGCATTGTAATAATTACAGTGCCCCTTTATAGTGCAGTTCCCTATATATTACAGTGCCCCTAGTTATCATAGCCTCCATCACAGTGCCCCCTGTAGTCTGCCCACCTCTCCTCTCTTCCCATTCTAATCTCTGCCTCCCCTGCTTAGGACTTCTACCTTTGGCAGGGCAGAGGCTGTGTTCAGTCCGTGTATGCTCAACCGGCTCCCCCGCCTGCCGACGATGTCATCCTATCAGCAGGGCAGGGGGCGGGAGGAGCTCTCCATTTCGAACTTCAGCTCCTCCTGCCCCATGCCCCGCTGACAGCGTCAGCCAGGGGAGTGGAGGAGCCGGGAGAGAACACACAGGCATGGGCGTACAGCAGGTGGTGAGTGGCGACTGCAGTCTGTGGTAGCCCTGTGCGGACCACGGTCGACGTTCACCCCCCGGCTGTGCGGCCCGGTCATCAACAGGCCGCGGACCAGGACCGGTCTGCATGCGGGGGTTGGGGACCCCTGTGGTACAGGACATAGACTGAGTAGTTACAGACCCTGAGCTATAGGCTTCTACCTTCAGGTAATTGGACACTGACAAAGCTTTTGAGGACATATCCTCTGGGCACCTCCCCTATAACCAGTACTCACTTCACGAGTCCTTGGTTTTATAGCAAGCAATGCAGACTAACAGCGGGAATAGAAGGGAGGGTGGCCTCTGTCCTGTGCTGTACATCAAGATATGGAGTTTATAGGTAAGCCAAAATTCCTTACAGTAAATGACCCAAGCTGAGTATTTATAGACCCTTGGATGGCCAAAAGCAATGAATGGGAATGGTGGGCAAACAGAATTGTGACAACAGGACCAACAACAAGGATCGGCAGCAACGATTTCAGAGTGCTACTGCAAGAATCTTGCAGCCAAAAGCCGTACCCACAAAAGATGGAGCATTTGCCTGGGGAACAGAGGACAGAGGGCAGCCTTACAAAGCTGGCTACAGAGTCTTGGTGCCAGAAATACCAAGAAACACCCACCAACTTAGTGGAATGGGGCCTCAAAAGTGCAGTACTAGTTTTGTCCTTTAGGCCTCATACACACGGGCGTATGTTTCTAAATAAGCAAAACGTCGGGTCTGACGTCAGGGAAAAATCTGTGGTTTTTCGGCGTTTTGCATCGGCGTCAATGAGCGTTAGTGAGCGTCGGCGTCAATAGGCGTTTTAAAAAAAAAAAAAAAATTCCTCTGCTATTTTTTACCAGAAAACATCGGCGTCAAAAAACGCCGGTTAAAGCCGGTACGGAGTTAGTGGGCATTAGTGAGAGTTTTGCCGATTAGCGTAAAAAAACACGAAAACGCTACAGCCTCAGAACGTGCTGGTCCCGCGTTCTATAAACAGCTCACTAACACTGACGCCCTCTACTGCTCAAAAACGTTGGCGTTTTTAGAGGGCCATTGAATAACATGGGGAGCTGCAAAAAACGCCCAAAAAAGTGGCGTCAAAAAACGCCCGTGTGTTTGAGGCCTTAGAGAGTAAGCTCTAGTGATGAATTGTCTTATCCATCTAGCAATGATGGCCTTCGAAGCAGGATGTCCTTTGTGAGGTCCTCAGGGTAGGACAAATAGGGGGTCCATCTTCCTGATAGAATCTGTTGCTTTCAGGTAAACTCTGACAGCTCTGACTGCATCCAGGCAATGAAAAGCAATTTCCTATGGGTACTTTGGAGTAGAACATAAAGACGAAAGACTAGGCCTTCATTGGGGTGGCAGACTGATACCACCTTAGGAAGAAAAGATGACTTGGGCAACAGCCTACATTGCAGGAGAGGTCATCTAGGGGAATATCCCCAACGGATTCAAAGCAATGTTTCTATAGGGCAGAGAGAACCCAGTTGAGGTCCCAAGGAAGCACAGGGTGCTGCAAAGGGGGGCTCATCCAAGATACACCTTGGATAGTTTTGACAAAGAACAAAATGGACAAGGCCAAAACCTGTTCTTTCAGAGTGCTTAACCACTTAATGGGCACTTAAACCCCCCCTCCTGCCCAGACCAATTTTGAGCTTTCAGGGTGCTCACATTTTGAATGACAATTACTCAGTCATGCAACACTGTATCCATTTGAAATTGGTGTCCTTTTGTTCACACAAATAGAGCTTTCTTTTAGTGGTATTTAATCACTGCTGGGTTTTTTATTTTTTGCGCATTAAAAAAAAACCGAAAATTTTGAAAAAACGCATTTTTCTTCGTTTTTGTTATAAAATTTTGCAAATCAGTAATTTATCTTTATAAATTTTGGTCACAATTTATAATGTGACATATCTTTGGTAAAAATAACACAAATTAGTGTATATTATTTGGTCTTTGTGAAAGTTAGAGAGTCTACAACCTATGGTGCAAATCACTGAAAATTGATCACACCTGATGCACTGACGGCCTATCTCATTTCTTGAGACCCTAAGAAGCCAGCAAAGTACAAATACCCCTCAAACGACCCCTTTTTGGAAAGTAGACATTCCATGGTATTTAGTAAGTGGCATGGTGAGTTTTATGAAGTTGTAATTTTTTCCCACAATTCTTTGCAATATGAAGATTTTTTTTTTCCAACAAAATTGTCATTGTAACAGGTTATTTCTCTCACATGACATATGCATACCTCAAATTACACCCCAAAACGCATTCTACTACTCCTCCTGAGTATGGCGATACCACATGTGTGGGACATTTTTACAGCCTGGCCACATAGAGAGGCCCAACACTGAACTAGCACCTTTAGGCGTTTTAGAAGCATAAATTACACATCTCATTTCTCAACCACCTATTACAATTCTGAAGGCCCTGGAGCACCAGGACAATGGAAACGCCCACAAATGACCCCATTTTGGAAAGCTAACACCCCAACTTATAATCTAAGAGGCATAATGAGTCTTTTGAATGGTTAATTTTTTTCCAGAAGTTTTTGGAAAATGTAGGAAAAAAATGAAAACGCATTTTTTTTTACACAAAGTTGTCTATTTATAAGGTATTTCCAACACATAGCATGTACAAAGGAAACATGTCACCCCTAAATAAATTCTGCTACTCCTCCTGAGTATGGCGATACCACATGTGTGAGACTTTTACACAGCCTGGCCACATACACAGGCCCAACATTGAACTAGCACCTTCAGGCGTTTTAGAAGCATAAATTACACATCTCATTTTTAGACCACCTATTACAATTCTGAAGACCCTGGAGCACCAGGACAATGGAAACGCCCATTTAATGACCCCATTTTGGAAAGCTAACACCCCAACGTGTAATCTAAGAGGCAAAATGAGTCTTTTGAACGGTTCATTTTTTTCCAGATGTTTTTGGAAAATGCGGGAAAAAATGAAACCGCTTTTTTTTTTACACAAAGTTGGTCATTTATAAGGTATTTCTAATACATAGCATGTACATGGCAAAAATGACACCCCAAAATACATTCTGCTACTCCTCCTGAGTATGGCGATACCACATGTGTGAGACTTGTACACAGCCTGGCTACATGCAGAGGCCCAACATGCAAGGAAGACCGTCAGGTGTTCTAAGGACACATAGCATTACAAATGCCATGAATTACACCCCAAAATACATTCTGTTGAGTAAAGAGTAAACAAAAGATTACCTGTAGTTTTAGTATTGCAGCTGTCCACAGGAGGATAGCACTGGTCCAGGCAGCAGGCAGGGTCAGCTACAGCGAACACAATTGTCCAGGCAACCGACAGCGAATGCAATTGTCCAGGCAACAGGCAGGAAAAACTGTCCATAGTACAGGCAGGGATATTGTCCATATACAGTCCAGGGTCAGTACAGGCAGAGATATTGTCAACAGTGCCAAAATATTGGTCCTGGTAGTAGGACAGTGAATGCAATTCTCCAGGCAACAGGCAGGAATACTGTCCATAGTCAGTACAGGCAGCAGGCAAGGATACTGTCCATATACAGTTCAAGGTCAGTGCAGACAGATATTGTTAACAGTGCCATAATATTGGCCCTAGTAGCAGGCAGAAACATGGTCCATAGTCCAGGTAGCAGCAGAGGTGTGGTCAGTTCATCCGGCAGGCAGAGGCATGATGGCAAGAAGTCCTACAGGCAGCAGGCAGAAGTAGGGCCTCGGTCAGGATAGAATGGGGACAGGGGTAGAGGCTTCTCCCACCCAAATCTCTTTGAAGCATCTGAGTCTTCAGACCCTAATCTGGGAGAGAGAAAACAAAAACAAGGTTTTCTTCTTCCAGAAAAAAACATTCTGGAGCCCCTCACATATGTGAGACCCCTGTGTTGTGAATCATCCCACTGCTCCAGTTACAGGGTACAAGATCAGTCCAAGAGGCAGGCAAAAAATGTGGTCAAACAGTCTAAGGTCAGTTCCAGATCAGGCAAAAGTATGTACAAAATCAGTAGGCAGAAGCATAGTCGAATAACAATCCAGGGTCAGTTCCAGAGCAGGCAGTGGCATAAGGGGTGTGAACTGGAAAAAAGAACTGAGGAATCAATAATTGACTAGGGTGTGATAACGCCGGAAGCAGTCACCTATGCATAGACCTGGTTGGGAAGGGCACTGGGCACAATGATAAGTGGTGTCTCTTCTAACTCCTCTACTAGAGCACACCCGGCATCTTTTCTGTAGTTTTTGGCCTGTTGGTCTGGGAGGTATTTTATCGGGGAAATGTCGCTCGGAGAGTATACTACACACATCAGATCTAATATTTTCTGGTGGGCCGCTGGGGTATAGAAGTGTGGTGATGATATCCTCCTGGTAGGCAAGGAAGGGTTTGGGGTTTACTGTGGAATTGCGATATATGACATAAGTATTGTATATGGCCAAATGAAAAAAATAGAGAGCAACTTTTTTATACCAGTGGTATGTTCTTCTTGTAGGTAAATAAGGTTCCAACATTTGATCATTTAGGTCGACTCCTCCCATGTACAAATTGTAATCGTGGATACAGGTGGGCTTCTGTATTGGGCCATTTCTTCTGGGGATCTCTACCAGTTAATTTTTGTGTATAGATGATAACATATACACATCTCTTCTGTCCCTCCACTTCACAGCCAGAATTTCCTCATTCCGCAGACTCGCCGTCTCTCCTTTTCCAAGCCTCATTTTGACTAGTCTTTGAGGAAAGCCCACCCGATTTTTTCTGGCTGTGCCACAAGCTGGTGTACTCTTCCTGTAGAGGTTCCAGAACAGGGGTAAACTGGTATAAAAATTATCCACATACAGGTGATAGCCTTTGTCCAGGAGTGGGTAGATTAGTTAGCCAAACAATTTTACCGCTTGTGCCTAAATATTCTGGGCAATTAGGGGGATTCAGCTGGGAGTCCTTCCCTTTGTAGACTCTGAAGGCGTAAACGTACCCCGTGGTTCGGTCGTACAATTTGTAGACCTTCACCCCATAGCGGGCTCTTTTACTGGGGATATATTGTTTCACTCCCAGCCTGCCGCAAAATTTCACCAGGGATTCATCTATACATATATGTTGGTCCGGGGTAAATAATTGGGGGAATAGTTCAGAAAAATGATTGAGAATTGGGCGAATCTTATAAAGCCGGTCATAATTTGGGGCATTTCGAGGAGGGCACTGGGTATTGTCGCTAAAATGAAGAAATCTCATGATCATGAGAAATCTTTTCCTGGGCATTTTTGAAGCGAAGTCCGGCATGTGGTAGATGGGGAGGGTGGACCAGTAGGAGCGGAGTTCATTTTTGTTGTTTAGTCCCATGCAGAACGTGAGTCCCAAAAAAGTCTTGAACTCTTCCACCGTTACGTCTCTCCACTCAAAGGGACGGGAATAGTATGAGTTTGGATTATCCTGGATAAATTGCTGTGCATATAGGTTATACTGGGCCACAGGGGATCGCAGCATGTCCTCAGTAAAAACCAAATAAAAAAAATTAATGGGAGAGAAATTTTCTGTGTCCACCTGGACTCCTGGTTGGGCAGTAAAAGGGGGAATCCTAGCTTCTCCTGAATTAGGAGGAACCCACAAGGGGTGCTGGAGTTAGTAAGGAAAGCCGGCATGGGACCTAATCTTTTGGGGCTGAGGTACAGCGGTGCTGGTGGATGGCACTGGGGTGCTGGTGGATAGCACAGCGTTGCTGGTGGATGGCACAGCAGTGTTGGTGGATGGCACAGCAGTGCTGGTGGATGGTATTGCCTCTTCACCAATGCGCCTTCGTCTGGCGGGCGGACAATATTCCTCGTCTGAGTCCAGCTCTTATTCACTACTTGAGACCGGATCGTAGGTCATATCAGACTCTGGCTCAGACTCAGAGGAACCTGCAGGAGAGAGCTCCCCGTTGCTCTCCTCGGCCGCAAGAATATTGTAGGCCTCTTCAGCAGAAAATGATCTCTTTGCCATTGTTGCAGCACTAATTGACACTGATGACACGTATGGCACTAATGAGGTGATGGGCACTTATGGCACTGATGACACGTGACACTGATGGGACTGATGTCAGGTCAGGTGGAACTGATATGTGGCACTGAGGACAGGTTAGGTGGAACTGATGTGTGGCACTTATGACACGTCAGGTGGCACTGGTGACAAGTAACACTGATGGCACTGACAGGTGGCAATGATGACAGGTCAGGTGGCACTGACACGTGGCACTGATTTCAGGTCAGGTTGCACTTTATGACATGTAGCACTGATGACACTTGGATGACACGCGGCACTTGAAGGCACTGACAGGTGGCACTGATATGTGGCACTGACAGGTGGCACTGAAACGTGGCGATGACAGGTCAGGTGCCACTGAAACGTGGCCCTGACAGGTCAGGTGGCACTGACACATGGCATTGATGACAGGTCAGGTGACACGTAGCACTGATGACACTTGATGGCACTGACAGGTGGCACTGATGATATGTGGCACTGACACGTGGCACTGATGACGGGTCGGGTGGCACTTTGTGGCACTGACAATTGATGGCACTGACAGGTAGCACTGATATGTGGCACTGACAGGTGGCATTGATGACAGGTCAGGTGGCACTGACACGTGGCACTGATTTCAGGTCAGGTTGCACTTTATGACACTTAGCACTGATGACACTTGGGTGACACGTGGCACCTGATGGCACTGACAGGTGGCACTGACACGTGGCGATGACAGGTCAGGTGCCACTGAAACGTGGCACTGATGACAGGTCAGGTGGCACTGACACATGGCACTGATGACAGGTCAGGTGACACGTAGCACTAATGACACGTGACATTTGATGGCACTGACAGGTGGCACTGATGATATGTGGCACTGACACGTGGCACTGATGACGGGTCAGGTGGCACTTTATGGCACGTGGCACTGACAATTGATGGCACTGATAGGTGGCACAGATAATACATGGCACTGACAGGTGGCACTGATATGTGGCACTGGCAGATGGCACTGACAGGTGGTACTGACAGGTGGCACTATGTAAGGCTGACTATGTGGGCACAGTAAGTGTTTTTTTTCAACTCACAGGGCTACAGCAGCGTGTATCGATCATTCTCTCCTCACACAGCGGTGTCTGTGTGAGGAGAGAAGGCAGGCAACAAGAGATGATCTCATATGTTTACATTTGAAATCATCCCTCATTGGGCCCGCCGATCACGTGGTAAACGGCCGCTGTGATTGGCCGTTTACCACGATCTGTGATTGGCTGTGTCCAAGGGACACAGCGATCACAGATATTCCTGGCCGCGCGCCCGCACAAAGAGGCGGACGTCCGCCGGGCAATTGGGATCCGCGCTGTAGCCGTCTTTCGGCTATAGCGCGGATCTGAACTGGTTAAAGCAAAACTAAATTGTATTTGAGCAGCACAAGCTGAAAACACTATTAAAAAGGACAACACCACTTTCAAGGGGAAAAAAAAATAGTAAGTTAAAAAAAAAAAATTAACCTAGCATATGCAATTGGTATACAAGACATATTGTAATTGAATGTTATTAAAAATAACGTCTCGTACCTCCAAGCTCCCTAGACATTGAGATGTCTTGTGGATGGAGGCTCAGACTGAGGGGACCAATTCGGGCCTTTTCTCTCACTTTCTTTCCTTTTCCATCTTTCTTTCCAATATTGTTTTTGTTATGCTTTTGAATGAATTCTTAAGTGGATGCTGATGGGAGACTATTAAGCCTCTTTAATTTCCATCGCACTTTGGCTTTGAGGTATTGTGTTATGAGGCACTGAAAAAATTCTTGCAAATTAATGTTTCCCTCCCTTTCCATGTAATTGAGATATGTGGACCTACAGTTTATTTGAACACTACTTCATAACTTTTCCCATTCATGAAGCTTTGCAATAGGCTCCTCATATACATGGGCGGGCAAGGGCCCCCCCGAAGCATTCAGGGTCCATCCTGGGCAGGTGTCCAGGGTGTACCACGCCCAGGCGCCGCAAAGGGGGGGGGGTGACGAAGCTGTGGCAGTCACTTACTGTTACATTCAGCAGCAATGGCACCATCCCGGCTCCCTCTGTGCGCATAAAAACAGATTAGAAATTGTTAATCAGACAATGGCAAATTGATCCTTCTATTGAGCTTTTGCATCAGGTTTCTCAAACCTT
Organism: Glandirana rugosa; assembly: GCA_018402905.1. Taxonomy (NCBI): domain Eukaryota; kingdom Metazoa; phylum Chordata; class Amphibia; order Anura; family Ranidae; genus Glandirana; species Glandirana rugosa. Next base: position 2,245,502 of record BLSH010387032.1, on the reverse strand, counting down.
TGCATGCCTGCGCTTTATGAGATAATGACTAAGCCCCTCCCTTTCGTGACATTGTCAAAAAGGGGAGGCGCACGAGTGACCTTAAAATGACCCCCCCCCCCCCAAAAAAAGTTCTGCAGATGCCCATGCTCATACAGCGAGCCTCGCAGCCCTAGACATAAGATCGCTATATTGTATAGAGACTGTATTTTAGGCCTGACTTTATTGTCATACATGCATTCTGGTTATTACAATAAGGCCATTGAACACTTCGGAGGGTTGCATAGTCTCGTTGACATTTATTTTGATATAGTATATGTTTTTTATATATGATGTTTAAAACTCTACAATAAAAATTATTGAAAGAGAAAAATTAAATTTAATACTCTGTAATGCTGTAATTGTTTGTAAAATGCAATGCAACATGGCAACCTAGAGGCATTTTGTACACAGATGGTATTCAGAATGCCCCCCAGATATGTAATTTCCTGCTTGTGCGATTGGCTTACTGATTTTTCCAGAAGTCTGCACTAAGATAAAAGTCAATTTTGGGCATTCCCTGCAACAAAAATGTAATTTTTGGTGAGATACTCCCAAAGGGAAATCACAGCTACAGAGATGCAGACGCTAAAACTTTCCTCATTAGAACCCTGCAATATATATAAGCACAGTACTTGTATTTTACCATTTCCACACATTTGTATATATAAGCTTGTGTATATTTTATGTTTAAAGCAGTAGTGGGTATATAGAGCAACTACTGGGAGGAGATGGTTCACATAGTATTAAATAGTTACACCACACAATAAAAGCTCTTGTTTTTTATAGTTTTATGTATCCCTCTTTCATTGTTTTTTTTTTTTTGTTTTGCTAATGTTCTGAACTTTAAAGCAAAGTTCCACCCAAAAGTGGAACTTCCGCTTTAAGGGAAGGTGACCCCTTGACATTTTTTGGGGGGGGCAGCGGGGACCTTGTTTTCACAGGGTCCCAGCTGCACTTCCTCTCCTGGCTCCGCAGCATAGGAAGGAAGTTTACCTCTCCCTCTCGGCAATCTTCTAGGATACGTCACAGGTCCCAGAAGATACACCGGCCATTCACAAAACGCAGCGCAGCTCGCGCATGTGCAGTGCTCGTCTGGCTTTGAAGCCAAAGGCCAAAGCCTGGCGCCCACACTTGCTATGCCGGTGCCGCATGGAGGAGGGGGAGAAGAGGGAGGCAGCGGGCAGCCGCATCGCTAGAGCCTGGGACAGATGAGTGTCTGATTCTTAAAAGTCAGCAGCTACACTTTTTGTAGTGGCTGACTTTTAATAGGGTGGAACTTCGCTTTAAGTAATAGTTTGCACACAAATGGCTATGGCGTTGTCTTGTCTGCATGTAAACATGCAGTATTTTAACATTCCTACACATTTGTATATATGAGCTTGTGTATATTTATGTTTGCAGCAGTAGTGGATATACACCCTGTTCCAAATTATTATGCAAATTATATTTTTCTCATTTACCTAAATAATTGATGTAAACAACAGTCAGCATAATTCTCATGTTATCAACTATTAAGAGTACAATTCAAATTTTATTCGAACAAACCTCCTAATGATAACAGTATTTTTTAAAAATAAAAAACTTTCAATGCACTGTTCCAAATTATTACACACAGTAAGTTTCAAAACACTTTATAGGTTGTAAAGAACTGAAAATTGTCATTTGTTGTGTTTGCAGCATATTTACTGAAATCAAAAGCTATTTCAATCAAACTTTGAACAGCATTTTAACTTTCTAAACATTTTAACAGGTCACGTTACATTTTAACATAGGACCCCTTATTTGATAGCAGCTTCACAAGTCTTGCATCCATTGAACTTGCGAGTTTTTGGACAATTTCTGCTTGAATTTGTTTGCAAGATGTCAGAATAGCCTCCCAGAGCTGCTGTTTGGATGTAAACTGCCTCTCACCCTCATAGATCTTTTGTTTGAGGATGCTCCAAAGGTTCTCAATAGGATTGAGGTCAGGGGAGGACCACACAATGACTTTCCTCCTTTTATCCCCATAGCAGCCATTGATGCAGAGGTATTCTTTGCAGCATGAGATGTTGTATTGTCATGCATGAAGATGATTTTATTATGGAAAGCATAGCTCTTTCTTCTGTACCAGGGAAGGAAGTGGTCAGTCAGGAACTCCACATACTTTGCAGAGGTCATCTTTACACCTTCGGGGACCCTAAAGGGGCCGACCAGCTCTCTTCCCATGATTCCGACCCAAAACATGACTCCTCCACCGCCTTTCTGACGTCGCAGCCTTGTTGGAACAGGGTGGCTGTCCACCAACCATCCACTACTCCATCCATCTGGACCATCTAGGGTTGCACGGCATTCATCAGTGAACAGGACTGTTTGAAAATTAGTCTTCATGTATTTTTCTGCCCAATCCAGCCATTTCTGCTTGTGAGCATTAGTTAGTGGTGGCCGAATGGAAAGGTTTATGCACAGTTGCAAGACTCTGGAGGACTCTACACCTTGATGTCCGTGGGACTCCAGAGGCACCAGCAGCTTCAAATATCTGTTTTTTGCTATGTAATGGTGTTTTAGCAGCTGCTCTCTTGATCCGATGCATGGATCTGGCAGAAATCTTCCTCAATGTGCCTTTATCTGCACAAACCCATCTGTGCTCTAAATCAGCCACAAATCTCTTAATAGTGCGATGATCACACTTAAATATCTAATGTTTTCATACCTCGTCCAAGGCATTGAACTATTTCACTCTTTTCGGCAGCAGAGAGATCCCTTTTCTTCCCCATATTGCTTGAAAATGGTGCTCTGCTTAATAATGTGGAACACCCTCCTTTAGTAGTTTTTCCTTTAATTGGGCTCACCTGGCAATCTAATTATCACAGGTGTCCGAGATAGTTTTCAGTGATCAAAAGAGCCCTGAGAGACAATGTCATCCATGAGTTAAACTGAATAACAAAATGTTTATTCTTTATGACACTGAAATAGAATTTGCATAATAATTTGGAACAGGGGGGGGGGGGGGGTTTACAATGGATTAAGCAGTGAACTGTTTTTTCCACACAGTAAAAGCTCCATTTTTTTTTTGTTTTATATATTCTCCTTTTCAAAGTTTTTATATTCTTAGTTATTGCACTGAGTTTTAAATAATCTCCTGCTGTTATCTGTGGGACATGAGAATAAGCATGGATGGTAGTGGACAGCAGTGGTTGAAATGTATTTGGGAGGCTTTGCCTGAGTAGTCAGTCACTCTCCCTGATGATGTCATACTTCACTTGTCCAGAAGTCTAGATTTAAATAGTTAGTAGAGACATATCCCAACAAATTAAAGGCTGTAATTAAAGCAAAAGGTGGTTCAACAAAATACTGACACAAGGGGGTGAACCTTTTTCCAACTCAGTGATTCTATTGTTGAATTTTTTTTCTGACAAGTTGGCAGTGGCGGCTGGTGCTCCATTTTTTTTTCTTGGGGGGGCGGCAAACAAACCCTCCACCCCACCCGCCCACTCACTCGCCCGCCCCGTACTTACCCCATAAATGTCACAAATGGCTTTGGCGGCTTCCCCAGCTTCTCCTCCCAGCCAATCCAGTCACTTCTACTTCTGGCCAATCTGGTCCTAGGACCTGCTTCCTGTCCTGCTTGGATAGGAGGAGAAGCAGGAAGACAATAGCGAATGCTGATTCGCTAATGTCACAAATGGGCAGAGCACTGCACCCCAAGCCCAACCCTTTTGAAGCCAATTAGAGCCTCAGGCTCTAATCATGTGCTTCAAAAAAACCCCATAGAAATCAATGCATCCAGCGCCCCGCATGGAGATTAGAGGCTGGCACATAGAGATTAGGGGGGTGGTGACCTTGCGCCCCTTATGGACCGGTTGCCTTTGCATGTTATATTTTTCAATTGGATGTTAAAAGATGCATGTAAATACAGTGGGAACAAACAAAAACTGTGTCTGTCTTCATTTCAGGCTGCAAAGCAACAAAATGTGATTATTTAAAAAAGGGGGGGGGGGGATTATATTCTATACCCACTGTATATAAAGAAGACCATGGCCATCACATAAACCTGTTTAAAATTAGGTTGTTACCTGGTTTTCTTTAAGTACTCCGACATGCGCCCGTGTGGATTCCCAAGAAATATTTTAAAATAATTAAATCTAGTCTGATTGCCTTTATCTGAGGCACACAGCAACCAAGTTGACAGTTTTGCAACGACCATGGTTACAGGGAGGCCTGGCGTGTCCAGACCTCCACAAATATTTCCTGGCAGCCATGCCCACTCATGCCCATAAATGGCTCATGCAGAATGAGACCAACGCGGCGGTTGTATTAGAGGCCTCCTGTGTGGGCTCTTATGAGGCTCTTAAGAACCTCTTATACAGGGGAGCCTCTGCTTCTCTAGTCCTAACCGCAGCCATGAGAGCTGTATTGAAAGCCTGGTTGCTGGCCCAAGCTTTACGTCCTAGCCTTCCCGATCATATCTCACCACATACTCCCTTATGGCTCAATCCATCGCTACCAGAATTCGCTTCTATACCTGACCCACAAGTCTAGGCAGTGAAAGGCATTAAATATCTAGAGCAGATATGTTTAGCTGGAGATCTGAAGTCCTTTGATACCTTAAAATTGCACTTTGACCTACCTAATGTATACTTTTTTAGATATCTACAACTGAGACATGGCTTTCAAATATAATTCAAACACCAGCCAGTAGCTTTTTTTTTACCTCAACCCTAGAGGAAACACTCAGAGATGATCCCCCTACTAAACTCCTCTCCACTATCTATAAGACCATGTCTCACTCCATCCACTCGGGATTGGAAGCTCTTAAATCCAGATGGGTACTGGATGTCCCTAGCTTGGATGATGAAGGTTGGGAATAAATGTGGGAATGCTCCTTCCTACAGCTGGTTTCCGCAAGGGACAATGCTGATGCAGTAAAAAATCCTACATAGGATCTACCTCACACCTGCACGTTTACACAGAATATATCCCTCCGTCCCTCCGGAATGTTGGAGGTGTGCAGCGGACTTTATCCACGTATTTTGGCAATGCCCTAATATTCAAAATTTCTGGGCAGAGGTGGTCTCGGTCATACACTCTGTGACCACCATTCATGTTCCCCGAACAGTGGAGGTCTGTTTGCTGTGTCGTGTGGATGCTCTGGCTCATCCCCGTGCCTCCAGGACGTTGATAGGATTAATTTTATTCTATGCAAGGAAAATTATTCTCCTCCAATGGAAATCCCCATCTGCTCCAACCCTTACCTTGTGGAAAAAATTAATTCATGTCAACTTACCACTATACAAGGCCACCTATTTAGGGAGAGGATTCCCTAAAAAATTCCACAAGGTTTGGGATATTTGGGTAGAGGAACTGTCTACTAATACTGACCCTGAATCTTCTAATTAGTGTATTAACTTGCAGGGGTCTGGGTGGTCATGTATATGTAGTTGAACCAACGTCCAATCCACTAGTCTACTAAGTGTGTCTTCCATCTTAGAATAAGGCCTAATATTATACCTAAATGGCTGATACCTACATTATCCTGATAATCTCAGAGGTTATTGGAGCATATAGTTTTGTTCTAGTGCCATAGCAGCACTACTGTTAAGAGTTTAATTATCAATGTTTCGTTTTATTGTGATGTATTTGATCTGAGCCTGGGTATGCCCGATAGGCTCTGCTTTGTATCTAAAATAGAAACCCCAAAAAAAAAAAGAAGACCATGGCCATAACCATTGAATCAGAAGTCATCAGTCCCTGTCATGCCAGATATTTCATATAATACAATTAGAGCTTAAAGGAAATACAGGTGAAGTTCCATGACAAAAAACTGTAATTATCCCCGAACTGGTCCAAACGATTCTCATTTAGCGGCCTCTCATAGCAGAAACACAATCTCTGCTCACTTCCTTCTATCTTCTCCCTTGTATCCCTTTCTCTCTTACCTTTCCCTCTTTTCTCTTTGTGCCCCAGCAAATAGGCGAGATTACCTCTAAAAGTACCTTAACAAACTTGTTAACATGTTGACATCTATTTTCATCTTTCCCTTCCAACATTGTTAGCTCCATTGTATTTCAGCCTATTCTATGTTCTTACTATGTAGTTCGATGTCACACACCTAACAAGTAGCTTCTGTGTAACTAGATAACACAGACCATTCCTATTTACCTCCCACATTTGTAATTGGCGAAGCCATATTTTTCAGGCACCCTTTGTGTCAGATTACTGTTATATTATAATCTTTGTGAAAAATTTAAATAAAAATTTGAAAGAAAAGAACTAATGAAAATCATATCCAAAATAGAATAAACAATCCAATTTGTAATTGCAAATATTAGACTGTCTTTAAAGTGGGAGTAAACTCCCATATCTGACTCTTACCTATAGGTAAGCCTACAGTGCATCCGGAAAGTATTCACAGCGCTTCACTTTTTCCACATTTTGTTATGTTACACGCATATTCCAAAACGGATTAAATTCATTATTTTCCTCAAAACTTTACAAACAATACCCCATAATGACAAAGTGAAAGAAGTTTATTTGAAATCTTTGCAAATTTATTAAAAAAAAAAAACAAAAAAAAAAAACATGTACATAATAAGTATTCACAGCCTTTGCTCAATACTTTGTTGAAGCACCTTCTGTGCCAATTACAGCCTACAATCTTTCGAGTATGATGCTACAAGCTTGGCACACCTAATTTTGGGCAGTTTCTCCCATTCTTCTTTGCTGAATCTCTCAAGCTCCATCAGGTTCGATGGGCAGCATTCGTGCACAGCCATTTTTAGATCTCTCCAGAGATGTTCAAGTCTGGGCTCTGGCTGGCTGGCTCACTCAAGAACATTCACAGAGTTGCCCCACAGCCACTCCTTTGTTATCTTGGCTGTGTGCTTAGGGTCATTGTCCTGTTGGAAGATGAACCTTCCCCCCAGTCTGAGGTTCAGAGCGCTCTGTAGCAGGTTTTCATCAAGGATGTCTTTGTACATGCAATCATTCTTCCATCGATTCTCACTAGTCTCCCAGTTCCTGCCGCTGAAAAACATCCTCACAGCATGATGCTGCCACCACCATGCTTTACTGTAGGGAAGATATTGGCCAGGTGATGAGCAGTGCCTGGTTTCCTACAGACATGATGCTTGCCATTCAGGGCAAAGAGCTCAATCCTTGTTTCATCAGACTAGAGAATTCTGTTTCTCAAGGTCTGAGAGTCCTCCAGGTGCCTTTTGGCAAACTCCAGACAGGCTATCATGTGCCTTTTACTGATGAGTGGCTTCCGTCTGGCCACTCTGCCATACAGGCCTGATTGGTGGAGTGCAGCAGAAATGGTTATTCTTCTGGAGGGTTCTCGTCTCTCCACAGAGAAATGCTGGAGCTCTATCAGGGTGACCATCGGGTTCTTGGTCACCTCCCTGACTAAAGCCCTTGTCCCCCATTCTCTCAGTTTGGCTGGGCGGCCCTCTCTAGGAAGAGTCCTGGTGGTTCTAAACTTCTTCCATTTATGGATGATGGAGGCCACTGTGCTCATTGGGACCTTCAATGCTGCAGAAAATTTTCTGTACCCTTCCCTAGATCTGTGCCTCTATACAATCCTGTATCGGAGGTCTAAAGTCAATTCCTTGGACTTTGTGGATTGTGCTTTGACACGCACTGTTAACCTTATATAGACAGGTGTGTGCCTTTCCAAATCATGTCCAATCAACTGAATTGACTACAGATGGACTCCAAGTTGTGGTGCGGTGGATACTAATGTATATGGGATTTTTTTTCATTTTTTATTTTTAATACATTTGCAAAGATTTCAAACAAACTTCTTTCATGTTGTCATTTTGGGGTATTGTGTAGAATTTTTAGGAAAATAATACATTTAATCCATTTTGGAATACGACTGTAACATAATAAAATGTGGAAAAAGTGAAGCGCTGAGAATACTTTCCGGATGCACTTTATAATAAGGCTTACCTATAGGTAGTGTAAATATCTCCTAAACATGCACCGTTTAGGAGATATTTACTGTACATGCAGCCAGTGACATCACTGGCACATGTGCTCTGAAGGAACAGCCACCCAGACTGCTCCTTCAGAGTCCTGTGCCGTAAACTGCAGGTATCGCAGGCATGTGCAGGAGTGACGCCATTGCGGCTCCGGCCAGTCACACAGCCAGAGTCCGCAAACCCAGGAGGAAGACAGGTGCAGATAGAAGCTGTGCCAGTGGTGGCAGTTCGGTGCTGGAAGGGCTTCCTTTTAAGGTAAGTTTAACATAATGTGCTAGTATGTGATGCATACTAGCACATCATGCCTTTACCACTCATGGTACAAAAGAACAAAAAAAGACCAGTGGTTTACTACCACTTTAAAGAAGTATGGTCAAAGCTTTCTGGGCCATACTTCGCCTATGGGACACAGGAGTGCACTTCGTTTTGCAGAGCTAGTCCCGGCTCTGCAGAGATCCCGACAATAATGTCGGCAGCTGGCTCAGTCTTTCAGCAGGCTGCTGAGAGTTTGCGTCAGGCACTCTCCTGCTCTACACAGTCCGGCTCTCCAGTGAGCGCTGGAGAGGCAGAGTACAGAGCGATGACTGACAGTCACCGCTCTGTGCTCAGAGCGGATCAGAGAACTGAGTGATCAGTGCTTTTTGATGGCTCATTTCCCAGAGTAGAGTCAGCGGGGGACAGCAGCAGCTTTGGATCAATGCTTCATCTACATAGGTGAATTTGTATGTTTGTTATTTTTGTATCCAATACCTCTCTTTAAACCTTTTCCCAACTGCACTATAGCCGAATGATGGCTACAGTGTAGTCGTACATTTCCGGGAGGGCATCTAGTGATGTCCTCCCATGATCGTGCTTCCCGCCTGCAACGCACATCAGCAGGGATCTTTGATCAGCTGTGTCCAATCACAGAGGCTCTTTGCCATATGACCAGCTGTGTCCAATCACAGCTGATCACACTGTAAACAAGATTTGCCGGTTATCAGTTTCCTGATCATCAGAGCAGCTCAAACAGTACACATCAGTGCTGCCAATCCGTGCCCCTCAGTGCTGCATATCATTGCCGCCTATCAGTGCCTCCTCATCCGTGCCCATCAGTGCAACTTCATTAGCGCACATCGGTGAAGGAGAAAAATTACTTATTTACAAAATTATATAACAAACTAAGAAAAACTATTTTTTTTAAACATTCTCGGCCTTTTCTTGTTTGTTTAGCAAAAAATAAAAAACTCAGTGGTGATTAAATACCACCAAAAGAAAGCTCTATCGGTCTCAAAAATTATACAAATTGAATTCAGTACAGTGTTGCATGACCGTGCAATTGTCACTGAAAGTGCGACAGTACTGAAAACTGAAATGGCTGAAAAGGATGAGGCTGGACGGCCGCACACTGAATCCAATCTTGTGTATTATTGATACCAAAAGGTATCATATCATTAAGCTATGATTAAGCACCAGCCCAAGGTGCGAAACATGTAAGCTGGGACTTGTGGTTCGCCTATCTGTACCTGCACCTTTTGGTATCAATAAAACACAAGATTGGATTCAGTGTGCGGCCGTCCAGCCTCATCCTTTTCAGCCGTCTATGTGCACTCATTAGCCTGCACCTGTATTAGAATACACACAACTGATCCAGTGTCTCAGTCCGGATTGTCCTGGAGCAGTGAGTGCTCTACTGAAAACTGAAAATTGGCCTGGGCAGGTGTGAAAATGCGCTGTAGGCAAGTGGTCAAAGAATGAACTAGTTTGTCTACAATGATTTAAGTAACATTTAGGTAATGAGGTGAAGTCATTATACATTATACTTTTCAACACTTTAGTTTTGCGTTTTTTAATACATTTCATATATTTAGGTTGAAATTAAAGGCATACCATTTACCAGCTTTCTCAGTAGAATGAAAATCACCCTTTAGAAATACTTATTCTTTGTCAGGCATGACTGAGGGAAAATCGAATGTGTTTTAAAAGCCTGCATATTTCTATTCTCTGTGAGACAATAAATAGTATCAGATGAACTCCCAACTTTATGCTTTTATTGATGACTAACAAAGTAAAATACATACACTATGGTTGCAATATGCTGCATATATTTCGTTTGAAAGAGCATTCCTTTTCTTATTCTAAAACCTAAAGTAAAGGAAAGAAATCTTCACTCAAAAACATGCTTGTAGTAATGATGCATGGTCATCAAACAAACAATGTGTGCAGACCTGTGCAAATTGAATTCATGTTTTCTTGTCATGAGAGAAATTCATCTAGAAAACATTCATAATGTACTTCCAATGGCCATGAAATGTATAAAAGACATACATTTGAAAATATTGTTCATGTCTACCTACGAAATGGGACTTTCATCTTACCTATTTTGTTTCTCGTCATTTTCCGGTTTTGTTTTTTTTTTAATGCATGGCATGATTACAAGAAAGTAGGCTGATTGTACACCCAAATATAGATTTCACAATGAGGTAGGGTGACAGAATGAGATTTTTACAGGAAGGAAGGAGGGAAGGGAAGAAAGGAAGAAAGAAAAAGAAAGGAAAGGGAAAGAAGGAGAGGAAAGGGAACGGAAAGAAAACAGTATAACAATTCTAATTTTGCAACCAAAGCATTAAAGCAAATTATTAAAGGGACAATCTCAAAAGATCAGAGAGGCTGCCCTAACCACTTCCAGCCCAAGAACGTCATATGACGTCTGACTTTGAGTGGGGAAATCTGAATGATGCCTGCAGCTATCATCCAGATATCATTTTGTTCAGCCGGTGATTTGGTGCTCTGTAAGTACAATCATATCGGCAGGTCAGTCGCTTGATCGTTCTTACAGGCGGCAGGAGGGGACATGCCGGCCTCTGATGCTTCTCTGGGCTCACCCATGCGATCGGCAAGCCGGAGAATGAACCGGTCACCGCCTGATGTTGACCATAAAGATTTCTGGTGACCAGATGGTGCCCAGTCTCTATGATCCTCGGAGGCCCAGGTGCGACGTTATGACATCACCTCCGGGCCGGCAGAAGTATACAATGCCGGCGACGCAGCTGGAAAGACAGAGACAGTTTATTTTATTTTTTTTGATCTCGGTCTTTCCAGTCTGAAGGAGAGATGTGTGGTCTTATAGTCCCAATATGTAAAAAGTTCATACTTCACCAGTGAAAGAAACAAGCGGGACAATGTTTCTCATGCTACGCTCGGAGGGTCCCCAGGTTCTTGCGGCAAAAAAGGAACGTGCTCCCTCCACCAAGTGAAATGAATGCTCACCTCAAGAATAGACCCCACCGGGGCAAGTCACACATGTGTAGGACAGAGTATCATGCAGCCAAGTCAAATAACCGTCTCCTTTGAAGATGATAAAACAAATCCCCGTGACTTACAGCTCCCTCAACCAGGTGGATTAAAGGCTCACCTCAAACACTGACCCTAATGGGCCTGCTAACACTTAATAAGGCAGAGTATAATCCAGGATCCTTCCCCCTTAAAGTAAAAGCTTGGATATCCGGTGGCCCACAGATTTCATGTAAAAATAAGAAAGAACTCCACTAGTGCAATACGTCTGATGCAATACGTCCTTCAGATGAAGCCACGTGAGGTGGTAAAACATGTAGGGTTGCAGCCTGGCAGTGGTACATACTGTATCTACTACACTTGAAACATTGCTGATACATCTTGTTTTTATGATTTTTACGCTAGATTCCATGCTGTTTTATATTTAATAAAATGTGAGTGCGTTTAAAGGAGGGGTTTCTTGATCTGATACTCCAACCCATGGTCAGAGGTATTGCACTAGTGGAGTTGTTTCTTATTTTTACATGAAATCGGTGGGCCACTGTAAATCCAAGCGTCTACTTTAAACGGGAAGGATCCCGGAACAATGTGAGCAAAACTAACGATTTTCGTCTAATGTGTACTGTTTTCATACGATAAATATCACATACGAAAGACTGCGCATGATCAGAAACAATAAATGACAAAAAAAAGCTTTTGTTGTACAAGAGTTTTCATACATCGTTTCTATCCTTGGTTCTGACTTGCTGTGAAACATCAAGGAAAACTGGCTGATCGTTTACCCGATTTCCTTATAATGTATATCCCATTTTAACCTGGTATGCAAGTACAGATCAGGCAAAGCCTGTCCAGTCATTTTGTCCCTGGGAAACGACTGTTGCCCAGTTCAACTGTCAACTAATGCCTATTGCTGACATACAGCACAAACAAGGAGTAGCACTACTAACCGCATAGCATCTGCTGACCGGAGGAGGTTGTGAGCGGACGTGCTGTAAGAGCTCCTGTGATCCTGATTAGCCTCTGAGACACCGGCTTTGGAGACTGAAGATTATCGCTGATCCAGCAGGGGAACAGCTCAGAGGCGTCCTGCTGGATCCCTTGGCAGCCTGTGAATCAGAGTGCGGGGCGTGAGAGGTGACCGTATCATTACATCTGCCCCTGCCTGGTCTCCTTTCGGCTGCAGCGATGGCAACAATCCACGCTGTCCCCTGCTCCTCAGCATCTACTGCGTCTGAGCGTGGCGTGCAATCGCTGTCGCTCGCCTGTCGGCCCATTGGCTATTTGCAGCTCCCTGGAGTCTGTTCAGTCACAAGAACCCCCTGAATATTCCAGTGACGTGCAGTCACAAAGGACACCCCAGTGGCGCTTGGACAATCAAGATTGGAGCCCGGAGGTGAGCAACGGCCATCTGGCTACAACTTGCCATATTCATCCAATTCATATTGATCCTTTTCTCTTGCCTGTGGTGATCTGTATTATTAACTGTGACTGAGCCATATTGCACAACATTGCACACCATTTATTGCAGTGTGGTGCCTTATTGCAATTTGCAAATTGCTGGATTGAGGTGTCTCAGTTGAAGATATAGGCGGGCACTTACATTTATTTTTGCTGCGGCCCAGATTACAGTTGCAGTCTTAGGCCTAGAACTCTTAACTAGGTGTAGTGGACATTTTGCTGTATCCAGTTAAAATACTAGCAGTTTATTGGGACTTCCTTTTCTTTCTTTGGCCTGACTGGTTAATTCCCTTACAGAACTACTGGATTTAAACAATTACATGAAACTACCATCAAACTTCTATATATGACCCTATAGAGACACTATATGATTACTGATGTATGATGTGCAATACTCTGATTGGATCCCTACTGCACTTTTTTTTTTTCTAGCTCATTCTAGTCTCTGTTCGGCCCTTTAGGGTATTACATACTGTCTTTATCTCAGCCTCAGACCAGCTCAGTGACATCAGGCAAGTCAGTATCCAACTCTTCCTCTGCGACCGCTATTGTGCTGCCTTTACAGGCAAATTTAGTTATAATTACATCTAGTGGCAAAAGTATGTAGTAGTTTATATATATGGTTAAGTAAATTTCTTAGACAGGAAGTGACCTTTGGTCTAGGAAGTACTTCAGACATTTTAGATTGCCATGCTGTATGGACACAGTATGTTTGTTCTCTCTCAAGGGGCTTGAGACATCACCACCTGTAAGTGCCTTTCTGTTATGTCATCTGTCATTTATGTTAGACCAGTGATATATGTGTACTGATACCTTGTTATTGTATTGTATTGCAGTTTCACAGATTACATCAGAGATAAAATAAATTCATAAAATAAAGTTGGATTCTTTCGGTAGACAATTTAAGCATGGGCTTCCGTTTACTGGAGTCTCTGATAAGTGTTTAGCTGTCCTTTTAGAATCACACATAGTCAGTGTTTTGAGAGCGGAACAGTGAAAAGGTGAAGCGCAACAAGCCTGGAGATATTAGTCTCTGCACAGACAGAATGAGTCTAAGATCAGGAAAACAGTATAAGGCTGAAGATCAGCTACCCGGGACACATCAAGGCAGGGAGAGCATGCCAAGTGTCCAGCAAGACGATACACGCTCACGCTCGTCTAAATCAACAAGTGCCCTTTTAGTCAGAGCTCGCTCCAAAGCAGAAACAGCTTGTGTTCAGCTAGAATTTGCTGAGAAAGAGGCTGCCATTATGAAGGAAAGTGCTGAGAAAGAGGCTGCCATTATAAAAGAAAAATCAGAACAGGAAGCAAAGTTGCATATACTTCAGCGTCAATGTGCAGCCGTCGCTGCAGTAGCAGAGGCCGCATCTTATGCTGATATTGAGCGGTCTGGAGGTGGGTCTATCCTCTAAGGCCCAGATGTGCCTGAGAAACCCCGTTCCTCAGTAGAACGTACAAAGGAGTATGTCCAAGAACTTGTAAACAGCAATGCAACCAAACAGTTCCCCAATCCAGAATCAGTTGAATTTAAACCAGAACCAGCAGAGCCCCTGAGTGTACAAAAACAAACCAATGAGGTCAGCAGTACCAGAACAATTAAAGAGGAACCATTAGAGACATATAGGAACAGGCCAAGTGAATCCTTACCACAGCAACCCAAACACCAGAGGACACAAGATGTCACTAAATATCTTATCCGTAAAGAAATGGTTAATTCATGCTCTCTCAAGTTTAATGACTGCCCTGAGAATTATTGGGCATGAAAGTCTTCTTTTCTGAATGCAGTCAAAGACTTTGATTTATCAGCAGCTGAGATGCTAGATCTGATAAAATGGCTTGGGACTGAGTCAGCAGAGCATGCAAGAAGGATGCGCAGGATACACATCTTTAACCCTTCAGCAGGATTTGATATGGCCTGGCAAAGGCTAGAGGAAAGATATGGATCACCAGAAGCAATTGAAGGTGCTTTAATGAAAAAACTGGAGTCTTTCCCTGAGCTAAACAGCAGAGACAATCTGAAACTACAAGAGCTAGGTGATATTCTTTGGGAAATCCAGTGTGCCAAAGAAGGAGGCTATTTAAGAGGACTTGCACATTTAGATACCGCCAGTGGTACTAAGCCTATAGTGGAGAAACTACCTCACTACCTACAAGTTAAATGGTTGAGTGTTGGAGCCAAGGAAGAACGTGATGTCCCCTTCCCCCCATTCTTTGTATTTTCTAGGTTTGTGCAGCAGCAAGCGAAGATCAGGTGTGATCCCAGCTTTTCTTTCATCACCAGCAGTTAACTGCCAAAGGTAGAAAAGCCCCCTAGAGCCTACAATAAGACTTCAGTGATCGCCCATAATTCAACTATACCCTCTGAGGACCCAGACTGCCTAAGTAGCTACAAGGTAAACACCTTTGAAGGCCCTGACAGACTTTGCCCACTTCATAAAAAGCCCCATCCTCTAAACAAGTGCAAAGGGTTCAAAAGTAAACCTATCAAAGAAATTATAGCCTTAGACAAAATGGCATCTGCTTCAAGTGTTGTGAATCCACTAAGCATGTAGCCAAGGACTGCAAAATACAAGCGGATTGCTCTGAATGTGGCAGTAACAGACACATCACAGCTTTACACCCTGATACTTTGCATCAACCACTAGAGATCACTGAAGCACCGAAAGATGAGGGCAGGGAGCAAAAGGATAATTCATCTACCCCAGTAATGTCCAAATTCACTGAAATCTGTGGTGACAGTACAAATCCACGTTCATGTTCCAAGATCTGCCTAGCAACAGTGTACCCCACATGGGAAAAGCAAAAGGTGGTTAAGATGTATGTGGTTCTGGATGAACAGAGTAACAGGTCACTGGCAAGGTCAGACGTTTTTGATGCCTTCAACATTACATCGAGTGCAGTTCCATATACCCTAAAGACATGTGCAGGAGTGATAGATACTTCAGGAAGAAGAGCTACTGGGTTTAATATCGAGTCTCTTGAAAGAGAGTCCATCTCTCACTTTCCACTTTGATAGAGTGTGATATGATACCAGACGATAAAACAGAGATCCCTTCACCAGAAGTGGCCCTCCATCATCCTCATCTCCATTCAATATCTCACCTTATTCCAGCTATCCAGATAGATGCCTCTATTCTTCTACTTCTTGGAAGAGACATTGTACAAGTACATAAGGTATGCCAACAAATTAATGGGTCCTTTAATGCCCCCTATGCTCAAAGACTTGACCTAGGGTGGGTTATAGTAGGAAAAGTTTGTCTAGGAGCAGCACATCGGCCTGACAGCGTCAACACTTCAAAGACATCTGTGCTAGCAAATGGGCGCATGTCCCTTCTTAGTCCATGTCAAAACAACTTTGTTGTTAAAGAAACCATAAAACCATACTGTGACTCTCCTTCGAATTACAATGCAGACAGTAGTAGTAGCATGAAGACTGACACTTTAGGGAACTCAGTGCTCCAGAGAACAAAAGATGATGACAAACAAGCAATGTCTATAGATGATCAAGTCTTTCTCAATATCATGGATAAAGAGACTTTCCAAGATGAAAACAACAATTGGGTAGCTCCTTTACCTTTTCGCACACCCAGGTGTTATTTACCTAGTAACAGAGAGCAAGCCATGAAGCGCCTGAACACACTATGTAAAACTTTGCAAAGAAAACCTGAAGTGAAAAAAGACTTTACAGAATTCATCAAAAGGATGCTTGATAATAACCATGCTGAAGTAGCACCATCACTGGATAAAGGTAAAGAACACCGGTATCTGCCAATGTTTGGTGTTTACCATCCACACAAGCCAGACCAAATAAGAGTCGTGTTCGATTCCAGTGCTCAACATGAAGGTGTTTCATTAAATGATGTTCTGCTGAGTGGCCCAGACCTAAATAATACACTTCTGGGTGTCCTCTTGCGCTTCAGGAAAGAGCCTATTGCCTTCACAGTGGATGTGCAACAGATGTTTTATTGTTTTCTAGTGAGAGAAGACCATCATGATTACCTGCATTTCCTGTGGTACAAGGATAACGACACAAATAAAGAGGTGACAGAGTATAGAATGAGGGTGCATGTTTTTGGTAACAGCCCTTCTGCTATTGCCATATACTGCATGCGCAAAGCTGCCCAGAAAGGTGCAGAACGTTATGGTCAAGATGCCAAACACCTTGTGATGAGACATTTCTATGTAGACGATGGACTTGCTTCAGCTAACACACCTGAAGGAGCAATCAACATTCTACACAACGCAAAACAAATGCTGGCAGAGTCTAATTTGCGACTACATAAGATAGCCTCTAACAGCAAACAAGTCATGGAAGCTTTCACCACGGAAGACAGAGCTAAAGATCTTAAAGACCTTTGCCTGGGAACAGACACCCTTCCTTTACAGAAGAGTTTAGGCCTAAGCTGGGATATAGAGAAAGACTGTTTTGTTTTTCAGGTTTCTTCAGTAGAAAAACCATTCACGAGAAGAGGAATTTTATCCACTGTGAACAGTCTCTACTATCCTCTCGGGTTTGTGGCACCCGTCACCATAAAAGGTAAGGCCTTAGTTCGTGAACTGTCAAGTGGAGAAAGTGAATGGGATGCCTTACTTCCACAAGAGAGACTACATGAGTGGGCCCAATGGACAGAGTCTTTACAAGCCTTACAATGTTTGCAAATACACAGATGTTATGTTTCGGTTTCATTGTCACAAGCTTGCGAAAGAGAACTGTACATTTTTTCAGATGCATCTGTACAGCAATAGGTGCAGTTGCTTACGTGAAGGTAAACAATGCAGGAAATGTCTGTCATGTTGGAATTGTTATGGGAAAATCCAAACTGAGTCCTAGGCCGGCACATACAATTCCACGCCTAGAGTTATGTGCAGCTGTACTAGCGGTTGAACTGTACAAGCTAGTGAGAGACGAGATGGACCTAAGCCTGGATGCTGTGAAATTCTTTACAGACAGTAAAACAGTCTTAGGTTATATCAACAACACTACAAAGAGGTTCTTTTTATATGTTTCCAATCGGGTGAATAGGATCAGACATGCAACCTGTCCAGAGCAATGGTTCTATGTGCCCTCAGAACAAAATCCTGCAGATTATGCCATCAGGCCTACACAGATAGCTTGGCTCCAGAACTCTATATGGTTCTTGGGCCCACCTTTTCTGTATCAGACAGTTGTAGATAATCCTGATAACACCAATGTCTACCCGTTAGTGGAACCTGAAGCTGATCCTGAAATTAGGTCAGAAGTGGTAAGCTTCAGTACTAAAGCTTTTGACACTAAACTGCAGCCGCATCGTTTCGAAAGATTTTCCAACTGGAAGAGACTAAGCAGGGTTATAGCAAGATTAATTCATGTTGCAAAAAGCTTCCAGAAGAAAACCAACAATGATCAACCCGGAAGCTGGGGAGTTTTCCATGAAAGAATCAGTTTAGAAGAACTTTCACAAGCCAAGACAGTTATAGTTTCTTCTGTACAACACACATGCTTCAGACAAGAATATGACTGCATTGAACAACAAAAGATGCTTCCAAAATATAGTCGTCTTACAAAACTCAGTCCCTTTACAGATCAAGATGGACTATTAAGGGTAGGTGGTCGTTTATCCATTGCCACGCTGTCAGATGAGGAAAAGCAGCCTGTCATCAAAAACAAACATTTGGAGTCTGTGTCATATAAAACAAATTGAGGTTGAAAAGATATGTTAAGATCTTAATGTTGATATAAAATGGTTTTGTATCAACATTAAGATCTTATCATATTTTTTCAATCTCAATATGTTTTATATGACACGGACTCCAAATGTTTGTTTTTGCACTTCTACCAACATTAACATCTTAAAAGATATGAGATCCCAACCAGTACAATTACAGCACCTATCTAGGTGTTACATAACAAGTTGAGAACTTTTACTTGATACCTTTTGCGGTGACCAAATTTATCTAGATTACCAGCATTCTGGAAAATTTATGAGTAGGTAAATATCTGAATTTCCTTTGAGGAGCAGCGCCAGACCCACCATAATTACATCATATTACATTATATTATTTAAACTACAGATTATTTTAGATTATACACCATCTAGATTACCATCATTCTGGAAAATGTATAAGTAGGTAAATATTGGAATTTTTTGAGGAGCAGCGCCATACTAGAGCTGTACGATTAATCGTATTAAAATCGCGATCTCGATCCACCCCCCCCCCCCCCTGCGATCTCCATTGGGCATTACTGCGGTTTTCAGTGCAGTTAATAAAGGCCGACTTGCGGGGCAACTCAGCACAACTTAACTGTGTTATAGAAGTCAATGCAAGTCGCCTGAAGTCTTTTCAAGTTGGAGCGACTTGCGTCTCAGGGGAGACTTCCAAGTCTGGGCAGAAAGCCAAGTTCAGAATCACCATTGATAAAAGACACTAAAAGAGATACAAAGTAATTACTTCAAAGGAATGCACTCTGAATGAACTCCCCTTGTATAGATGTGTGGTTTAACCATTTAAAAACTAAATCTTTCCTGACATTTGCTGTTTACAAATAAAAATGCATTATTTTGTGCTAGAAAATGACTTAGAACCCTCAAACATTATATATATATATTTTTTAGCAGAGACCCTAGAGAATAAGATGGCGGTTGTTGCAATATTTTATGTCACATGCTGTTTGCTCAGCAGACTTTTAAACGCAATTTATTTGGAAAAATGACCCTTTCAAAAAAAAAAAAAAACAGTGCTGTTAGCCCAATTTTTTTGTATATTTAATATATTACGCCGCGAGAATCGTGATCTTTATTCTACGCAAAAAAATTGTGATTCTCATTTTGGCCAGAATCGTGCAGCTCTACACCATACCCACCATAATTACATCAGTGGAAATTGGGAACCAACTGGATGTTTCATCCAGATGTGGTAAACAAAATTCCACTCATCTAACAGAGTATTGGGAGTTTAAGGCAGGATCTTCCACATCAGCGATAACATGGGATGCTTTCAAGGCCTATATGAGGGGCCAATACATGTCCACCATAAAGGCAGTTAATAAAGCACAACAAGCAACTAGAGAGGCTCTGCAGGCCACAATGGAGGAAAGTACTGCCCAATATGCCGCAGATCACTCAGGGGTTAATTTAAATGCTTTACTACATGACAAACGAGCTCCACATTTGCATATGGCTGAGGACACGTGGAGAGACCTATATAAAAATAAGCAGAAGTCCTTCGAGCAGGGTGATCGTAATGGTAATTTTTTGGCCATGATGGTCCAACATGAACAGCCTAGTATTCCGATTTAGGAAAATACGTACCCCCCCCAGGAGAAATGGCTTCTACAAAGCCCAAAATCTTGGGAGACCTTTCGGGAATTTTATCAGACATTATATACATCACAGCTCGCACCTAATTTCCAGCAAACAGAATTGGCGGCTTGTCTGGACTCTGTTGCGCTGGCCAGGTTAACAGATAATGATAAGGAGGCAATAGTATGTCCTATAACATAGGAGGAGGTCCTCTCGGCCATCGGCTCGTTCCCAGTGGGGAAGTCACTGGGTCCAGATGGCCTCCACATTGAATTTCACAAGACCCATGGAGATTTTCTTGCCCCTATATTGGCCTCCCTCTATTCTAATTGTCTGAAAGAGGGAGCATTGCCGGACACGATGAGCTATGCTCCTATAGTCTTAATTTATAAATCCTCAAAAGATCCATCCTCATGTGCCTCGTATAGGCCTATTGCTCTCCTGAATGTGGATTTTAAGATTTTGAAAAACGTATCTCCCATCGATTACAACCTATGATGTCCATTAACATTGATTCAAACCAAATAGGGTTTATGGCCGGCAGCGCTACGGATGTGAATTTGCGGAGACTTTATACCAATATTAATGCCTCACATCTTAATATGGGATCTAGGGTTGTTGCCTCTCTAGATATAGAGAAGGCTTTTGATAACCTTGAGTTGCCCTTTCTGTGGGAGGAGCTCCGCAGAATGGGCTTTCCAATAGTATTTATAAAATGGTTGCAGGTCCTACATAGAAGTCCCACAGCTGTAGTAAAAATGGGGGGGGCTGTCAACTCCCTTCTCGTTATTTAAGGCAACTTGGCAGCGCTGCGCCTTATCACCTACCCTTTTCGCTCTTGCTATGGAACCTGTAGTGGAGCCTCTCCATACTTCCCCCAATATCAGGGGGTTGCGGTTTGGCTAGTTGGAGGAGAGGAAATTATGCTGGACCTTCTCTCCAAGGACCTTTGCAGATATTGGACTCTTATTCAATGGTCACTGGGCTAAAAGTAAACTGGACAAAGTCTGTGATGTTCCCAATAGACATAGAGGCCCATAATACGGCTTCGAATGATATTCCATTACCATGGGTAGAGATACTTCAAATATTTAGGAGTTGTGATTTCTCATCAAGCCTCTGAATACATTTCCTTGAATTTGACTCCTATTTTAGGAGATATTGGGTTAAAGTTGAAAGCGTGGAAGTCTCTACCATTATCCTTATTGGGACTCATTAACCTTTTAAAAATTAAAATTATACCTAAACTTATGTATCTTTTTAGACACTCTCCCCAGTGGCTTCCTGCCTCTTTCTTTACAAGATTAAATCAACTTTTCTTATATTTTCTGTGGGGATTAAGGAACCCTAGATATAAATGAACCGCCCTGATGCGCCCTTGCGATCAGGGTGGGCTAGCTTTCCCAGACTTATACAAATATTTTTTAGCCCCTCAGTTGGTCACGGCCGCATGGTGGTTATGCCCAGATTTATCTAACCCTGCCACCTGGCTGGAAGCCGCGGTGGCAGGCTTTATAGAAGCTCAAGCCCTTGTATTTAGGGGTGGTAGGGCTCCACACCATCTGACCGCTCCAATGATTAACACTATTCGAGCTTGGGAGGCAGGTCTCAGATGTGAGCAATATCCCAAGGATGTGATTTCTCCAAATGCGCCTTTATGGCTAAATCCTACCCTTCTCCATTTTTATAAATTGCCAGAGCCTATTGCATGGACTAAGTACAATATCAAACTATTCTCTCAGGTAGTCACTGATCAGAAACTGTCTACTTTCCATACACTCCAACTTTTAATCTGCCAAGTTCACATCTATTTAGATACTTTCATGTTTTTCAGGCTCAGTTTCCATGGGATAGTTTGATAATCACACAATCTACCTTAGAATCAGTGCTTAGGTTTGAATGCTCGGAGGAGCCCACGTCGAGACTTTATTCCCATCTTGTCCTGATTTCCCTCATGCCATTGGATGGTCTTAGGACTAGGTGGGTGCAAGACATACCGGATTTAGATGTGGAAGACTGGAGGCGTATGTCGGACTTTAGATAAAAGGGGTTGGGTTGGTGCCACACTGATGGTATAAATATAATGTTGTATGGTGGGGAGAACTGCTGCCCCTACTGTTGCCCCCCAAGCTATTTAAGCTGAGCATTGTAAGCACCATTTTGTATCAATAGGAATATCACCTTTAAGTCACTATTATTAGTGTATATTAGAACAGCGCCATACCTACTCCCGCTTCTATCACTCTGTATGTCGGACTTTCCTCTCAGATCTTTGGTATCTTTGAGAGATTGTTTGATCCAATTTAAATTGATACATAGAGCATATCTCACACCACATACATTTCATAAGCTTAATCCTGTGTGCTCTCCTGAATGTTGGCAGTGTGGTGCGACCCAAAGGGACTTTTCACACATTTTTTGGACTTGTCCATATACAGTAGAACCTTGGATTACGAGCATAATCCGTTCCAGGAGAATGCTTGTAATGCAAATCACTCGTATATCAAAGCAAGTTTCCCCATAAGAAACAAAGGAAACTCAGTTAATTTGTTCCACAGTACCTGCTTGTCAATGCAGTACTGTATGTGGACAGAGGTCCGGGGCGCTGGTGTATGCAATACCATATGTGGCCAGAGATGTGATGGCGCTGGTGAGGCTCGTAAACATTCGGAAACTGTTTACACTTTCGGTATTTCCAAATGCTTCTGAGCCTCACCAGCGCCCCCGCACATCTGGCCACATGTGGTATTGCATGCACAGAGGCTTAATCCTGCTCGTTTTGTGAGACAGCGCTCACAAGCCGAGTCAGGATTTTTCTAAAAAAACTGCTCGTATTGCGAAACACTCGTTAACTGTGTTACTCACAATCCGAGGTACCGCTGTATAGCTATTTTTTGGGCGGAGGTGGTGGACTTGTTGAACTCTATTACCTCTGCCCCTCTACCGGTTTCAATGTCTATATGCTTGTTGGGCTTGGTGAAGAATATTCTTCCTACAGTATCAGAGCGTGAGCTTGTTAATACCACACTATTCTATGCGAGAAAAGCCATTGCTTTACATTCGAAGAAACCTTTTCCTCCTCCCAAGCTCTTATACTGGACACAATTGGTTAATAGCAATCTTCCACTGTACAAAGACACTTATATGAACAGGGGATGCCGCAGTAAATATAATAAAGTCTGGGCAAAGTGGTTAGACAAGCCTTATACGGCATCCGATGCTCATGGAGGCTATTGATATAAGCCTTCTTACATACAGGCTGTGTAGGGCCTTCAGGAGCAGAGGTTATTGATCATATAAGCCTTCTTACATACAGGCTGTGTAGGGCCATCAGGGACAGAAGGGACCTAAGTCTATTGAGTCCAAGTCTATTATAATTATTGTTATAATATATATGGACTGATTGTATACGTTTTGTTTTGGATTCTACTGCAGACAAAGCACTTTCTTATTAATAATGTTTTTTTCTTCTTTATTTTAAATTGATGGTTGCTATGCAATATAACTAGATTCATACCATGTATTAATACTATAGCCCACTGTGTATAATTTGTCTTGTCTTGTTTGTCTGCTTAAAAAAAAAAAAATGAATAAAAACATTTACAAAAAAAAGGAGTAGCACTACAACACAGACAGCAGAACCTGCTTAAATGATAAACCGATATGGTTTCCACATACATACGTATATTATTACAGCACATAAAGAATTTTTTGTTTCAGTTGATAAGACTGTTTGCTGTACCAGCTTGCAAGTGAATCATTTTAATTGTATTTGTAGGGATAAGTAACAAGTAGTTGTCAGAATGTAAACTTACTTTGACTCGTCTAATAGCATAATTATGACCATGTAGTTCAAAGACAGGCTGCCTTATTGTCCTTATATCCCATCCTTTTAGACTGCAGTCAACAGCACCAGTCACTAGAAGGTTCTGAGAGAGAAAAACAAGAGTAAATTACTGTACAGAAATCACACATGAAACAATAAAAATGCTCACTAGCAGGCAGTTATTTTTACAAACATCTGTTCTGCATCTTTCTGAACTGCATCAAAAGGTAGTAGATATGTGCAGCGACCCATTAGCACTGGAGGATT
Organism: Glandirana rugosa; assembly: GCA_018402905.1. Classification (NCBI taxonomy): domain Eukaryota; kingdom Metazoa; phylum Chordata; class Amphibia; order Anura; family Ranidae; genus Glandirana; species Glandirana rugosa. The sequence continues at coordinate 2,221,416 of BLSH010387032.1, read as the reverse complement.
CTGGCACACATTCAGTTTAACGCCCAGTAGGCATACTCCACCTCAATCTGTGTGCTTCAACCTAAAATTCCTCTCCCCCCTCCCTGCTGTCCTTTGTCGGAGAACACCTTCTGATTCCTGTCAGCAGTAGAAGATTCACCTTTGCACTTGCAGGCTCCTGCACCACATACTCCACTTTTCTACTCTCATGCCCAGTGAGGTACCCCACTCTCCCACACATTCTCTTTTGCTTTCTGTATGTTGAGTCAGTGGCGTTGCTAGCCGGGTGCGATGTAGTTGGCAGCGGCACCACTACATCGCATGGTCCGCACCCGCCCCCTCTACATTTCTCTCCCTCAGCGGCTCCAGCTGTGTCTCTCAAGCACAGCGGAGCGAAGCCGCCTCCCCCTCCTCTCTGTGTACATCTACACAGGAGGAGGGGGGACTCAAGAGTACGAGGACAGTGCACGCCACGGCCGCGCTGTTCTGAGGTCTGTGCACTCAGTGTATGTATGTTTGACATGTGCTAGGGGGGGGTGTCTTCATTGAGGGGGGTCTGCACACTGAGGGGGATGTCTGCATTGAAGGGGATGTCTGCATTGAGGGGGTCTGCACACTGAAGGGGGGTTTGTACACTGAGGGGGTGTCTGCATTTAGGGGGGTCTGCACACTGAGTGGGGTGTCTTCATTGAGGGGGGTCTGCACAAAGGGGGGTGTCTGCACTGAGGGGGGTCTGTACTGATGGGGTGTCTGTACTGAGGGGGGTCTGTACCGAGGGAGAGGGGTCTATACTGTGGAGGGGGGTCTGTACTTAGGGAGGTTTATACTAAGGAGGGGGGTCTATACTTAGTGGGGGGATCTATACTGCGAGATGTGAGTCTGTAGTTAGTGGAGGGGGGTCTGTACTGAGGGAGGGGGGTCTGTACTGAGGGAGGGGGGACTATAGTTGGTGGAGGGGGGGTGATACCAATTTTTTCCACATCGGGTGACACCAACCCTAGTCACGTCACTGTGTTGAGTATCATCACATTACTCCCCCCTGGTGCCCTTTGGAGAATCTCCGAAAATCCATGATACAGCGGATGGTGCATTCTTCCTTGCTCTCCCCCTCTGGCTCCGACCAGTTATCTGGTAGGAAGCTTGTATAATCACCAGGTCGGCTGCATGTCCTATATGTGTAAAGTTTATGTTATCTGATATATTTGTTACATGTTTTGTTTGATTTTATTGGGCTATTATTCTTTTATCCTCCTTTTTATCTGATTAGGAAAAATCAGTGTGCAGCTCACCAACCTACCTTCCTCCTGGGGAAGCAGGCATTGATTCCTGAGAAACTGTTGACAAAAAATTGAGGAATAATGTTTGTAACTAGAAGTGGGCACTACATCTATTGAGGCGATGTATTACCCCATGTTAGAAATGACTGATTTACCAGACATGTGCATGGTACAACATGGGGGGTGCTCTTTAAGTAATTTTGTTTCTTTTATACTATGAATTTGTAGTCCAGCCTGTCTAGTTTTAATTGTTTTGTACTAATAAAATTCTAAAGGGGAATGTATTTGCCCTGTATTTTTAACACTGTATGAGTGAGACTTATTCCTGGGGCATTTCAATAGTCCATTGTGGGTTTTAAACATATTTGCAATATTGTTATGATGTAGTGACCCAACAAGATGGCACAGGGCATCCCAGATTAGTTTAATCTGGTTTTCAGATTCTAAAACATAGAAGTCATTATTAAATTAAATAGTTACTCCTTTACTTACATATAATTGGATGCCACTTCCTAGTTTAGTGAGGAACTGGTGACATAGCCCTGGCCTCACATATGTATCTTTGGAAGGCTCACTGCTTTTTTTTCCCCTCAAGTGGAGGCATGGAGGCAGAAACTATTCTTAGAAGTCAAAGGGAAACAAATTCCTCTGCGCCTACTAACAATGGTCTCCAGGAGAGGAGAGCAAGGTATACAAAAGGAAAAGAATTTCAATAAAACAAAAACCTGCTGAGAAGAGTAAAAATATCTTGTTAGATTGTTGTTTCAAAATGTTTTTAAAGTTGTCTTTACTTCATTTTTAGGATAGTAATGAGGGTTCACTTTAAAGATTGTTTTATATCTTCTCCTAGGGTCACTGCAGCATAGAGAAATTTATTATAACCTGAAACATGGCCAAATGTAATTAAAACGGTAATGTAAAATCACGAGGGATACAAACTAATTAATATAAAACAAGAGAAATTTGTTAGAGGTGTTTTAAAGTTAGGCTGACATAGTATATGCAAATGTCTGTGCACTGAGCCCATTGTACACAGCTTCATTCAGGGGCAATTATAGGCTTTAGTCAACCCTAATGAAGACTGTAGTTGTCCTGATTAAAAAATGACATTATTCTCAGAGGGGAACACATACTGAAGGACGCATGGTTTTGTTTTCCGAGCTGAATATCAAATGAGTTAAGCAGTAAATTTGCATTTGCTTCTGCAGCGCACACACAGTATTTACTTGAAAGCACATTTAAGGTTTCAAATTGGGAGGATAAAAAATATGCAGAGAAACAAAGATCACACAAAGTTAAGCACCTTACAGGATTATATATATTTATCACATATTTAAAACAAATCTGAACTTTCTGGCAATGAAAGACAAAAAAGGGATTTTATTATAACTTACCGTAAAATCCTTTTCTCCGAGTTCACTGACATACGCAGCTCTTCTTGACTTTGTGGGTTTTATGTTCGTCTTACCAGGAGTTAACTAGGCAGGGAAAGAATTCAGCTGGCCCCTCCCCTGGGGGCCGTCCTCCTTTCCTACATTAAAACCCCCCCTCACAGAGGACTCTCCAGTTTGTACACAAGCCGTACCAAAACAGAGCCCAGAGGGGTGGGTGCTGCGTCTGTCAGTGAACTCGGAGAAAAGGATTTTACGGTAAGTTATAATAAAATCCCTTTTTCTCCTACGTTCACTGACAGACGCAGCTCTTCTTGACTTTGTGGGGACGTCCCCAAGCTGTGTCAAAAAAGAGGGGTGGGTAAACGCAAAAACAACTGTACCCAAATAAACCTCTGAGGAGGCGCCAGTCGCGCCTACACTGCCGCCTGCAGAACTTTGCGGCCAAAAGCAGAATCTGAAGATGCAAACACATCAACTTTGTAGAACTTAGTAAAAGTGTGAACCGAGGCCCAAGTGGCCGCCTTGCACACCTGTGACACCGAAGCCTGGTGTCTGAAGGCCCAGGAAGTACTAACCGCCCGGGTAGAATGAGCCGTGACTGGAAAAGGGGGAACCTTGCCCCGAACAGAATACGCATGGGTCACGGTTTTTCTAATCCACTGAGAAATTGTTGCCGAAGAGGCCGCTAAACCTTTGCGCGGGCCCTCTGGCAAAACAAACAGGGCGTCAGCTTTTCGAAAAGAAGCTGTAGCAGCCAAGTACACCCGTAAGGCCCTAACTACGTCCAAGGCATGCAACTCGAATTCCTTCGGGTGCAATGGACGAGGGCACAATGAGGGTAGAACAATATCTTCGTTGATATGAAAAGAAGAGACTACCTTTGGAAGAAAGGACGGAAGGGGTCGCAAGACCGCCTTATCCTTATGTATCACCAAATAAGGAGACTTGCACGAAAGTGCAGCCAGTTCGGATACTCGCCTGGCAGAAGTGATGGGAAACCGAAGCGTGAGAGACTAAGCATGGAAGCATGTTCCACACGCTGTACACCGCGGAGCCCACTCTACAGGTTACCGTGGTACCCTAGACTTAAACCACGAAAGACAAGAAGTTTTTGGTGGAATACTTTTCTAGTCCCTCTAGGGGAATGTTGAAGACAGCGTCTTCCACCGGAAAAACCAACGGTAGTGAAGACGGTCCGCTCATAGGCTTGACCGACGTGAAAGCACGTTCAGAGGAATAAACCACTATGTATTCCTAT
>BLSH010387032.1:2133201-2214145 GCA_018402905.1 Glandirana rugosa | reverse complement strand
AAGTGTACGTGAAAACAGACAAATTTTTACAACGTTCACGTCTTTTTATAGACAACCAGGACGGTCTTTAGTCAGTTCGAGGACTGAAGATCATAACGTTACTGTTACACCGGTGAATATACCATCGTAAGTTGTGTGTAAACCACTTCTACTGAAAGTCATTTTACCTTGTAAGTAAAGAGGATGCAAGTGACTGTCTGCGTCGAGAAGAACTGAAACACCCAAAATACAAGCAGAATGGTCCTCAATTGATCTTTCCCTTTCTTAAGTCGACCGGGGAGGGGACCCCCGGCAGGAGGAAAGGATGTAATTTTGGGGGGAGTGTCTCCTGAGAGGTCAAAGTTACGGATCAAACGTTCCTTGTTGGCCAGGTCGGGGAAAGTACAGAGCACAAAGACCCTCGATGCCCCGACCGGCTTCTTGATAGCAGATCATCTTGATTGCAGAAAAAAGAAAAAAGAAAATAAAAAAATAAAAAAATGGTCACAATAGGACCGCAGTTCCCATAGGGAAGCCAGGTCAACTCCTTGCAAACTAGGCATTGAAACTGGAGAGTCCTCTGTGAGGGGGGTTTTAATGTAGGAAAGGAGGACGGCCCCCAGGGGAGGGGCCAGCTGAATTCTTTCCCTTTCTAGTTAACTCCTGGTAAGACGAACATAAAACCCACAAAGTCAAGAAGAGCTGCGTCTGTCAGTGAACGTAGGAGAAATGAATGTTCCATTTTACTGAAAGTCATCTTCACCAAATGTGTGTTGAATGCTACCATATAAGTGGCCACATTGTCATTGCAATACTAGAAGTCAGGAGCTTGACTGATTTCTGGCAGGACCAACAGATATTTTTCTGCACTTGCAACATTTTTAAACAGACAAAAGTGCATGTGAAAGGTGAATGTGCACGTATTACTGTATCGCAGAGATGTACTGAACATTTTTTTTTCTTTTTGTTATGTTGTACAGACATATATTTTAAGGGCTTATGCACATCAATGCATGGTTTTACGTAGTATCTTGCTAGCTGCAAGATCATACATAAACATTTGTCCATGTTGTACAAGCCACACCGTACTGATGTTTACATCAATAGTGCATAATCAGCAGGCGCTGCCCGTTGATAAAACCAGGATGAATGAAAATAAAAGATTTTTTTTCTTTCAAAAATCTATTTTTCTTTTTATTTAAATCAGATTTTTTTTTGTTTTTTTATCAAATTTATTTTAATAAAATGCTTTTGGAGTAAAAATCTATCTACAGATAGTTTTCTATTTAAGATACATTAATAGCTGATTCAGCAGGAAATGGAGCTTAATTATGTACTTATGAGGCTGTATATTCTGCAATATTAACATTCTTGGTAAACTCACTCAATGAATCCAAGCTCTGCAAGCTGAGATAACATGCACTGCATCGATGCATTCACACAATCTCACAGTAACCATGAGATAAAACAAGTTCAGGAATATTCCTTTATCCCATTGTTTTGCAAATCTATGTACACTACAAACTGTATGATTGAATTGGTTCTGATATGGCTGTTTTATTAACCTGACAGCTTAGTATTCTAAATAGGAAACCTTCATTTTGTTTGCAAATATTAAATATTCTACCAGCAAGAATGAGTCCTTACATTTAAAGAGCACCTGTCATTTCAGATCCATCATGGCAGCATCTGTCAATCGGCATCCACTAACCCGCTGCCGCCACTTACCTCACCTTGTTGTGTCACTGCCGCATCACCAGCCTTCCCATTAAAGTGAATGGGACTGTCGGTGAGTCAACAGTGGGTCAGAGGAGGAGCTGCTGCAGGAGAGAGATGACAGTTGCTCTTTAAAAATTATTATTTAAATTGAGTTGATTTAAATCAAGCCTTTTTACTAGTGATTTAAATCAACTTGATTTAAATTAAATCCACCCTGCATAAAACACTATATACCTACAATCATTCTACGTATATGCTACATGAATGACTATCAGGGCTGACATGTAAATGTCTACAGCAGCCTCTCTCAACCTTTTCAACACCAAGGAACCCTTGAAATAGTTCTCCGGTCTCGGGGAACCCCTGCTAAAAATTAAAAATCTACAACTCATGATACATTCGCGTGATGGTCAATGGGAAGAATGCTCCTTACACTTGTGGTCATTGGAAAGAATTACCCCTTACAGATAGCTAAAAAGATCAATGGTGTCATTGGGAATTTATCTGAGAGGTAGAAATTGACCGTTGCTCAAGGAACCCCTAGCAACCTCTGGAGGAACCCTGGCTGAGAAACCCCGGTCTACAGTGTGTAATGAGTGGTTCAGGTGCTGACTGGAACACATTGTTGATATTGACATGTTGGCTTTCCAGAAAAAGAGGCAACGTCAAAAAAGATCAATTTCTGTCACAAACTGCAAATTAGCTAGCTCTAATCACATTAGAGATGCTAACATTAAAAGTTTTAGGACAACCAGAGAAATTTAACAATGTTATAGTAAGTCATCTTATTATCTGGAAAAAAAACAGAATTGAAATTATGAGATCTACTTCAAGTCTTGTTTGTAATGAGCTGAATATCTGAATATCTTACAGTTGTATAGCGAACTAGGACAAAATGAAAATATCAGGCATGAACAACTTTGATTTGAAAATAGGGAGGCCAAAATCAGTCTTGTAAGTGAGGAGGAATAAATAGAATCATGACAGTGATAAACCTTGAAAAGGCTTTCTAAGCCTTTCTTTCATCAGCAAGACAGCTTTTTTAAGATAATTTAATGCATCATCTGCACATTCATATCATAAACGAATTGTTAATTTAAAATTTTAATGTAGCAATGTCTTTTTTAATTAATGTTCAATTATCAGTTTTAATGTTACATGTTAATGCTGACTGGAAGGTTCCAAACAGAATTTCGAGATAGATACCCTGTTTCTTAATTTAAGGTTTTATTAAGTTTTACGAATGCTAACATATGACAACACATTTGAAGGATACAATAAAGCATCCAAGATATTTTATGGGGAAGCCCTATATATATTCTATATTTTAATATACTGATAACGGTTTCTGTTGATGAGGTGCATTTATTCCATATAAATCCCCCAACACACTGCATTACTGATTCTCATTACAGCAAGATGGATCTTCTTCTGTATAAGGTTAAGAGTAATATGATAGAAGAGGTTGACATTAATGCAATAATGCATTGATGGTTGGGATGAAACAGGAACTGACCATCAATTGAAATCATTTTATTAGCTAATACCATTGCAAGCAGCAGTCATCCATGGAGAAGGTGCAAAAATATGAGGTGCTTATGTAGAAATATGGGATTCCAGTCCAAAATCAATAAAGAAGCTTTATTATATGGCAGTTGAAAACAATAAAACAGTTGGGTATATTTCACATGATAATAAATATTTCAACTTCCACTTTAAAAAATGTAATGCTGAAATTAGATTACCCTTTTCCGAACTAATGTATGAGGTTACCTAGAAAAATCTTCAAACGTTTAAAGGAAACTATTATGGTTTTGGACCTATTTTGGTTCAATTTAATTTTGTTTTTGATAAAGTTTGTCAGTTTTGAACTGCTACTGTCTGTTTTTTTCAAAATCTTTATAATCAGCTTTTTTTTTCAAATTAACATTAAAGCATAAAACTACAAAACAAAAATGTAATAGACTGCAATTACAAACCCTTAAATGGTTGCTGCATTCATTTTCTTTTTTTTTGGCTTGTTTCCTTTATTTTTATCTGGTAATCCAGCCAGTAACCCACTTCCTATCTTAGGGTGGTTCCCCTCTTGGGAGGAGCAATGAAGCCACCCCTGAGCAGCAACATTGTCAACTTGTGGGGAGGGTAGTATAAAGCCGGGTATACACGATCAGATTATCAGACAAATTTTAGCCCTTTTTTTAGGCTGCTAGTCTCATATCGAAAGTGAAGAGGTTACTCACCATACGAAAAACCTCGTAGAACAGAATTCAACGTCAGAAGTAATGTAATGTGTTGAATTGTTTTGTATGTGTTCTTTCGTTTCTGAGCATGTGTAGTCTTGCTCTTACGATTTATTTTTGGCCAAAAACTGTACTAATTAAATGAAAATCAGACGTTGTGTTCACATCCGACAAAAATTTTAGAGCCTGCACATCCAGTTTTTGTCGTCCAAAAATTAGTTCTGGTTTATCGAAAGCACCATACTAATGATCAGAAAATCGGCAGATCACTAATCAGACAAAATTTTACTTCGGATTTTCTGATCATGTGTACAGGCCTTTAGATGCACTAGTGCATTTTAGATGGACTTGACTAATAAATTAAAGCCACGCTCCAGCTAACACTTTTAAACCATTTTTAGCAAAACCTTTTTTCCTTTGGGGGATAAAGATTTTACATAAATGAATATATGCCGCCCATTGTAAGCACCTCTGTCAGAGGTAAAAACCTCCAAGTGCCACTTTTGTTGGACAGCTTAATCTGTTACAGGAAGTTGAAAATTAATAGCCAGTAAGTAAAACCTTTATTCCAAAAGGAAAAAAAACTGTTAGCTGTAACAGCTTATAAAGTATTAGCTGGTCCAATTTGTTAATGTATTTAAATCTGCTGATACACTCCTATCCCCCAGACTGACAATGCCGCAGTCCAAAGGTGCCCCCTGTGTTTATTCATCCAGAGTGGAGATGCTCTAATACAGGAGGTGTGTTACTGGCCAAATCACCAGGTAAAAAACAGAGAGGGAAAAAAGCCCAAAAAGCTAAAACTAATGCAGCCATCAAATAAATGACGAGCTGCAATATAGTTTATTTTTGGTTTTGTGTCTAATACCACTTTAAGGATTAATAAGCTGCATAAAATAAAAGGAATTTTTACTTACCTGTAAAATCCACTTCTTGGCGTACAGTACGGGGAGGTAGGTTCAGAGATAGAGGCAGGTTCTGCAGCATACAGGGTGCCTTGCCGGGGCCTGCAGCTTACGCATGCATTTCAAAATGTGTGTAACCAAACCCCTGTGTTTAACGCATACTGTTAGACAGGTTAATTTGGTTGGTCACAGGCTGGTCGGTAAGTTGAGCTTGGAAATTCTTTGGTTTTGTTTCACAGGCATATTCTTAGAGGACTATTTCAGTATTCCTCAACTCCAGTCCTCAAGGTGCCCCAACAGGTCATGTTTTCAGGCTTACCATTATTTTGCACAGGTGATTTGATCAGTTTCACTGCCTTAGTAATTACCACAGCCATTTCATTTGAGGACTGGAGTTGAGAAACACTGGACCAGTTATATATTATTACCATCAAGTGAATGGACACAGAATTGTAGGGACCCCCACTGGCAGGTATCCACGTTTTTTTTTTTTTTAGCAAGCAATAAGGATAAACAGAGATGAGGGTGTCTGTGTTCTTTACTGTACTCGAAGAAATGAGTTTATCAGGTAAGTCAAAAATCCTTTGTTTCTTGTTCATATAATATGGGACACAGACATGTTCTTAGACAACTGGGATGTCCAAAAGCAATATTAAAAAAAGAGTGGTAGGCAACACAGCAAACTACCAACAAGCCCACAAACAAAGCAAACAAGAGTTTAAGACCCCAGCTAGAAGGCTGCTTGAATCTGAAAAACCAATGCTTCATGCTGAAAAGGTGCCTGATGCCCCAAGAAACTCCCACAGATCTAGTGGAGTGGGCTTAACAGGAAAGGGAGGAACCTTATCTTGTAGGGAATAGACTTAAACAATGACCTGACAAATTGACTAAGCGATATTGGAAGGAACATGTCCTCTGTGAAAGCCTTCAGGAGGAATGAAAAGAATCCAGAAGTCTAAGGGAGGCCATCGCTGACAGGTAAACTTGTACAGCACAAACCACATCCAAACAGTGAATAGAGATCACTCCAGTGTGTTTAGGAGACAGCTAATGGCAAGGCAACATCAAGGTTAAGGTGAAAGGAGGAGACCACCTTGGGCAGAGAGGAAACCTTAGGTCTCAGGAAAACGTTTATGCTTGTGCAACACCAGGAAAGGTTCATTACAAAACGATGCCCCCAATTTTGATATTTGACTAGCAGAAGTGATGGCAAAACCACTTAGTGAGTGCTCCCAGCTAAAGGAATACCCAGGATAGATTAGAAAACAGATTTCTGACGAGCTGTGGGTACCCTACTGAGATCCCATGCCATCACTGGTAAGCATCAAGGAGAAGCTAAAAGAGCAACTCCCTGCATAAAGCCTTCATCAGGGAGGGAGAAGCTAAATGACGCTGAAAGAGGATAGACGAAATTTTCCCTTGAGGGTACTCAAAGTCAATTGTAGGGCTGAAACAACTAATCAATGTAATCGATTATAAATCGATTCTTAAAATAGTTGTCAACTACTTTCATAAATCGATTAGTTGGCCTGCATACAGAATGCATTATTTGTTTATGTATCAGGAAATACAGCTCAGTACACTGTCCATGTCAGTAAGTGCCTGAGAGCTTGTGAATGTGTGAGGAGCAATGCCTTGTAGGACATGTACTTTTCTATAGGGGCACTCTATACCAGTGGTTCTCAACCCTGTTCTCAAGTACCCCCAACAGGCCATGTTTGCAGGTTTTCCTTTAGCTTGCACAGGTGCTTTAAATCAGAGTCAATGGCTTGGTATTTTGGACAGCTATTTTATCTAAGAGAAATTCCCAAAACATGACCTGTTGGGGGTACTTAAGGACAGGGTTGAGAACCACTGCTCTATACTATACTTTGCAGTTTCCTATAAGGGTCACTCTGAAGGCAGGAGGAGCCAAAAGCGTCAGTGGGGACCCCAGAAGAGGAGAATCAGAGCTGCTCTGTGCAAAACCATTTGATAAGGGGCTGAATGTCATTCAAAAATATAATTTGCTTTTAACATTCAATTTTAAAAAGAAGATAATTTCTGAACAAAAACCACATACACTGTCTGAAAATTGATTAGATAGAGAAACATCTCCAATTCTGCTCCTTCAAATTTTCACATCACTGTGGTTGAAAAAAACGTCGATTTGACTCCACTAATCTTTAAAAAAGCGAACAAACATTCTTAAAAGTAAAATCTTCGCTCAAGCTATATGCCTAATTTTATATTGCAATCCTTTTTGAAAATCTGCAAAACAGCGCTTTGGTCTTTTTACATTTTTTTTTCCTTTTGAATAAAAATGTTAATCTCTGAATCTGATGATATGTACCAGATTCAACCTCTAATAGTATATACAGTATATCTGTTCAGTTGGTTATTCTTAGTGGATTAGACATTTTATTCCCTAAGAATATAGCTGGTTATTTACAGTACAAATGAGTAAAAGTGAGTACACCCCTCACATTTTTGTAAATATTTTAGTGTGAAAACACTGAAGAAATGCCATTTTACTACAATGTAAAGTAGTGAGTTTACAGCTTGTATAACAGTGTAAATTTTCTGTCCCCTCAAAATAACTCACAGCCATTAATGTCTAAACCGCTGGCAACAAAAGTGAGTACACCGCTAAGTAAAAATGTCCTAATTGGGCCTAAAGTGTCAATATTTTGTGTGGCCACCATTATTTTCCAGCACTGCCTTAACCCTCTTGGGCATAGAGTTCACCAGAGCTTCACAGGTTGCCAATGGAATCCTCTTCCACTCCTCAATGATGACATCATGAAGCTGGTGGATGTTAGAGACCTTGCACCTCCACCTTCCTTTTGAGGATGTGCCACAGATGCTTAATAGGGTTTAGGTCTGGAGACATGCTTGGCCAGTCCATCACATTTACCCTCAGCTTCTATAGTAAGGCAATGGTCATCTTGGAGGTGTGTTTGGGGTCGTAATGTTGGAATACTGCCATGCGGCCCAGTCTCCAAAGGGAGGGGATCATGCTCTGCTTCGGTATGTCACAATACATGCTGTCATTCATGGTTCCCTCAATAAACACTCCCACCACCATGCTTGAGTGAAGGCAAGACACACTTGTCTTTGCACTCCTCACCTGGTTGCTGGCACACACGCTTGACACCATCTGAACCAAATAAGTTTATTTTGGTCTTATCAGACCACAGGACATGGTTCCAGTAATCCATGTCCTTATAGTCTGCTTGTCTTCAGCAAACTATTTGCAGGCTTTCTTGTGCATCATCTTTAGAAGCGGCTTCCTTCTGGGATGACAGCCATGCACACCAATTTGATGCAGTGTGCGGCATATGGTCTGAGCACTGACAGGCTGACCCCCCACCCCTTCAACCTCTGCAGCAATGCTGGCAGCACTCATATATCTATTTCCCAAAGACAACCTATTGATATGACGCTGAACACATGCACTCAACTTGTTTGGTCGACCATGGCGAGGCCTATTCTGAGTGAAACCTGTCCTGTTAGACCACTGTATGGTCTTGGCCACTATGCTGCAGCTCCGTTTCAGGGTCTTGGCAATCTTCTTATAGCCTAGGCCATCTTTATGGAGAGCAACAATTCTTCTTTTTAGATCCTGAGAGAGTTCATTGCCATGAGGTGCCATGTTGAACTTCTAGTGACCAGTATGAGAGAGTGAGAACGATAACACCAAATTTAACGCACATGCTCGCCATTCACACCTGAGACTTTGTAACACGAATGAGTCACATGACACCGGGGAGGGAAAATGGCCAATTGGGCCCAATTTGGACATTGTCACTTAGGGGTGAACTTACTTTTGTTGCCAGCGGTTTAGACATTAACCTGGAAGTCTAGTCAAAAATGAAAATTTTACCATTAATAGTAGGTTAACTAGTTCCACACCGCGCACTGTATATTTACAGTGGTGGCGTGGACGCTGAGCGTGAATCGCCGTAAAAAGGCAGCGATTCGCGCAGGCGCAGCTAGGGGGCTATTGCGCGCCGCCGTCGGGGCGCTCTCGTGCCTGACACACTCCGAAGGAGTGTGCCCGTGGCTCGGGCGGACCCGATGTCTGCCGGCGAGCCGCAATGAGCTGCTACAGCCAAATAGCGGGGAACCGCCGATGTAAACACGGCGGTTCCTGGCTCTTTCAATGGGAACATAGGATATCTACTGATCCCTGTCACTGGGATCAGTTACATTTCCTATGTCCATATTAGCCCAGCCCCCCCACAGTTACAACACACCCAGGGAACACTGTTAACCCCTAGATCTCCCCCTGCAGGTTAACCCCTTCACTGCCAATGACATTTATACAGTAATCAATGAACATTTAAATTTCTGATCGTTGTATAAATGTCATTGGTCCCAAAAAAGTGTCAAAAATGTCCGACATGTCCGCTGCAATATCGCAATACCACTAAAAATCGCAGATCGCCGTCATTACTAGTAAAAAATGTAAACAAAATAAAAACCCCAGAAATTAATTCTCATCATCCATAAACGCGGCCACTTTTACGCAAACCAATCAATAAACGCCGATTGCGATTTTTTTTTACAAAAAATATGAGGAAGAATATAAATCGGTCAAAACTGGTGAAAGAAAATTTTTTTTTAGATTTTTTTTTGGATTTGAATTTTAGCAAAAAGTAAGAAATATTGTTTTTTTTTTTTTTTTTGCAAAATTGTCGCTCTTTCTTTGCTTATAGCGGCGTTCAGAAATGATGCAGCGGTGATCAAATACCACCAAAAGAAAGCTCTATTTGTGGGGAAAAAAGGACGCAAATTTTGTTTGGGTACAACGTCGCATGACCGCGCAATTGTCAGTTAAAACAATGCAGTGCTGAATCGCAAAAAGTGCTCTAGTCCTAACATGGGAAATTCTTCCGGAGCTGAAGTGGTTAACCTGTACAGATCTCAATCTCCGGGCGGACGTCAATAGACATCCGCCCTTTCGTGCGCTCCCAGCCCTCAATCGCGGGCGCGCAGCCGGCAAAATCTGTGCTCGCTGTGTTTCTTGGACACAGCCAATCACAGATCGTGGTAAACGGCCAATCACAGCGGCCGTTTACCACGTGATCGGTGGGTCCAACGAAAGATGATCTCAAATGTAAACATATGAGATCATCTCTCGTTGCCTGCCTTCTCTCCTCACAAAGACACCGCTGGGTGAGGAGAGCGAGCTGTGCTGTGAGCATTACTGTGTGATTTCCTATTACTGTGCCAAAAAACTGCCCATCATAGTGCCACCTGTCAGTGCCACCTCTCAGTGCCACATATCGTCAGTGCCACATGTCAGTGCCACATATCATTAGTGCCACCTATCAGTGCCATCAAGTGTCACATATCATCAAAGTGTCATCAGTGCTACGTGTCATAAAGTGCCACCTGACCTGTCATCAGTGCCACGTGTCAGTGCCTCCTGACCTGTCATCAGTGCCACCTGACCTGTCATCAGTACCACGTGTCAGTGCCACACATATGTGCCACCTGTCAGTGCCATCAAGTGTCATCAGTGCCACATGTCATAAAGTTCCACCTGACCTGTCATCAGTGCCACCTGACCTGTCAGTGCCACGTGTCAGTGCCACCTGATCTGTCATCAGTGCCACGTATCAGTGCCACCTGACAGTGCCACGTATCAGTACCTCCTGTCAGTGCCACATATCATCAGTGCCACCTATCACTGCCATCAAGTGTCACGTCATCAAAGTGTCATCAGTGCTACGTGTCAAAAAGTGCCACCCGACCTGTCATCAGTACCACGTGTCAGTGAGTCCTGACCTGTCATCAGTGCCACGTGTCAGTGCCACCTGACCTGTCATCAGTGCCATAGATCAGTGCCACCTGTCAGTGCCATCAAGTGTCATCAGTGCCACATTTCATAAAGTTCCACCTGACCTGTCATCAGTCCCACCTGACCTGTCATTAGTGCCATGTGTCAGTGCCACCTGACCTGGTGTCAGTGCCACGTGTTAGTGCCACACATCATCAGTGCCACCTGTCAGTGTCATCAAGTGTCATCAGTGCCAATTAGTGCTGCAACAATGGCAAAAAGATAATTTTTTGCTGAGGAGGCCTACAATATTCTTGCGGCCGATGAGAGCAATGGGGAGCTCTCTCCTGCAGGTTCCTCTGAGTCTGAGCCTGAGTCTGATATGGCCTATGAACCGGTCTCAAGTAGCGAATCAGAGCTGGACTCAGACGAGGAATATTGTCAGCCCGCCAGACGAAGGCACGTTGGTGAGGAGGCAATACCATCCACCAGCACCACTGTGCCATCCACCCGCACCCCAGTGCCATCCACCAGCACCCCAGTGCACCTCAGCCCCAAAGGGTTAGATCCCATGCTGGCCTTCCCTACTCACTCCAGCACCCCTTGTGGCTTCCTCCTAATTCAGGAGAAGCTAGGATTCCCCCTTTTACTGCCCAACCAGGAGTCCAGGAGGACACACAAAGTTTTTCACCCATTCATTTTTTTGATTTAGTTTTTATGGAGGACATGCTGTAATCCATTTTGGTCCAGTGCAACCTATATGCACACCAATTTATCCAGGCTAATCCAACCTCCTATTATTCCCGTCCCTATGAGTGGAGAGACGCAACGGTGGCAGAATTCAAAACTTTTTTGGGCCTCACGTTCTGCATGGGACTTAATAACAAAAATTAACTCCGTTCCTACTGGTCCACCCGCCCCATCTACCACATGGCGGTCTTCTCATCCATAATGCCCAGGACAAAATTTTCCATGATCATGACATTTCTACATTTTAACGACAATACCCAGTGCCCTCCCTGAAATGCCCCAAATTATGACCGGCTTTATAAGATTCGCCCAATTCTAAATTATTTTACAGAAGTATACCCACAATTATTTACCCCAGACCAGCATATATGTATTGAGGAATCCCTGGTGAAATTTTGCGGCAGGCTAGGAATAAAACAATATATACCCAGCAAAAGGGCCCGCTACGGAGTGAAGGTCTACAAATTGTGTGACCAAACCACGGGGTACGTTTACGCCTTCAGAGTCTACGAAGGGAAGGACTCCCATCTGAATCCCCCCAACTGCCCAGAATATTTAGGTACATACATATAATACGTATATCATATATCGCAATTCCACTGTAAACCCCAAACCATTCCTTGGATACCAGGAGGATATCATCACCACACTTTTATACCCCAATGGCCCACCAGAAAATATTAGAACCGATGTGTGTAGTAGACTCTCCGAGCTCCATTTGCCTGATGAAATACCTCCCAGACCAACAGGCCAAAGACGCCAGAAAAAATGCCGGGTGTGCTCTAGTAGTGGAGTTAGAAGAGACACCGCTTATCATTGTGCACAGTGCCCTTCCCAACCAGGTCTATGCATAGGTGACGGCTTCCGGCGTTATCACACCCTAGTCAATTATTGATTCCCCGGTTTCTTTTTCAAGTTTGCACCCTTTATGCCACTGCCTGCTCTGGAACTGACCCTGGCTTGTTATTCGACAGTGCTTCTGCCTACCAATTTTGTACATACTTCTGCCTGATCTGGAACTGACCCTGGACTGTTATTCGACCACGCTTCTGCCTACTGATTTTGTACATACTTCTGCCTGATCTGGAACTGACCTTGGACTGTTTGACCACGTTTTTTGCCTGCCTCTTGGACTGATCTAGCACCCTGCAACTGGAGTAGTGGGATTCACAACACAGGGGTCTCACATATGTGAGGGGCTCCAGAATGTTTTTTTCTGGAAGAAGAAAACATTGTTTTTGTTTTCTTTCTCCCGGATTAGGGTCTGGAGACTCGGAGGCTTCAAAGAGATTGGGTGGGAGAAGCCTCTACCCCTGTCCCCATTCTGTCCTTACCGAGGCCCTACTTCTGCCTGCTAGGACTTATTGCCATCATGCCTCTGCCTGTCGGATGAACTGACCACACCTCTGCTGCTACCTGGACTATGGACCATGTTTCTGCCTGCTACTAGGACCAATATTATGGCACTGTTGACAAAATCGCTGTCTGCACTGACCTGCACTGGCTGTATATGGACAATATCCTTGCCTGCTGCCTGCACTGACTATAGTATTCATGCCTGTTGCCTGGACAATTGTGTTCGCTGTCCTACTACCAGGACCAATATTTTGGCACTGTTAACAACATCCCTGCCTGCACTAACCCTGGACTGCATATGGACAATATCCCTGTCTGTACTATGTACAGTTTTCCTGCCTGTTGCCTGGACAATTGCATTCACTGTCGGTTGCCTGGACAATTGTGTTCGCTGTAGCTGACCAAGTCCCTGCCTGCTGCCTGGACCAGTGCTATCCTCCTGTGGACAGCTGCAATACTTAAACCACAGGTAATCTTTTGTTTACCCTTTACTCAGCAGAATGTATTTTTGGGTGTAATTCTTGGTATTTGTAATGCTATGTGTCTTTAGAACACCTGACGGTCTTCCTTGCATTTTGGGCCTCTGTATGTGTCCAGGCTGTGTAAAAGTCTCACACATGTGGTATCACCATACTCAGGAGGAGTAGCAGAATGTATGTGTTGGAAATACCTTATAAATGGACAACATTGTGTAAAAAAAATGCGTTTTCATTTTTTTCCTATATTTTCCAGAAACTTCAGGAAAAAAATGAACCGTTCAAAAGACTCATCATGCCTCAGATTATACGTTGGGGTGTTAGCTTTCCAAAATGGGGTCATTTTGTGGGCGTTTACATTGTCCTGGTGCTCCAGGGCCTTCAGAATTGTAATAGGTGGTCGAGAAATGAGATGTGTAATTTATGTTTCTAAAACGCCTGGAGGTGCTATTTCAATGTTGGGCCTCTCTATGTGGCCAGGCTGTGTAAAAGTCTCACACATGTGGTTTCGCCATACTCAGGAGGAGTAGCAGAATGTATTTTGGGGTGTCATTTTTGCCATGTACATGCTATGTGTTGGAAATACTTTATAAATGGACAACTTTGTAGAAAAAAAATGTGTTTTCTTTTTTTCCCCACATTTTCCAAAAACTTCTGGAAAAAAATGAACCGTTCAAAAGACTCATTATGCCTCATAGACTATACGTTGGGGTGTTCGCTTTCCAAAATGGGGTCATTTTGTGGGCGTTTCCATTGTCCTGGTGCTCCAGGGCCTTCAGAATTGTAATAGGTGGTCGAAAAATGAGATGTGTAATTAATGCCTCTAAAACGCCTGAAGGTGCTAGTTCAATGTTGGGCCTCTCTATGTGGCCAGGCTGTAAAAATGTCCCACACAAGTGGGACATTATCACCATACTCAGGAGGAGTAGTAGAATGTGTTTTGGGGTGTCATTTGAGGTATGCATATGCCATGTGAGAGAATAACCGGTTACAATGACAATTTTGTTAAAAAAAAAAAAAAACAACTTCATTTTTCAAAGATTTGTGGGAAAAAATGAGAACTTCATAGAACTCACCATGCCACTTACTAGATACCTTGGAATGTCTACTTTCCAAAAGGGGGTCATTTGAGGGGTATTTGTACTTTGCTGGCTTTTTAGGGTCTCATGAAATGAGATAGGCTGTCAGTACATCAGGTGTGATCAATTTTCAGTGATTTGCACCATAGGTTGTACACTCTCTAACTTTCACAAAGACCAAATAATATACACTAATTTGGGTTATTTTTACCAACGATATGCAACATTATATATTTTGGCCAAAATTTATGAAGATAAATTACTAATTTGCAAAATTTTATAACAAGGACAAAAAATTTATTTTTTCAAAATTTTCGGTCTTTTTTTAATTATAGCGCAAAAAATAAAAAACCCAGAGGTGATTAAATAACACCAAAAGAAAGCTCTATTTGTGTGAAAAAAAGGATGCAAATTTCATATGGGTACAGTGTTGCATGACTGAGTAATTGTCATTCAAAATGTGAGCGCACCGAATGCTGAAAATTGGTCTGGGCAGGAGGGGGGTTTAAGTGCCCAGTAAGGAAGTGGTTAAATATTGTTATCTTTGATATTATTCATTTTATGGCTTGCTGATTATTTAGCTTAGAAAGTCTAATCTAAGCCAATCAGCTTCTTCCTGTTCTTCACAGACAATGCTATTTCCCTTTATCTGAATTTGCTAAGCTGTCTTTCACTTCCTGAAAAAGTTGTCGGACGCCGGACAGGCATGCCTAGACCTGCCCACCCCCGCCTAGCCCCACCACCCACTACTATTGGATAATGCCCTTGCCATAGGTGTAGGCCATACTTCCTGAAGCTTGACTGGAAAACTCGTAGAAATGATATCATCCCGTCCTGCCTTGTTGCGAAGATACTTAAGTTTAAAGGCTTTCAATTTAACTGAAATTGCAGTGTATAGCCTAAAAGCTTGACACTTCAACCTTCCACAACAAGGTGAAAAGACATAAATCAAATGAAGATGTATACAAATTGATTGTAAAGTTCCTAAAGCAATTGGATCCCCAGTAGTTAATATTTATGCCACAGATTCAATGTAAACTTTAAAAAGTGGCCACACACTTGGCCAATAGTTTATTAAAAACACAGCCTAAAATTGTAAAGTCAATCTTTAAAAAGTAGGCTGATCACAGGGCCCAGTGGGTGTATATGCATGAGCTTCACACGAGTCTAGATCAGGATCCGTCCAGCAGCAAGATGGTAAAAAGCCCACTGACAGCCTTTTTGTGACCTGATTGTCATTTTAGGAATGAATGGAATTCAATTCATTTAACTACAACTAAAGTGCTGCTGACTGAGAAAGGGACTATCTTCAGCCTATCAGGGACTATCTTCAGACTATCATGACCTCTAATATCATACCAAATACACCCCCACCCCCCCCCAAAAAAAAAGCAAAAAAATAAATTTAAAAATAAAACAAAAAAATGTAAAAAGTAGAATAAAAAAAAAAAAAAAATAGTAAGACCCGATCCACCCGCACTTAGACTCTCCACGGTGACAGCCCCTCCCACTGCACTCACGTCTCCACTGCTTCCTTGGCTTCTCCTTCCGGTCAACCCGATCCACTTCCTGTCCTGATTGGCCGGGAGGAAAAGCCAGAAGGCAATAGCAAATATTAATTTGCTATTGTCACAAGTGGGTGGGTTCAAGGCGCAGTGCTCTGCGCCAGAGCCCAACCTTTTTCAAGTCAATTAGAGCCTCAGGTTCTAATCTTGTGGTTTGAAAAAAAAAACTCATACAAATGTACGAGTCCGGCCCATGCAGGGGGGTGGTGCCCCTACACCCCTAATGGACTGGCCGCTCCAAGACACCTTTCACATGGAGCGGACTCTCTCAAGCAGATCTGCCTGCTCAGCAGGGATCCGTCTGCTGATCCCCGATGAGCAGGTGGATGACAGGTCCGTGTCTGCTCTACTGATGCAAAGTGGACACGGAAACAGCCCCCCTGTTTGCTATGGGGCAGATGGATGGAAACGGACCGCCTGTACATTTCCATCCGATCCGATCTGCTAGATGGATGGGGAAAGGGATCCCCATCGGTCTGTTTTTAGCGGACTGTAATGGATCGGATGCAGGCGGGTGTAAACAGATACATGTCCATTTACAACAGCCTCTCCATAGAGAACAACGGGTGGTCGGATTGGGACTGCCTGAAAAACGGACAGACAAACCCAGTAAGTCTGCTTGTGTGAAAGGGCCTAAAGCCTTGTTCACACAGGGCATACACAGCGCACCTTTATGAGGACGCACAGGTGTTCCGTGCATCCCTGTGCAGGCAGTCCCATTGATGTCATTTGGGATTTAGCACCTGCACGAACAGAGCCGTTGCTCCCAATTTTATATCCATGTAGGTCCGCATGCATGTCCCTTAGCTCACACTGTCTGCATTTGGGGTCATGTACCCACACTCACAGGGATGTCAGATTGGGAACAGCAGCTATGCCTGTGCAGCCATTGCATCCCAATTGACATAAATGGGACTGCCTGTACGGGGATGCATGGAACATCCGTGCATCCCTGTGCGAGTAAACATAGCCCTCCATGGGCATACACTTTAGTATGCCACATGTAAACAATGCTTTAGTAGCAATTTAGCAGGGATTTTGTAAGTTATGTTGTGTTTATATGTACTATTAATGATTTGAGAGTATTTTTAGTGAAAATAGCGATATGATGAACATTTGCACAATTATAGCGGGGCCCATAATTCAGTAGCACTTTCATTTTATTCTACAGGTCCTGTGCTTTCAGAAAATGTCTAGTTTGAGGGGTCTTTTCAAATTCTGAAAGCTGTAAGTGAAAAATGATAACCTCCGGATTTTTAGAGTAAATTGTTTTTATTTACAGTTTTACGTACCTTCAGTTTTCACCAATTCACAATAGGGTGCAATTTAAAATGTACAAATATTTGTTATTTATTAACTCAATACAGTTTTAACTTTTATATTTGCTAGAAATTTAGCAGGAATTATGTACATTTTGCCACGTATGAATCCACTATTAATGATTTTAGTGCATTTTTGGCATAAGTATTGTTTTGATAAACATTTGCGCAAATACGGCAGACCCTAAAAAAATCAGTAGCACCTTCTTTTTATTCCAGAAGTCATATGCTTTCAGAAAATATATGGTTTTGGGGGTCTGGCAAACTCTGAAAACTGTAAGTGAAAAATGAAAACCCCCAGATCTTTAGAGAAATTTATGGGTACGTTCGATTTTCACCATTTTGCAAAAAGGCGCAATTTAAAATGTACAAATATTCATTATTTATTAACTCAACACAGGATACACTTTTATATTTAGCAGGAATTTTGTAAAATTGTGTGTTTTTATCTGCTAATAATGATTTTAGTGTATTTTTAGCAACAATATTGATTTGATAAACATTTGCGCAAATACCGCAGGGCCTAAGAAATCAGTAGCACCTTTTTATTCTAGAGGTCATATGCTTTCATAAAATATATGGTTTGGGGGGTCTTTGACAAATTCTGAAAGCAGTAAGAGAAAAATGAAAACCTTCAGATTTGTAGAGAAATTTGGATATTTACATTTTTGCGTACGTTTGATATTCACCATTTTGCAATTTAAAAGTTACAAAATATTTGTTATTTATTAACTCAATACAGGTTAAGCTTTTATATTTAGAAGGGATTTAGCAGGGGTTTTGTAAAATTAGCTGTTTTTTTTATCTGCTAATCATGGTTTCAGTGTATTTTTGAGAATATATAGGCTTGATAAACATTTATACAAATACTGCGGGGTCTAAAAATTAAGAAGCACCTTCTTTTTATTTTAGAGGTCATATGCTTTCAGAAAATATATGGTTTTGGGGGTCTTTCAAAAATTCTTAAAGCTGTAAGGGAAAAATGAAAACCTTCCGATTTTTAGAGAAATTTGGATATTTACACTTTTGGGTCTATTCAATTTTCACCATTTCGCAATTTAAAAGTTACAAATATTTGTTATTTATTAACTCAATACAGGTTAAACTTTTATATTTAGTATGATTTTTGTAAAATTTGCTGTGTATTTATCTGCTAATCCTGATTTTAGTGGATTTTAGCAAAAATATTGTTTTGATAAACATTTGCGTAAATATCTTGGGACCTTAAAAATCAGTAGCACCTTCTTTTTATTCTACTGGTCATGTGCTTACAGAAAATATATAATTTGGGGGGTATTTTACAAACTTTGGAAGCTATAAGTGAAAAAAAGAGGCAAAGGAAAAATTGCAAAAATGGCCTTGCCACCTGGGTGTATAAATTGGAGCACAGGGCCTGGCAGCAAAAAGGTTAATGTACCCTTTTTTGGTGGAAAAAAAGCTGGTTATTTACTTAGCATTCTGAAACCATTACTGTACTTGTAACATTACAACCTTCTATAATGCAATATAGAGGGATAGTGGACAGCAGGAAGGTCAATGCAAGAAATATGGAGAATTGAGAACTATGCTGGTCTAAGATCGCTTACAAAAAATACACTAATCATTACATTGAGAGACCCAATAAAATCCACTGGTAAAAGGTAATTGGCTGTAAATGCTAATCATTTTCACACCATACCATTTCTTCCACTGGACTTGACAGTGGAGATATTGATATACATAGCCCTTGGGGGTTCTTACAAATCAAACGATAAAAAGATTTGAAGCACGCCAGTCCTTCATTTCCACTTTAATAAATATCAAAGTCTTATTACATAACGGTCCTCAACTGTTAGAGCAAATATTGCTTTCTGCACCTAACATTTTAGCAAAAATTAATCTATATAATTTTAATGATAACATTTCCCACCAGGCAATGCTGTAAAGGTCAAAGTAGAATGTTCTTTTACAAAAGCTGTGCCTTTTATTAATTTAAAATATTATATTATTAGGTAATAGAAAAAAAAAAGTGATAATTAACAAGAAACGCTAATAGCTTTTGAGCACTTGTTTTTGTAAAGTTACAACATTTATATTTTTCCCAAAAAAAAAAAAAAAGTCATAATGAACATAATAAATAAACTATATAAGATTAACCCCATCATGACCAGTGTCAAAACAAACCTTAATGCCTAAACCCAATTTTGCAACTTTGACATGTGTTAGTAAAACCGTATAGGCTGTATCAACACAACTACTTTGGGTATCCTAGGTGGATTATACCTTGTTTTTTTTTTAATCATTTTTTGTTAATGGATATCTACTGATTGCTTTTTATTATGAAAGGAAAACTGACCCAAAGTTTTAAAAAAATGGGATTTTTTTGACTTACGGTAAAATCCCTTTCTCTGAGTTCGTCGACAGGCACAGCGACTCTTAGGAATAAGTGGGTTATACTGCCCTCTTCAGGAGTTTACTAGGCAGAACAGGCAGTTCTAACAGCAAAAAAGAACAGTAACAGACACAGCCCCTCCCAGGGGGCAGTCCCCACTGGCAGATAACCCCACACCCAGCTCTGCTAGCTCAGTTCGTAACAAGCAGTGCAACATTAGAGGGGTGGGTGCTGTGCCTGTTGACGAACTCAGAGAAAGGGATTTTACGGTAAGTCAAAAAAATCCCGTTTTCTCTTTCGTTCATCGACAGGCACAGCAACTCTTAGGACTAAGTGGGATGTCCAAAAGCAGTGTAAAAAATGAGGGGTGGGTAACAGAACAACAACAGAACTACACCCAACTAGACTCTCGGTGAGGAACCACACGTGTCTCACACGGCTGCCTGCGAAACTTTGCGACCAAACACAGCATCCGAGGACGCTAAAAACATCAACTTTGTAAAACTTTGAGAAGGCGTGCACAGAGGTCCAAGTAGCCGCCTTGTACACTTTAGACACAGACGTCTGATGTCGAAAAGCCCAGGAAGTGCAAGTCGCCCTGGAAGAGTGAACCATAACCGGAAAGAGGCTCCAGACCCCTAACAGCATAGGCTCGAGACACCGTCTGTCTAATCCAACGTGAGATAGCGGCCGATGAGGCCGCCAGACATTTGCGTGGGCCATCCACCATGACAAAAAGAGCGTCTGACCTCCGAAAAGGAGGCTGTGGATGCCAGATACACCCGCAGGACCCGAGCAACATCCAGGGAGTGCAAAGCGACCTCCTTAGGGTGAGAGGGGCGCGGGCAAGCGAAGGAAGGACAATGTCCCCATTGATGTGGAAAGATGATGCCACCCTTGGCAAAAAAGAAGGTGACGGGCGCAAGCCACCTTATCCTTATGTAGGACCAGATAAGGAGACCTACAAGACAGAGCTGCCAACTCCGACACCCGCCGGGCGGATGTGATAGCCATCAGGAAAGCCACTTCCTGCAAAAGCAACTGCAGAGAGATTTCCCTGATATTCACAAAAGGCGGCTTCTGAAGCACCGAGGACGACCAAATTGAGGTCCCATGGCGCCAAAGGTGACCGTACCCGGGGGGCGACATGTCGGACCCCCTGCATGAAAGTACGAATCAATGAATGCGTCACCAAAGGACGCTGAAAAAAGATCGCCAGAGCAGAAACCTGATCCTTGATAGTGCTCAACACCAGTTTCTGGTCGAGGCCCTTCTACAGAAAGGCCAGAACCCGAGACACCGAGAAGGAATGAGGGTTCCACCCCCCGGATTCGCACCAGGCGATGTAAGCCTTCCAGGTGCGGTGGTAAATCGTGAAGCGGCCTTAAAGCCTTCAACATGGTAGGAATCACCGAGTCCGAGACCCCTCGATCCCTCAACACCTGGGATTCAATAGCCAGACCGTTAAAGCCAGAGAGGGTAAAACAGGATGCAGGATGGGTCCCTGGGACAGAAGATCCTCACGAAGCGGGAGCCGCCAGGGAACGGCCACCACCATCTGTACAACGACTGCGTACCAAGGACGCCGTGGCTAATCCGGAGCTACCAGAATGGTCGGGATACCCTCCGCTTCTATTCTGCGCAGAAGGCGCGGAAGCAGTTTCAGAGGAGGAAAGGCATAGATGAGCCGATACCGGGCCCACGGAGCTACAAGAGCATCTGTCGCAACCGCAAGGGGGTCCCGTGTCCTACTCACGAAGGTCCGCACCTTTCCGGTTGAGACGGGACGCTAGTCAGTCCACGTCCGGGACGCCCCATCTCAGGCAAATCTGATGAAACACATCCAGGTGCAGGGACCACTCTCCCTGGTCCAGAGGCTGACGACTGAGATAGTCCGCCTGCCAATTTTCTACGCCAGGTATGTGGACAGCAGAGATTGCCGGAACGTGGCTTTCTGCCCACCGCAGGACAGGAGCTACCTCTGAGGCTGCAGCCGAGCTTCTTGTCCCACCCTGGTGGTCCATGTATGCCACAGCCGTGGCATCATCTGACTGAATCTGGACAGGGCACCCGTGTAGTCCCTACGCCCAATGGGAAAGGCAGCACCAAACCGCCCGCAATGCCAGGGCATTGCTCAGGAGACGAGACTCCTCCGGAGAGAGCAGCACCAGGACTCCACCTCAGCCTGTCAGGCTGGCGTCCATCATGATCACTGACCAGTGAAGGGGGAGGAAGGACTTCCCCAACCTAGAGCCGGGGACTGCAGCCACCAGAGCAGCGAGGCCCTTACTTGGTGGTCCACCCGATCCAGGGAAGATGGGGACGTGTACCCTCTCAGGAGAATCTCCCGTGCAGAACCCGGGTGTGATACTGAGCATAAGGGACCACCTCGAAGGAAGCTACCATTAGGCCCAGGACTCCATTTCTGGGACAGCAGGGACCGAACCGCCGACTGAAGCATCCGCTGCTTGGTTGGTGGAAGGAAAACCTTCGCCTGAGCTACATCCAGGATCAACCCCAGATATTCCAGGCGGTGAGACGGAATCAGAACCGACTTCAGGAGGTTGATCACCCATCCGAACTCCTGCAGAGCGTGCAGGGTGATCGTCACATTGTCCTTGAGCGCTGGAGCCGACTCCGCTTGCAGGAGGTGGTCGTCCAGATACGCCACCACCGCAATGCCCCTCTGCCTCAGCAGAGCCAGAACCGGGGCCAGCAGTTTGGTGAAAACCCGAGGCGCCGATTCCAGGCCAAACGGGACAGCCACGAACTGGTCGTGATCCTCCCCAACCGCAAAGCGCAGGAAGCGCTGGTGCTGAGCGCAGATGGGAACGTGCAGGTACGCATCCTTGATGTCGAAGGAGGCCAGGAAATCACCCTGGTGCAGAGGCCGCTACTACCGAGCGGACCGAATCCATCCAAAACCGGCGGACCCACACCAACTTGTTGAGGTCCTTCACGTCCAGGATGGGACGAACCCCATCCTACTTCGGAACCACGAAAAGGTTGGAAT
This sequence comes from Glandirana rugosa, assembly GCA_018402905.1. Classification (NCBI taxonomy): domain Eukaryota; kingdom Metazoa; phylum Chordata; class Amphibia; order Anura; family Ranidae; genus Glandirana; species Glandirana rugosa. The sequence goes on along the minus strand of BLSH010387032.1, from coordinate 2,191,606 downwards.
AAAACCCTTGGGAACGTTCCGCCCGTGGAACGGGAACAATCACCCCTTGACCCAGCGGGTCCTGCACAGCCCCGAACAGGGCCCGCAGGCAGCTGCAGGTTGGAGGCAAAGAACCTACCTGGGGGGCGGGAACGGAATTCTATGCTGTACCACCTGAGAGGACCACCTGTCTGCAAACCCCAGGAGACGTCCCCCCACCCAAACACCGGGCGGGGCAACCCTTCATGCGGAGGAGGCTTGTCCTCTGGTTTGAGGTGCTTAAGCGGCCAGGAACACTTCCGACCACCCGCAGGGGCCTTAGTGGACTGTGAACCCTTGCCCGAGGAACGGAAGGGACGAAAAGGCCTTCTATGGGCCGGAAAGGAGGGGACCTGCCGGCGACGGGAGTCCGAACTCCTCCTAGACTCCAGGAGAAAGGTGCCCTTCCCTCCCGTGAGATCTTTGATCATCTCATCCAAGGGGTCACCGAAGAGCCACCCCCCCTGGAAAGGCAAGTCTGCCAGGGCCTTCACCGAGACCGCAGACGCCTTGGATATCAGGGGGGCCGCACATCGCACAGATACTGAGCCCCTTGGATCATGCAATCTGCAAGATCCACACACTCAGGAGACGCCTGCGTTTTACACAACTCACTGTGTAGCAGCTTCGCCCACACTATGCGAGTTTGCGACACCAGCGCAGAGGCCATAATGGGACGCATGGCAGACCCCGATAGAACAAATCGGGATCTGGTGCAAGCTTCAGCCTTCCTGTCAGCCGGGTCCTTAAAGGACGGTGTGCCTTCCACCAGGATGGTGGTCGCCTTACTCAAGCAGGACACGGGGGGGGGGGGGGAATCAACCACGGGAGGTGATGCCCACCTCTTCAAAAAGCTATCCTCAAAGGGATAACGCACAGCGAAGCGCTTCGGAATGGGGAGGGAGCTCTGGGGCCGAGCCCAGTCCCTATAAACAAATTTATCCACATACGGAAAAAAAAAAAACTTTGGCCGCCGGGCCATGTGACCCAAAGGGGACAGGAACCCCCCGAGAGGGTCCCGCTGCCTCTTCCAGTTGCAGGGTCTCACGCACTGAGGTGATCAGAGCGTCTACAAGAGCCTTCTTGTGCGCAGCAGCTATCAGAGGCGCCTGGGATCTCGCCGTCCGACAGCTCAAGGGGGGTCCCCGCAACGGAGGAGCCCCCCTCGGGGTCCGAGTCCTCCCCAGAAGATGGAGTCCCTGCGGTTCAACAGCGACTCTACCCGGGAGACCCATGTCTCCAGAACCGTGGACATGGCATCTACAAGGGAAGGGTCCCTGAAATGCTGTCTGCAGGCACCGAGAGGTCCGGTGGGGAAGCACCCACCTCGGCTGCCACACTGTCACCCACCCTGGCCGCCCCAGAAAAAAGAGGCCTATTGCCAGGAGACCACTGCACCCCACAGCTGCACAAGGTTTGTCACAGGGGGCACCCCAGGAGGACTCACCACCCGACCAGAGAAGAGCTGTCTGCTGCTGCTGTCCGCCAATGTCGCTTCCTTCACCGCTCCTGCTGCCCACACTGCCGCTGTGCACAGAGCCATCGCAACCAGGGAGATCCGCACCGTGCTGGGGGGTAAATCGGCGCCAGAAATGGCCAGGACCGCCCCTCAGTACACACAGGCCTTCCATGTGTAGAAACCACAGGAAAATAGCCGCCGATGCACACTAGAGGCCGAAACCTCATGTAACAGTGCCGCGGCTACGCCAAAATAGCCAATGAATGCATATAAATGCGGCCGGCTAAAAGAAAATGGCTGCGGGCGCCGGCAAAATGGCCGCCGATGATCCCGAGGCACAGGGGGGCAGGGGCTGAGGTGGAGGGGGACCACTAGGGCCCATACATGCTACACGAGTGAGCAAGAGGGGGGGAAGACCACCCACTACGCTCACCCCGGAGGGGGGACCCGCCAGCTACCCCCCCGGGCCACCGAAGGGGAGGGGGGGCTTACTTACCCCATCTAGTCGGGCAGTGCGGGGGATCCCACCCGAGACAGCTTACACTCTCCCGGCTATGCCGGAGGGAGCTGTCAGCCCTGGGCTCACTGCGTGCAATGGCGGGGCGTTTAACCCGTAGGGCCACCCCGTCCGGTCGGGGTTTGTCGCAGTCGACCCATCGCGAAGCATCCGGTCTCACACGTGATGGCCGGTTGGGGAGAGTACCTGGGTCCGAGACCCAGCCTGCTGCCCAGCACGGCTGCTTGATTGAAGTCTTCATCTGTGAGGCTGTCTCCTGACAACCGAAGTGGCCCAGAGAGGTACCAAAGATCCCAACAGGGAGCTAGGTCTAACTCCTTGCACTAGGCAGAGAAAACTGAGCTAGCAGAGCTGGGTGTGGGGTTATCTGCCAGTGGGGACTGCCCCCTGGGAGGGGCTGTGTCTGTTACTGTTCTTTTTTGCTGTTAGAACTGCCCTTTCTGCCTAGTAAACTCCCTAAGAGGGCAGTATAACCCACTTAGTCCTAAGAGTTGCTGTGCCTGTCGACGAACGAAAGAGAAAGTATCACAGTTTCAACTTTTATATATTTTTATACCATTACCATGATCCATCACCGAAAAAAAACGGCATATTAAATTCTCCTATTCCTTTCAATTGCATCGATACCACTGCCATTAACGGACACTGGCATTTGCACTATCAATGGCAGTAATTGAAACATTGACACCTACAGTGACCCTAAAACCTACACTCACTAAACTAGACCAAGCCCTGATCTACAGGTAGTTTATCTTTATTTTTTTCAAAAGACTTTTTTTTCCCAGACTTCCCGATACAAAGTACCTTTTCCTTGTGGAGAAGTCTGTTGCGTCTCCTCTTCACAGAAAAAAACAACACAGGGAGGGGCTATAGAGTGAATGATCACAGTGATAGCCTATCACAGTGGTCACTTGTTTGTGAGCTGGTTCTTTTGGCTCTCGATAGTCAGTAGAGGCCTGGAGCTGACATCGACAGCTCAGTCTGATTGCTGGAAGTGTGATCGAGACCGCTTTCAGTGAAAATAGAGGAACACATAATGTATATGCGGCACACAGAACTTGTGTACTTTATTCATAAAACATTTTAATCTACTCAAAGGGGCGTTCTTCTAGTAATTCACAATTAGATGTCTTTCTTTTTCAGCCATGTGCTCAAAAGTCATTCTTAACCCCTTCCCGAAGAGCATATATATATATATATATATATATATATATTTATATTTATACACACACACACAGTTGTATGCAAAAGTTTAGGAACCCCTGACAATTTCCATGATTGTCATTTATAAATATTTGGGTGTTTGGATCAGCGATTTCATTTTGATTTATCAAATAACTGAAGGACACAGTAATATTTCAGTAGAGAGAGATGAGGTTTATTGGATTAACATAAAATGTGCAATATGCATCAAAACGAAATTAGACAGGTGCATACATTTGGGCACAATTGTCATTTTGTTGATTTGAATACCTGTAACTACTTAGCACAGATTAATTGGAACACACAATTGGTTTGGAGGGCTGATTATGCCTTGAACTTCATAGAGAGGTGCATCCAATCATGAAAAAAGGTATTTAACCACTTGCCGACCGGCGTCTGACGGCGACAAAGTGTTTGGATATCGCAAACCGCCGTCATATGATGGCGGCTGCGAGATCCCGCACACGCGCCGCCGGAGGCACGCTCGCACGCTCATTGTGTTCCGGGGGGGGGGCAGGGAGCGGGTAGGGCGGACTAGATCGCCACCGGCTACCCGCAATGCCCCCCCCCCGCAGTGAAAAAACGGAGGTCCGTGTAAGTAAACACGGATCTCTGTTCTCATAGAGGGGGAAGGGCTGTGATCACAGGCTTCCTGTATATGGAAGCCGTGATGACTCCCCTCGCCCCCTGCCAGCCCAACCCACATACAGTTAGAGCACACCCAGGGAACACAGTTAACACTTAGAGCGCCCCCTCCAGGTTAACCCCTTCCCTGCCAATGGCATTTACACAGTAATCAGTGCATTTTTATAGCACTGATCTCTGTATAAATGCCAATGGTCCCAAAAAAGTGTCAAAATGGTCTGACATGTCCGCTGCAATATCGCAGTACCACTAAAAATCGCAGATCGCCGCCATTACTAGTAAAAATTAAAGAAAAAATAAAAACCCCAGAAATGAATTCTCATCATCCGTAAACGCGGCAACTTTTGCGCAAACCAATCAATAAACGCCGAGTGCGATTTTCTTTACCAAAAATATGAGGAAGAATATAAATCGGCCAAAACCAATGAAAAAAATGTTTTTTTATATTTTTTTTTTTTGGATTTGTTTTTTTAGCAAAATGTAAGAACTTTGGGTGTTTTTTTGCAAAATTGTCGCTCTTCTTTTGTTTATACCAGTGATCAGAAATGACGCAAAGGGGATCAAATACAACCAAAAGAAAGCTCTATTTGTGGGAAAAAAAGGACACAAATTTTGTTTAGGTATAACGTCGCACGACCGCACAATTGTCAGTTAAATCGAAGCAGTGCCGAATCGCAAAAAGTGCTCTGGTTCTAAAGTGTGAAATCCTTCCGGGGCTGAAGTGGTTAAGGTGGACAATTGCAAGTTGTTGTTCTCTTTGACTCTCCTCTAAAGAGTGGCAACATGGGGGCCTCAAAACAACTCTCAAATGATCTGAAAAGAAAGATTGTTCTACATTATGGTTTAGGGCAGGGATATGCAATTAGCGGACCTCCAGCTGTTGCAAAACTACAAATCCCATCATGCCTCTGCCTCTAGGTGTCATGCTTGTGGCTGTCAGAGTCTTGCTATGCTTCATGGAACTTGTAGTTCTGCAACATCTGGAGGTCCGCTAATTGCATATCCCTGGTTTAGGGGAAGGCTACAAAAAGTTATCGCAGAGATATAAGCTGTCAGTGTCCACTGTGAGGAACATAGTGAGGAAATGGAAGACCACAGGCACAGTTCTTGTTAAGGCCAGAAGTGGCAGGCCACATAAAATATTGGAGAGGCAAAGGCGAAGGATGGTGAGAACGGTCAAAAACAGCCCACAGATCACCTCCAAAGACCTACAACATCAGCTGGCTTGCAAGTGACTTCTGTAATAGAAGTCAATGCAAGTTTCCTGAAGTCACCCCCAAAGTAGTACAGGAACCTTTTTCTAAGTCAGAGCGACTTATTAGAACAGTTCCATTGCACTGCATGGAGCGCGACTTGTCAGGCAAAAAGTCGCAACTGTGTGAACCAGCTCTTACACAGAATCAAGGAAATGTTGGGTGTAGATTGTCAGGGGGGTTGAATCGAGATCGTGATCTTTTAACGATTAATCGTGCAGCTCTTTATATATGTATCTCCTATAATAGTACAATATCTCACAAAAGTGAGTACACCCCTTACATTTTTGTAAATATTTTATTATATCTTTTCATGTGAAAACACTGAAAAAATTACACTTTGCTACAATGTAAAGTAGTGAGTGCACAGCTTGTATAAAAGTGTACATTTGCTGTCCCCTCAAAATAACTCAACACACAGCCATTAATGTCTACACCTCTGGCAACAAAAGTGAGTACACCCCTAAGTGAAAATGTCAAAATTGGGCGCAATTAGCCATTTTCCCTTCCCGGGGGTCATGTGACTCGTTAGTGTTACAAGGTCTCAGGTGTGAATGGGGAGCAGGTGTGTTAAATTTGGTGTTATCGCTCTCACTCTCATACTGGTCACTGGAAGTTCAACATGGCACCTCATGGCAAAGAACTCTCTGAGGATCTGAAAAAAAGAATTCTTGCTGTACATAAAGATGGCCTAGGCTATAAGAAGATTGCCAAAACCAGAAACTGAGCTGCAGCATGGTGGCCAAGACCATACAGCGGTTTAACAGGACAGGTTCCACTCAAAACAGGCCTCGCCATGGTCGACCAAAGGGGTTGAGTGCATGCGCTCAGCGTCATAGCCAGAGGTTGTGTTTGGAAAATAAACGTATGAGTGCTGCCAGGATTGCTGCGGTGGAGGGTCAGCCTGTCAGTGCTCAGACCATGCATCAAATTGGTCTGCATGGCTGTCATCCCAGAAGGAAACCTCTTCTAAAGATGATGCACAAAAAACCCTGCAAACAGTTTGCTGAAGACAAGCAGACTAAGGACATGAATTAATGGAACCATGTCCTGTGGTCTGATGAGACCAAGATAAACTTATTTGTTTCAGATGCTGTCAATCGTGTGTGGCGGCAACCAGGTGAGGTGTACAAAGACAAGTGTGTCTTGCCTACAGTCAAGCATGGTGGTAGGAGTGTCATGGTCTGGGGCTGCATGAGTGCTGCCGGCACTGGGGAGATACAGTTCATTGAGGAAACCATGAATGTCAACATGTACTGTGACATAATGAAGCAGAGCATGATCCCCTCCCTTCTGAGACTGGGCTGCAGGGCAGTATTCCAACATGATAACGACCCCAAACACACCTCCAAAATAACCACTGTCTTGCTAAAGAAGCTGAGGGTAAAGGTGATGGACTGGCCAAGCATGTCTCCAGATCCAAACCTTATTGAGCATCTGTGGGAAATCCTCAAATGGAAGGTGGAGGAGTGCAAGGTCTCTAACATCCACCAGCTCCATGATGTCGTCATGGAGGAGTGGAAGAGGACTCCAGTGGCAACCTGTGAAGCTCTGGTGAACTCCATGCCCAAGGGGGTTAAGGCAGTGCTGGAAAATAATGGCAGCCGCGCAAAAAAGGGATTTTATTAAAACTAACAGTAAAATCCTTTTCTCTGAGTTCACTGACAGACGCAGCTCTCCATACACATGTGGGTTATATGCAGATCCTATTAGGAGTTAACTAGGCAAAGAAGAAAGCAAACTGGCCCTTCCCAGGGGGCTGTCCTCTCTTCCCATATAATCCCCCTACTCTGCTCAGTATATCAGTTTGTAACAAGCCGTACCGAAAAAAAACGCAGATGGGCGGGTGCTGCGTCTGTCAGTGAACTCAGAGAAAAGGATTTTACGCTAAGTTTTAATAAAATCCCTTTTTCTCCTACGTTCACTGACAGACGCAGCTCTCCATTGACATGTGGGGATGTCCCAAAGCTGTGTCATTAAGAGGGGTGGGCAAACGACAACAACTGTACCCGACAGAACCTCTGAAGGGACGCTAGATGCGTCTACCCTGCCGCCTGTAAAACTTTACAGCCAAAAGTAGCATCCGAAGATGCGGACACATCAACTTTATAAAACTTAGCAAACGTGTGCACCGAGGTCCAAATAGCCGCGTTGCACACCTGTGACACAGAGGCCTGGTGTCAAAAAGCCCAGGAAGTGCTAACAGCCCTGGTCGAATGAGCCGTGACCGGAAAATGAGGCACTTTGCCTCGAACAGAATACGCATGAGTCACTGTCTGTCTGATCCAACGAGAGACAGTAGCCGATGAGGCCGCCAAACCTTTGCGCGGATCATCCGTCAGAAAAAACAACGCGCCAGACTTCCGAAAAGAGTCTGTAACCACCAAATACACCCGCAAGGCCCGTACGACATCCAAGGAATGTAACTCAATCTCCTTAGGATGTGAAGGGCACGAACACAACGAAGGAAGAACAATATCTTCGTTAATATGAAAAGAAGAAACCACCTTCGGTAAAAAAGAAGGGGACGGGCGCAAGACTGCCTTGTCCCTGTGCAGGACCAAATAAGGAGACCTGCAGGACAACGCAGCCAACTCAGACACCCGCCTAGCGGATATAATGGCCACCAAGAAAGCCACTTTCTGTGACAACAATTGTAAGGGAATATCCCTGATCTTCTCATATGGTGGCTTTTGAAGTACTGAAAGCACCAAATTCAAATACCAAGGCGCCATAGGTGACCGCACCTGAGGAACCACATGGCGTACACCTTGTACAAAAGTACGAATCAAGGAATGCGACACCAAAGGGCGTTGGAAAAGAATCGCCAAGGCCGATATCTGGCCTTTGAGAGTACTCAAGGCCAATCTTTTATTCAGGTCCTGTTGTAAAAAAGTCAGGACCCTGGACACCACATAGGAGCGAGGGTTCCAACCCTCCACCTCACACCATGCAATATAGGCCTTCCAGGTGCGATGATAAATTTTTTGCGAAGTACACTTGCGCGCCTTCAGCATGGTAGGGATCACTGAGTCATCAACACCCCTGTTCCTCAGCACCTGGGATTCAATAGCCAGGCCGTCAAAGCCAGCGAGTGTAAAGCAGGGTGCAATATGGGTCCTTGAGACAGCAGATCGCCTCGCAGCTGGAGATGCCAGGGGGCGTCTGCCACCATTCTTACTACATCGGCGTACCACGGACGCCGAGGCCAGTCCGGAGCCATCAGTATCATCGGAATTCCCTCCGCTTTCTCCCTGCGCAGTAGGCGTGGGAGAAGCTTGATGGGAGGATAGGCATACAGAAGACAATACCGACCCCAAGGTGCTACGAGTGCGTCTGTGGCCACTACCAACGGGTCTCTTGTCCTGCACATAAAGGCCTTCACTTTGTGGTTGAACCGCGACGCCATGAGGTCCACGTCTGGCGTGCCCCACTTGTGGCTAATCTGGCCGAACACTTCTGGATGGAGGGACCATTCCCCCTGATCCAGCGTCTGGCGACTGAGGAAGTCCGCCTGCCAATTCTCTACGCTTTTAATGTAGATGGCGGAGATTGCCGGAACGTGCAGTTCTGCCCAACGCAGAATGAGAGCTGCCTCCGCAGAAGCTGCCGCACTTCTCTTCCGCCCTGATGGTTCACATACGCCACCGATGTGGCATTGTCCGAATGACCCGGTAGCCCTTGTAGCCTCGCCGTCCAGTGGGATAGACAGAGTCTGATCGCTCTTAGCTCCAGCACATGGATCGGAAGGCGAGACTCCTGTGCCGACCAACGACCCTGGGTCGAGAGAGATCCCAGGACGCCCCCCCCCCCCCCCCCTGACAGGCTGGCGTCCGTCGTGACTATTGACCATGTCAGGGGCAGAAATGATTTTCCCCTTGTCAAAGCTGGTGCCCGAAGCCACCAGGCCAAGGGAACCCTGGTCTGACGATTCAAGGTGACCAACTGGTCCAGAGACAGTGGGGATCTGTCCCACCGAGACAGAATCGCTCGCTGAAGTAGGCGAGTGTGGCTCTGAGCGTAAGGTACCGCCTCAAAAGCCGACACCAAGAGCCCCAGCACCCGCATACAGAACCGTAATGATGACTGCCGGTGAGACAGTAAGGTTCGCACTGCTGATTGCAGGGACTACAGCTTGGCTCGGGGGTAAGAATACTTTTGTCTGCTCCGCTTCCAGAATCAGACCCAGATATTCCAGGTGACAGGACGGGATCAATGACGACTTCTGCAGGTTGATCAGCCAACCAAAGTCCTTTAACGAGGCCATGGTGATGGACACACTCTCCTCCAGGGCAGAGGCAGACTCCGCTCTCAGAAGCAAGTCGTCTAAGTAAGCTACCACCGCGATGCCCCTCTGGCGCAGCAGGGCCAGCACTGGGGCCACCAACTTGGTGAAGACCGGAGGAGCCGAGGCCAGACCGAAGGGCAGTGCCACAAATTGGTAATGGAGATCTCCCACCGCAAAGCGCAGAAAACACTGGTGTCGGAGACAAATGGGAACATGGAGATATGCGTCCCTGATGTCCAGGGACGCCAGGAAGTCCGCCTGATGCAGGGCGGCCACGACCGAGCGGACCGATTGCATCCGGAATTTTCGCGCTTTCACATAGAAGTTTAGCGCCTTCAGGTCCAATACTGGCCTTACCCCACCTCCTTTTTTGGGAACCACAAATAGGTTCGAGTAGAAACTGTGAAACCTCTCTGGCTGAGGCACTGGCACGATCATCCCCTGGTCTGATAGTGCCTGAACCGCCCCTAAAAGGGCCTCCCAACGTTGATGCGGGTGTCTTAAGTTCGATGGGAAGAACCTATCTGGGGGTAGAGTGCTGAACTCTATCCTGTACCCGGAGGACACCACTTCCTGCACCCACTGGTCGGAAATGCGGGCAGTCCACCTGTCTGCGAACCCCAGAAGACGTCCCCCCACCCGATCGTCGGGTGGAGGCAACCCATCAATGCAGAGGAGGGCTTATCCTCTGCCTTTTCGTTCTTGCGTTGCCAGGGTCTTTTACCGGCCCCTGCAGCAGCCTTGTCGGCTCGCGGGCCCTTGCCCGCTGCCCCAGGGGCACGAAAAAACCTCTTCTGACCCGAAGAGACAGGTCCCTGGGCTCCGGAAGAAAGGTACTCTTCCCGCCCGTGAAATCCTTAATGATCTCGTCCAACTGGGACCCAAATAGACGACCACCCTGAAAGGGGTGGTCCGCTAAACATTTTTTTGGAAGCGTAGTTACCTCACCACGAACACAACCAGAGGACCCGTCTGATAATGACTGTAAAAACAGACATTTTGGACAACATAGGGAGCAGGTCTAGGACTGCATCACACAGGTATTTGATACCATGAAACACATGATCCGCTTTCTGCGACGCTTCAAGCTTTCTGCCGCAGTCCAGATCATTCTGCAGCTCCGCAGTGCATTCAGATAAATATTGCGCCGCCATGGCAGACGCCAGGGCCGGTCGCAAGGCCGAACCAGCCAAAATGAAAAGTGCCTTAGACACTGCTTCCGTCCTCCTATCGGCAGGATCCTTAAATGACGGCAACCCCTCCAGGGGAATAGTCGTCGCCTTGTTCAGTCGCGCCACCGGTGGGTCCACCGAAGGGGACGCCCACTTTTTTGTAAAACTATCCTCAAAGGGATACCGGATAGCGAAACACTTCGGCATGGTGAAGGAATGCTGCGGGCGCTGCCATTCCTGATAGATCAAATCATCAAAAAATGTATCATAAGGGTAAGGTCTCGGTGACCTAGGGGGCTTTGCAGTCCCGCAGACATAAGTAGACATCTGCGACTCGCCATCTTGGTTCAATCGCAGAGATGCACGGACGCCAGCAATTATTGCAGACACCAGTGCCTTTTCGCGCGCTGCCTTCGCCCCCCCTGGTCTTCCTCCCCATCTGAGGCATAAAGTTCACCCTCAGAAAGCTCCACGGGGGTCCCCGTGACCCCCGACGCTACTTCCGGTTCAGAATCCTCACCTGAAGAACAAGGGGGAGGGGGCGCTTTTTAGGGGCCCCCGGGGCCCTGCTCGGCCCCCCCCCCTGGGAAAACATTCCCCAAATACCACCCGCAGCTGTTCTAGGGACACCAGGGATCCCAACGCAGGCTGTGCTGCATCTAAGTCCTCTTCAGAGGGCCCTGCAGGGTCATCTGCAATCACACCCACAGATTGAGCACACACACAGTAAAAAACAGCCACTAGCGGCACCCCCACACTGTAAATACACCACCGCCCCTCAGAACGCCAGGGAGACCCAGGAGGACTGCACCCACCGCCACCAGCACCCCCAGGAAACCAGCTATACTTGCTGTCTTTGCCCAAGCAACGTCCCGTGGACTGCGAGAGAGCTTGTGCCGTCAGCAGCCAGCAACACCGTCCCAGCAAAGTGAAAGGAAAAAAACGGCAGCAGCACGTTTTTCACAGCATGCAGGGGCTCCAATATGGCTGCCGAGGACATCCACTAGAGGCCAAAGGGCTGCTGAACACCGAGGCTCCCGCAAAATGGGCGCCACAGCATGGTATTGAAAATCCCAGGGAAAATGGCCGAGGCTACGGCAAAATGGCGGCGGATCGCCGCATGACGGCCCAGGCGGTCTGCACATAGTGCTAGTGGGGTGCGGAGCGGGGGGAGGGGGAGTGTTGGTAGGAAGGGACGAAAGGACCCAGGAGAGCCCCAGTGACCCGCCTCTACCAGCGGCTACCGCATGGCAGAATGCCAAAATCGCCCTGCGCCCCCCCAGCACCCCTAGGGGGGGCAGAGGGGGGCTCACTCACCACTCCTGATGGGCGCAGCGGGTAGCCACCCAGTCGCAGACTTTTCTCCCCAGCTGGGGAGGGATGCTGCTGGCCACAAGCACCTGGACAGGATCACATCCGGACACTGGGCACAAGTGGGGATCACCCACTGGCCGCCCGCATGGAACGGGCACGATGCGGCGGGACCCACTAAAGTCTGGGACTGGCTCGCATTGGTTGGCCATGCTGGGGAAAGTACAGGATTCTTCAGGAACCCTCAAAGCCCCAGCTGGCTTCTTGATAGTAGTCTTCATTAGCTTGAAAAAAAATAAAAAAGCGGTAACAAAAAATTCTAACCGCAGGTCCCATAAGGGAGCCAGGTAAACTCCTTGCATTAGGCATGTTAAAACTGATGTACTGAGCAGAGTAGGGGGATTATATGGGAAGAGAGGACAGCCCCCTGGGAGGGGCCAGCTTGCTTTCTTCTTTGCCTAGCTAACTCCTAATAGGATCTGCATATAACCCAATGGAGAGCTGCGTCTGTCAGTGAACGTAGGAGAAATATTGACCCTTTGGGTCCAATTTGGACATTATCACTTAGGGGTGACACTTGACACTTGAGGGGACAACAAATTTACACTGTTATACAAGCTGTACACACTCACTACTTTACATTGTAGCAAAGTGTCATTTCTTCAGTGTTGTCACATGAAAAGATATAACAAAATATCTGCAAAAATGTGAGGGGTGTACTCACCTTTGTGAGATACTGTATATCCTTCTCCCAGTGCCAGGTACAATGCTGTTTTTGCTTTCACAGCCCAGAGTTATCTGACGAGTTGTTGCAGACACCAGCACAGAGTAGTCTGGAACATGCCAACCTCTATAACACCCCTCAGAGATCTGCATAGTAACTGCAACGGTCTTTGGGAAATTACTGTTATGTTTTAATTACCATAAATTAATTTTAAAAGAAAGTCTATTAATGGGTAATATACATAAGCAAAACAGTAATGTGGATCACAAGCTGGCAACAGAAAGGGACCTTTGTCTCACAAGCAGGACATCATGCTGTCCTAAGAACATGTTGATGATAGACTAAAATGAAGCAACCAGGATGGAAGCTGTGTGTATAAGTGACATGTAATACATTCAACTTACCTGATCATACTTGCACCAGTCACAACTTAGAATCTCTGCTTGATGTGCTGGGATAACTAGCTTAGACACAGGCGCTTTCACATCCCATATCCTTAAGGTCTGATCTCCTGAAATAGACACACACACACAAAGTAGTTAGGACAAGTGCGGGCAAGTACAAAGCTTTAAAGCTGAATTCCAGGTATGGTATATTTTTACATAGTTACATTGCTCCAGCTTGGACCAGTGCAACTATGCATACACCACATCTGGCTGATACCCATGGAAGCTGAACATCCACTGAAGCATTGTCAGAATGGCACGCATGCTAAGTGGCTGACCTCTCTTGAGAATGCATCAGGACGGCGGCTCAGCATGGGACTCGGAAGCAAAGGGAGATCAATGGAGTAGTGATTTGCAGCTTCCAGAGGTATTAGCCAGATATGGTATATACATAGTTACATTGGTCCAAGATCAACCAATGTAAAAATATACTGTACCTGGAATTCATCCTAAATTCTCACTTCAGGTACAGCGTGGCTAATTTCATAAACCAACTTAAGAACGTCGTCAGTGTCCTATCCATTGCACTGTGCAGGAATACAGGGCACTTGGGCTAAAAAGGAAAGGGGTTGATGTTGGCATACAAAGAACAGAAATATTCTTTTAAAAAGTACATAGTTAGGAGGGGAAACCATAAAATACCCCTTCCTACTCCAGGTCCTGCTGAACCCATTCAAAATAGAACTACTTATATAAACTCAGCATTATCTGTCATTAAAGAAACACAGTGACTGTCATTGCTTACCTTCAACTGAAAATGCCAGTTATCTGGCTGTTATGATCCTGCACTGGCTTTAATACTTTCTGGGTCACAGACCCAAGACAGCTGTGCAGATCTGAGAGATGTTATAAGCCATTATCCACATACTTTTTCTAGGTCAATGACTCAAAGTTCTGAAGACAGAATAAAGGTCAGGCAACTGGTAAATTTGGGAGGTGGTAAGCCATGCCAGCCTTTATGTTTCCCTCATTACATATTTATTTTATTTCAACAAATGCACAACTAATTTCAACATTAAATGGTATTTCTAAAATCACTTTCTTAACATTAAACTACAATTCAAGAATCACTTTCACTGAAATACAGTATAATGATTAAATATTATTAAATAATAATGCATTTTATAATTATACAATGCCTTAAAAGTTCATTTTACATCAAGTGAAGCTTTAATTCAGCATTCAGAGCATTTATAGTTGTAATTATATTATAATAACCCACTCATTTTCTTTAATTAAAGAGTACCTTTGGGTGATCTATGTACATTGCAGGGATATTAAACTTTGTTGCAGATTCCTACCTTTTGTTATTCGGAAGAAATCCCTGTCTGTTAGTCTGTGTCCATGAGCTAAGTGAATCTAATGGGAGTGGTTTCATATTTATCAATCAGCTGCTGCATCTGCAGGGCTCTAATGAGGAGAATTGCAGGGTCTGCATCCCTTTAGACACGCTTTTCTATTGGGCGTATCGCACCAAAAATTACATTTTTGTTGCAGGGGATGTCAAAAATCTGACTTGTATCTTAGTATAAACTTCTGTGAAAATTAGTGAGTGAATCACACAAACAGGAAATCATGTTTCTGGGGGGCGTTCTATACACATTCTGTGTACAGATCATCTCCAGGTAGCCATATTGCATTTTACAGAAAATTACAGAGCTGCAGATTGAAAAGGAAAGGTCATTTTTAATAACATTCAATAACAATATGACTTGAGTCGCAACTGCAGTTCAGCCATCAGAAATTTTGGTGCCCCTTACACAGTTTTAGGCCTGGGCCCCCCCGGGCCTGCCCACTGGATGTCCCACCGAAACTGGCCATCCCACAAATGCCCGTCCCATGTCATCCTACTTCGCCTGCAATCCCATCTCCTCCAACCCATGTACTCCTACTCCAGTGCCAGTCCCATCTCCTTGATCCCATGTCCTCCTCCTCCAGTTCCATCTCCTCCATCCCATTCCTCCTCCAGTCCCATCTCCTCAATCCCATGTACTCCTACTTCAGTCCCATCTCACATAGAGAGACATGAGGGGGCAGAGAGACAGGAGGGGGAATTGCTACAGGAGAAGAGCAGCATGAACTGGAGGGGGAAGTGTCAAAGGTGGGGGGCAGTGTCACAAATGGGAGGCAGTGTCACAGGTGGGAGGCAGTGTCACACACACCTTGGGAAGCAGCAGTCATCCCAGCTCTCATCTGTCCAGCAGTACCAGGAGGGATAGCTGAGCCTGTATCCCATCTCCACCAAGCTCTCCGGTGGCAGCTGCAAGAAAGAGGGGGGCTCCACTGGCACCCACTGGCCTTATCCCCCCCTGCAAAGTCCAGCACACACTGTAGTACCGGAGTGAAACCTGCCTGATGGCAGGCCCGCGGGGCTCCTCCACCATGACCTCCTCCATGGGGCCCTCTGCTTGCACCAACTGGCCTCATCGCCCCCTGCACAGACCGGCGCACACTGCGGTGCCTGACCAGAGCGGAGCCTGCCTGATGGCGGGTCCTGACCTGCACACACATGCGATTCACCCACGGTCCTCCTCTCCACCCTGCTCTGCATCTTGGCGGCCGGTGCACTCTGACGGCAGCTGCCATGTATTAAAGATGGCCCGGGTTGTGATCAGTTGTCCGGGTTGCTCTGATGCCCAGGCCCCTTACATGTGTATCGGCTGTGCCCCCCTGATGGTGGCCCTGCACAATTATATACATTATATTATTTTATTTTCATTGCAATTTTTTTTTCCAGCAAAAGTGGAGTTACACTTTAAATGTTACAAACCCAGAATTGGTTGTAAAAAAATATAGACTGCAAAGGACATAAGTATGACAGGTCCATGTTCCTTACTACACTTACACTTTTAGGATCATTCTTAGTGTGAGCCCAGATGTTAGAAGTGCTCAGCCCTGAAAACTTTTAGGATCATGCTTAGTGTGAGCCCAGATATTAGAGGGAAGGAGGTCAGGGTCATCCTAGATTTCAGTCTCCAACACAATGACAAAGCATTTGGGGTCTATTAAAATCTCCCCTACAATTTATGCAGTGCTTTACATATATTATGCATTCACATCGGTCTACATATGTTAGAGGTTTAAGAATACTTATATACTACATTTAATACAATGCTGAATGGATAAAGTAGTAAAGGTATTAATGTACATTGCTTAGTTATAATTTTGTGTAACTTTGATTTTCAGTTTTCAAAAAAAAATCACACAAATATTACATCTACACTTGTTTGTTCTTTATTAGCTCGGTGCAATTTCATCTTTTTTTATATTTAGTAAGGATTTGGGGGATAAAGCTATACTGGTGTGTGTCCCAGTCGTATTTTAAAGGTAGTATTTTAAAAAAAATATTGCTTTTAAAATAATTTGCACAACTATCACAGGTTGTACAAACACTATACCATCTTTTAATGCTTAGTAAATCTTAGATCTGCATATATAATTATATATGTCCTGCAAAACATATAGTGTGTGTGTCCGCTGCAAACCTTTAAGTCTGTATATGTGAAAAACAGCAAAACCCAAATGATAAAAGGAAGCTTGCTGGAGTGATCGGGTTCAGGAAAGAAAAAGGGGGGGGGGGTCTGGGGGCAGCTAAAGCACAACAGGTTTTTCAGTAAAAAAGAAAAAATATTGCGCTAACCTACAAGTGTTACCATAAATGAAAATTAGAGCAGCTGACACAACAAAACTTCCAACTTGTGCATGTGTACATAAACTAAAAAAGTGTAGCGTTACAAACGAAACACCGCATAAATATGCAATGTTATAATCCCAATATTGAGACCATTTTAAAGTGGTGAAAAATAAGTGAAAATAAACAAACAGAGGAATATAAAGTCCCAATATATATAATTAGTATCTGTCAGTCCTGTTAAGACACCCGATACTGTAATAGTGAATCTTCAATACTTGTGAAAAAACTGCATCAACTGCATAACTGCATAATCGAACCAGTCCTTAGGAGGAGGACAAAAAAGGAACCCGTTCCTTTTTTGTCCTCCTCCTAAGGACTGGTTCGATTATTTGATTACCTGAATATTTTCCTCTCCATGGTCAAGTCCGGCCAACAGCGACCACTGGGAAGACAGGTCGCGATACTCCGATAAGCCTGAGCTATTAGCGAGGCATATTGTGTCACGGTGGTACCGGAGTCTGGGATCTGGTTGTGGACCCTCAAAATTTCCCAAAATTTCCCGATAAACGGTGGGAGTGGAAACCCCACAACATCTTGTTGCACGGTCGTACCGAAGTCCGGGATCTGGCTGTGGACCCTTAAAAGTTCCTGACAGACGGCTGAATCGGAACCACATAGTGAGGTCTGGTGGATGTCGTCCAATATCAACATTATGCGCATATTCCTCTTATCGTTGGTAAGAGTACCTTTTACTCACTTGGTGGGAGTGCACAGTGCTTGATGCAGTTTTTTCACAAGTATTGAAGATTCACTATTACAGTATCGGGTGTCTTAACAGGACTGACAGATACTAATTATATATATATTGGGACTTTATATTCCTCTGTTTGTTTATTTTCACTTATTTTTCACCACTTTAAAATGGTCTCAATATTGGGATTATAACATTGCATATTTATGCGGTGTTTAGTTTGTAGCGCTACACTTTTTTAGTTTATGCACAACAGGTTTTTCACCTTAATGCATAGAATGCATTAAAGCGGAGTTCCACCTATTTAAAAGTCAGCAGCTAGAAAAAGTGTAGCTGCTTAATAAAAAGACACTCACCTGTCCCACGGTCCAGCGATGCGGCCGCCCAAAACCTCGCTCCTCACCCCCTCATCTCCGTAGCGCCGGCATTACAAGTGTGGGTGCCCAGCTGTGGCTTCACAGCCAGGCGCGCACTGCACATGCACATACTAAGCTGCGTGATCTGAATGGCCGGGCAATCTTCTGGGACCTGTGACGTGTCCCAGAAGATTGCACAGGGAGGGATGGGGGAGAGGTGAACTTGCACTCGGTGCCACGGTGCCAGGGACGGAAGTGGGAGCTGGGTACTTCTGAAAACTAGGTAGCCCCCCCACAAAAAAAAAAAAATTTTGTCCACTGACACCAATGCTGGGGTTATTTAACTTAAACTTCCACAGTATGCATTGCGATAAGTTGCAAGAAATGAGGCAGGACCAAAATTGTGGAGGTGTCGGGAGCTGCACTTGAAGCCCTCTATCATTTTTCAGTTGACCACCACTGATTTAGAGTCTAACTTATGCCTACAACAATGACAAATCACAAGTTTTAATGGCCATACACATATAGTTTTGTTTTTTCTTTCAGCCTACGGGTTTTCTCCATCCATTATATACAGAATGGATTAACAAATCTCCCTTTTGCGGCTATCGTATTTTGACAGCAGGCATCAGTAGCTGTCCAAAAACCTTGAACAGTTGCTGTATGTGATTGGATGCAGCTGTTGTTCAGCTGACAATTTTTCACCCAGCTCCTTCCGTTTTTTATTATTTAAAGGATGTCAGGCAATGCAGGGTTACACACCAAGTGAATTTCACCCAGTTCCTTAGGAACTGGCCAAAATTCATATAATGCATAGCCTAAGAAATGTGCAAAGATCTGCATTTCTTTCTTTAGTATATACTAAGGTATAAAGTTACGGGGGCGTATAAAAGCACATCACATTTAGGTAACTGCATTGACTCACAGACTTAAACTGGTTGTAAAGCCTCCAACTTCCGCTAATTAGATTCCTCCCCCCCTCAAGTGTCACATTTGGCACCTTTCGGGGGGGGGGGGGGAGGTGTCCTTTTGCACACATCCGGGAACTCGGGGCGGGCAACCTGGCCCATAGCAGAGCGCAGCAGAGCCTCGCACATGCGCAGTAGGGCGCCGGCATGAAGCTGTAATGCTACACGTCCGGGTTCCCCCTTACCCGCAATGGACGCGGCTGCACCCGACCCCCGATCCGAAGATCGGCGTCAGGTTACGACATCGCCGGACTCCAGGACAGGTAAGTGTCCTATTATTAAAAGTCAGCAGCTACAATATGTGTTTTCTTAATCTTAGACAGATTTACCCGCGCCTTGGAGCCAACAAAAAAATCGATTTAGTATCAAGAGCAGCTGGTATAATAATATAACCTACATACAGTTACATTGAATGAATTATAAGTAACAAAGTACCGCGCTCATTCAGCAGCTACCATACCCATAGAGATGAAGATTCTCTTATATGTGTATTTAGTCTCTCTGAGATAGAGAATGAACTCAGAGATGGTTATGCTGCATTAATAAATCATAGCGCCTTTCACAAGCTTTAATTTGATCATTAGACCAGGTTACGACATCGCCGGACTCCAGGACAGGTAAGTGTCCTATTATTAAAAGTCAGCAGCTACAATATGTGTAGCTGCTGACTTTTCATTTTTTTAGTTTGGGCAGACCTTCGCTTTAATGCATTCTATGCATTAAAGTGGTTGTAAAGGCAAAGAAATATTACTGCCAGTCCCTCTGATTTATCAATCTATCCTACACTGTGTACATGTTTTTTATAAAAAAAAGCCTGCAAATACCTTATCGCAGATCTTTTATGGCCGATCACGTGAACTCCAGTCGCTGTTCTCCAATCGAAGGGCTACAGCGAGAGGGGCAGAGATCCCCCTCTGACGTCAGACAGGGAGGTCATGTGACTGCTGTGCTAGCCGCTCAGCCCTCTCGCTGTAGCCTTTAGAAGGGGAAAGAGAGCGGCCGGAGGTCACATGACCAGCCAGAAGAAGAAAAGAAAAAGCAATATTTTTTATTTGTTTATAAAACTTGGTTATATTTATAAAGACGTTATATCACAATGGCTAAATCTGTGTCTGTAGTGCACCTTCAAACCTTAATACCATAAATATTAACATGTTATTAAATTTTTACTCCAGGAGCATATAATGAGTTTGGCAACACTAAAGAAATGCTTAACCACGTAGAGACCGCCCATTGCATATATAAGGCTGCTCTATTGCGCAAAACAACATACCTGTACATTGTTTCCTGCACTAGTTAGTGTGGGTGCATGCGCCCACTGCACGGTGGGGAAGCCAATCCGTGGGTCCAGTGGACACGATCTCCGCCGGGAACCCGCGATCGCTCCACAGAGAGGCAGATCCCCGTCCTGACAGGGAAGTATACAGAGATCTTCTGTTCCTAGTAATCAGGAAAAGCGATCTCTGTGTTCTTTCTGTCAGTTCATCCCCCACACAGTTAGAAAACACACTGAGGGAACACACTTACTCCTTTGATCGCCCCTGATGTTAACCCCTTCCCTGCCAGTGTCATTTATACAGTGATCAGTGCATTTTTATAGCACTGATCACTGTATTGGTGTCTCTGGTCTCCAAAAAGTGTCACTTAGGGTCAGATTTGTGCGTCGCAATGTCACAGTCCCACTAAAAATCGCTGATCGCCGCCATTACCAGTAAAAACAATAAAAAAATTAAAAAACCGTATATCTATCCCATAGTTTGTTGACGCTATAACTTTTGCACAAAACAATCAATATACGCTTATTGGGATTTTTTCTTATACCAAAAATATGTAAAAGAATACATATTGGCCTAATATGATGAAGAAATACGTTTTACATTTTTTGGATATGTATTATAGCAGAAAGTACAAAATATTGTTTTTTTTTTTCAAAATTGTCGCTCTTTTTTTGTTTATAGCGCAAAAAATAAAAACCGCAGAGGTGATCAAATACCCCCAAAAGAAAGCTCTATTTGCGGGGAAAAAAAGGACATCAATTTTATTTGGGTACATTGCCCGCGCAATTGTCACTTAAAGTAACGCAGTGCCATATCGCAAAAAATGGCCTGGTCATTAAGGGGGTAAATCCTTCCGTGGCTGAAGTGGTTAAATAATGCATTACAATTCAACTAAAACCATTAGATTTTAGTCAACTAAAATGTACTGGAGATTTTAGTCGACTAAAATGAAAACAATTCAGATGACTAAAATATGAGTATAACTAAAATGGCATTTTAGTCAAAAGACTATGACTAAAAGTATGAAAGAAAGTCAAAATTTGATGTTAAAATTAAAGTATAACTAAAGGCAAAACTTTTTTTTTTTAGTTTTGGATATAGGGAAAGGGATTAGACCACCTGTCAAGTTTTTATTGCCATCTGTGCTCCCATTAGGGAGATTCCCCCTCTTGATGTGTCCTGTTTACCATTATCATTGAAAGTGAAAGTAAAAGAAAATCCCAAATGTTGGGTTGTCCCCTAAAAAGTAATAGAGGGGAAGTCTTCCTATGGGGACACTAGTTCTGGTGAACTAGGGGTCCCCAAAAAAATTCCCTTAATTTGCAGGGATTTCCTCTCACTTCCTGTTTGACTACGGGACAAGAAGTGAAGGGAAATGTCGGCAATCAGACACAGATGGCAAAAAAAAAAAATCTGACAGGGGTTATAAACCTCTGTTACACTATCCAAAATGGAAAAAAAAAGTTTTGCCTATAGTTCTACTTTAATACTGGTGAATGGACACTTGTAAAAGCTTTGCTGGGAATGTATTATAATCTCATTCACTCTGTTGGACTCCAGGAGAGAGGGGAGGAACTTGTGTCCTGTGCTGTACTCAAGGATATGGAATTTACAAGTAAAATGTCATTACTGTAATCGTACAGGACAGGAAGTCATAGACCATGGGGACATACCCAAGAAATAAACTGAAGGGTAGGCAACAACATATTAAACAGCAGCAAACAGACCCACAATGAAAGGGTCAATGGACCTGAAACATAGATGACAGCTAGAAGCACCTTGTAGTTAAAAGCTGCAACAGCAGAGACCTGAACACCCACCAGGTAAAACCTTAGAAAAATATTAACAGAAGACCAGATGGCACACTTGGAAATCATGCAAAACGGATGCTTGATGCTGAAAGGCCCAAGAAACACAGGCAGATCTGGTGAAATATAAATCTACAGGGAGGAGAGGAACTTGCTCATCGAGAGCATAAACTCTAGAAATGAGAACCCGGAGCCATCTAGAAATGATAGAAGAGGAAGCAGGATGTCCCTTCTTGGGATCTTCAGGGAGGACAAAAAGAAACTCAAGTTATCTGAAGGAAGATTTTGTAGCTAGGTAGACCCTAACTGCTCTTACCACATTCATTTAATGGAGAGAAATCCCCCTTGGTTTTATAGCAGGACATAGGGAAGGTAGGGCAATATCCACATTGAGGTGAAAGGAAGTTACCATATTGGGCAGGAAAGAGGGTCTGGATCTCAGAACCAACTTGTCCCTATGGAAGGCAAGAGAAGGCTCCTTATAAAAAAGAATTGCCAACTTGGGGATACTCCTGACAGAGGTAATGGCCACCAAAAAGGACACCTTATTTATGAGAACTCCCAATGGGATGTCCTGAATCAGTTCAAAGGTAGGTTTTTGAAGAACCGAAAACACCAGATTCAGATTAGTTAAATAAAGAGGTTAAAATAAAGTATTTTTCCACCATTGCAAAACTTGGTGGTGGTTGCCACATCCCTAAATATTGAGAAATAAAAGAAGTACCCCCTAGATGGGACTTTCAATGGCAACAACACCACCCAGGTATGTAAAAAATCTAATTTTATTGAATATCTTTAAAAACATGTCACTCATCTGAGCGAAGTATAAAATGCATAAAGCCAAGGCTAAGTTTGCTAGATCTTTTTTCCAATCATACAGTGCAAAGATATACAAATATACATCGTTTTACACTCCATTATCCGAAGACATATTTCGGTACTGACGCGTTTCAGGTCCAAGACTTTCTTCAGGGGTATATAGTAGGAGGGTATTCAAGTAAACAACTTATCCAATGCACAGATATGTATAGATATGCAGTTGCAGACATAGATCAAGCAAGAATGGACATCACAGCCAGTGGTATTATGGTGGGGAGGGGGATGACGCAGCATGGCCCTGAGTCTGTCGCCACTGGTGCTGTCCGTGCGCCGTCCTCCCAATGCACAAATATTGATAGATAAGCAGTTGCAGATACAGATCAAGTAAGAATGGGCATCACTGCCAGTGGTGGTATGGTGGGGAGGGGGATGACGCAGCACGGCCCTGGGTCTGTCGCCGCTGGTGCTGTCCATGTGCCATCCTTCCCAGGCAGTGAGCTCACTCCCTGGGAGGATGGCGCATGGACAGCACCAGCGGCGACAGGCCTAGGACGATCCTTTCCACACAGGGAACCCCCCATATGGCCATAATGCACATTTTAGATGCATCTCAAGGTGACAATTTTTAGAATGTACCTGTGATAAATCCTTGTGGACATTTTCATCTGACCCAGGGCTGTGCTGCGTCATCCCCCTCCCCACCATACCACCACTGCCAGTGATGTCCATTCTTGCTTGATCTGTATCTGTAACTGCTTATCTATACATATCTGTGTATTGCATAACTTTGTTTACTCAAATACCCGCCTACTATATACCCCTGACGAAAGGCTTGGACCTGAAACATGTCTTCGGATAACAGAGTGCAAAACGATGTATATTTGTATATCTTTGCACTGTATGATTGGAAAAAAGATCTAGCAAACTTCTCTTTGGCTTTATGCATGTAACGAAGGTGTGGGTGGAACAGACGCACGCGGAGAGTAGGAGTGCTCACACAAGCTTTATTGAGGGATGAGAGGTTAGCCTGCAGCCAGGCGGCTGGAATTTCCGACAGGCAGGGAAAAAAACAGTCCGTTCGGGCATACAGGGGAAGGGCAAAGCTCTGCTAGCAACAAATTAGTCTACTCACACCATGGCACACGGAGAGTTGGTCCTTGTCTGGGGCAGGCACACAGCAGATGGCACACAGAGAGGGGGCAAAGTAATCCTTGTAGGGGGACCAGCACACAGCCGAGGGCACACAGCGGCAGTCCTTGTCTGGGCAGCTCACAGCGGAAAGCACACCGGGGGGGGGCAAAGTAGTCCTTGTAGGGGAACCAGCACACAGCAGAGGGCACACAGCGGCAGGCCTTGTCTGGAGCAGCTTACAGCAGAAGGCACGCAGGGTCAAGGCAAAGTAATCCTTGTAGGCAAACAAGCACACAATAGCGAGCACACAGCAGCAGTCCTTGTCCAGGGCAGCTTACAGCAGATGGCACACAGGAGGGAGGCAAAGTCCTTGGCTGGGGAAGCAGCAGCACAGAGCAGAGGGCATACAGGGGCAAAGTCCTTGGCTGGGAAGCTTACAGCACAGAGCAGGGGGCACACAAGGGCAAAGTCCTTGGCTGGGGAGCTTACAGCACAGAGCAGAGAGCACACAGGGGCAAAGTCTTTGGTTGGGGGAGCAGCAGCACAGCGCAGAGGGCAAACCGGGGAAAAGTCCTTGGCTGGGGGAGCAGCAGCACAGCACAGAGGGCACACAGGGGGGCAAAGTCCTTGTCTGGCAGCTCACAGCCAGCACACATGGGAAGGTCCAGGGGAGAAGCGACTTGTAGCCCTGCTCCAGTACTTTAAGAAGCCGGGCTGGGCGCTCGCTTGTCTATAGGCAACCCCCTGACCTGGCATTCGGTTGCCGTGGTGACAAGCCCCGCCCCCTCTCCGGGCTGCGCAGGGAACGTGGCCTTTGTCTCCCCAGCGGGTACAGAGCGCGGGGACTAGAGGGAGGGGGGGGGGGCGTGTGGCGACAAGCTGCCATCCTGCAGGCGAGAAATCTCACCCGCAGGCTGAGCAGGGGGCCGACATCCTGGCGCTGGGCTGTGAGCAGAGGATGCTGCCTCAGTAGTTGGCAACCCTCTGGCTCCAGCAAACGCCAGCAAGGGGAGGGGGAACAGGAGCATAAGAGGGACAGGGAGAGGAGAGTGGCAGTGACAATGCATTTTATACTTCATTCAGATGAGTGACGTGTTTTTAAAGATAGTCAATAAAATTAGATTTTTTACATACCTAGGTGGTGTTGTTGCCATTAAAAGTCCCATCTAGGGGGTACTTCTATTATTTCTCAGGAGGTTAGAATAGGGGATTAACATGAACAACTCCTCGTATCAAATTCTTGACAAGAGTGTGCAAAGCCAAAGGTTCCTGTAATAAAATGGATAAGGCAGAAACCTATCTTTTTTCAGATGCTGGCCCAGACCAGACTGGAGGAAGGCCAGGATATGGGGAATAGGGTATTCCCAGAGGTTGAGGTGTCTGTCCTTGCACCAGCTAAAGTAGGCCCTTCAGGCCTGGTGGTAGATCCTAGGAGAGGTGGGAATGACAGAGCCAAAGATGCCCTTATCCTTTAGGACATGGGTTTCAACAGCTGTCATACTGTTAACGCCAGTGACTGAGAAGCAGGGTGAAACAGAGGGTCCTGTGGCAGGAGGTCTGGCCTGGTTGGAAGAGGCCAAAGCTTGTTCACCATGAGTCTGTGTATGTCTGCATACCAGGTTCTGCTGGGCCAGTTGGGAGCCATGAGGATCACTGGACTCCGTTCTTCCCCTATCTTGTGGAACACTTGAAATAGAATCTTCACTGGAGGGAACGCATACACCAGTCTGAAATGGATCAAGGAATCACCACAATCGCAAGGCCAGGAGATACCTGGACCCAGCCTAAAACGTGTCCATTTTTTTGTTGAATCTGGAGGCAATGATGTACACACCTGGTGTTCCCCATTTATGACAAATTATCAGGAAGATCTTTATCCCAACTTTCGACCTATATAAAGCCTCACAGCATATCACAGACAGTGGCGGTGTCAATCACTGTGCCTGAAATTGATAGGTTGTATGCAGAAAACACCAGGGCTGCAATCTCTCCTCTTTCCCAGGTTCAGATGCTCAATCGGTGGGAAGGAGGAGAGATTGCAGCCCTGGTGTTTTCTACTTCCAGCCATTGGACAAAATAAAGCAGCTCTGGGAAAATCCTGAATACAAACTATAAATTTCAGGCACCATGATTGACACCGCCCCTGTCTGTGATATGCTGTGAGGCTTCCGGGCGCAAAGTTCTTGGAGGAATTGATCCTATACCCCTGACTGGGGAAAAGCCATAGGCGCCTAATTCATTTAACTCTGGTAAGCCTTCCCATTGTCTGTGGTGGATTGCACTGGATCTTTATACAGTACTTTGGGTGTCATTGTACCTTCCAAGTGATGCAACATCTTACTAAAGGACTATTTCTGCACCTCTATGATATAACAGACTGGGACTTAGAGTGGTTTGGACTTTATTACAACTTGCTGTGTGATTAACCTACATTTCCAAACCTATAGCTTGCACCAACTGTGATCTGTCATTTATCACGTCTAGCGCAGCCCTTTGTTTGTTTTTGCTATACTACTATACCCTATTGTGTGTATTGGCAGCAGCTTCATTTAGAGGACCTTAGCGCGGTATTTTACTATTTATTTGATTTAAATTGTTGGTGGTGCCATACTTTGCAGGGAGATGTTATGTATATCTTCTGCCACTGTCATAGAATCAGGAAATACTGAGAGGAGGGGTTAGACGTGATTGAGTTGTTCTCATCGATTTTGATTCAACCAACCATAGGGATTTGTTTACTGGGATTGGTTAAAATGCTGGCGCCGACTGCAGAAGGGAGAACTCTTATAGGAATGTGGTTCTCTGCTCAGGAGAGAATCAGGCTTGCTTCTTTTAGGGCTGCCTGACATGTAGTACCCCTTAATGGTTTATGTAGGCCACAGTCACGGTGCTGTCCGACTGCACCCTGATTGGGTGATCATGTAGGAACGGGGTCCAGTGTAAGAGAGTCAGTCTTAAAGTGATACTAAAGCTTTGTTTTTTATTTTTTTTAAATAGCAAACATGTCATACTTACCTTCCTCTGTGCAGCGGTTTTGCACAGAGTGGCCCTTCTTCTGGGGTCCCCCAGCAGCGCTCCTGGCTCCTCCTCTTCTCGAGTGATCCCTCAGGGTAGCTCTTTCCCTGGGGTCACTCATGCAGGCAAGCTCCCAAGTCCTGTTCCTGCGTCCCTTGACACAGACAACAGGACTCGGCCCTGCCCCCGGACCCCGCATCACTGGACTTGATTGACAGCAGCGGAGCCAATGGCTCCCCTGCTATCAATCTATCCAATCAAGAACCGAGACACCGGCTGGAGGTGGAAAGCTTGTTCCCAGAGCAGGAACGATCAGGCTCAGGTAAGTAAAAGGAGGGCTCTGGGGGGCAGCTGCAACTGCAAACCATGAGGGTTTAAGGCTTCAGTTCTAGAACGTTGATGAGGATCAGCCATACAAGCAACACAGCTCATCATCTATTGAAGACAGGCTGCATCTTCTAATCCACTTGCTATATGAAGAAATCTAGAAAAATATATTCAACTAACGTGAATAGGAATAAAGTGAGAGCTTTGACAGGGAAAACTGAAAACATAAAATCTTTTCAGTTTGTGAAAGATTAATGACAAAAAGCCTCTTAAAAGCTTTACAGAAAGTCAGTTTGTCTTGAGGAAAAAGTTAAGGTTGTACATAAGGATGGCCACACATGGCCCAAAAAAAAAGCAAGCAATGCAACAAATTAAACACGTCATTCTTGATGAGGCATCTGCAGTTTTAGGCTACCCTAAGATTAAATAACTGTACTGCAGCAAAATAGAAATGGTTAACTCAGTCACAGTCAGGACACTGCCTTAAGGTAAAGAAGTCACATTTTCAAAGAGATTAGATACGTAAGGGATTGATGAACACTGCAGTATCTAATGGCTGGAGATACTGAGCAGATAAAAAAAAAATCAAGTTTTATTAGACTAAGGAATTTGTTATCTGGAAGACCTCTCAGTAAAACATGTTTTTATCGTTTTCAAACAAAACAAGCAAGTTACTTCAAAAACAGCTAATATAGAATATATATATATATATATATATATATATATATATATATATATATTGAGAGAGAGAGAGAGAGATGTTGTTGAATTTCAATAGAATGACAGTTTTGTGCATCCCTGCCCCTCCTCAAGTTCACAATATGGATATAATAGAATAGAAGGCAAATGAGAAAAATATACTGGTGCCACGTGTGTATATACAATATCTCACAAAAGTGAGTACACCCCTCACATTTTTGTAAATATGTTATTGTCTCTTTTCATGTGACAACACTGACAAAGAAGTGTACAGCTTGTTTCACAGTGAAAATTTGCTGTCCCCTCAAAATAACTCAACACACAGAGCAATTAACGTCTAAACCATTGGAAACAAAAAGGAATACACCCCTACGTGAAAATATCCAAATTGGGTCCAATTAGCCCTTTTCCCTCCCTTGTGCCATGTGACTTGTTCGTGTTACAAGGTCTCAGGTGTGAATGGGGAACAGGTGTGTTAAATTTGGTGTTATCGCTCTCACTCTCTCATACTGGTCACTGGAAGTTCAACATGGCACCTCATGGCAAAGAACTCTGAGGATCTGAAAAATAGGATTTTATTAAGAACTTACCGTAAAATCCTTTTCTCTGAGTTCACTGACAGACGCAGCTCTTCATTGACAAGTGGGGTTTATGCACATCCTACTAGGAGTAGACTAGGCAAATAGAAAGAAAAGCAAGCTGGCCCCTCCCAGGGGCCGTCCTCACTCCAGCATATAACCCCCCAGCTCTGCATAGCATATCAGTTCATAACAAGCCGTAAAAACGCAACACAGAGGGGTGGGTGCTGCGTCTGTCAGTGAACGCAGAGAAAAGGATTTTACGGTAAGTTCTTAATAAAATCCTATTTTCTCCTACGTTCACTGACAGACACAGCCCTTCATTGACAAGTGGGGATGTCCCAAAGCAGTGTCATTCAAGAGGGGTGGGTAAACAATAACAACCTTCTGCGATTTGGCACTGCGTCGCTTTAACTGACAATTGCGCAATTATGCGGTCACACGACGTTCAAACCCAATATTTTTTACTTTTTGCTATAATACATGTCCAAAAAAAATATATTAAAAAAATGTATTCATCAGTTTTGGCCAATATACAGGGTGGGCCTGTACCCAACAGAATCCTCTCAGGAGGCGCCAGTTGCGCCTACACCGCTGCCTGTAAAACTTTACGGCCAAAAGCAGCATCTGTGGATGCTGACATATCAACTTTGTAAAACTTAACAAAAGTGTGCACCGAGGCCCAAGTAGCCGCCTTGCACACCTGGGACGCTGAAGCTTGGTGTCTGAAAGCACAGGAAGTGCTAACTGCCCTGGTGGAATGAGCCGTGACTGGAAAAGGGGGGACTTTGCCCCGAACAGTATACGCACGGTCTGTCTGATCCAACGGGAGACAGTCGCCGACGAGGCTGCCAACCCTTTGCGCGGGCCTTGTCAGTACAAACAAGGCATCAGACATCCGAAAAGAAGCTGTAGTCACCAAATACACCCGCAAAGCCCTCACGACATCCAGAGAATGCAACTCAATCTCCTTGGGATGCGATGGGTGCGGACATAAGGAAGGGAGAACAATATCCTCATTAATGTGAAAGGAGGAAACCACCTTCGGAAGGAACGAAGGTGAAGGTCGTAGGACCGCCTTATCCTTATGGAAGACCAAGTAGGGAGACCTACATGACAACGCCGTCAACTCAGACACCCGCCTAGCGGATGTAATGGCCACCAAATGGCCACCAAGAAAGCCACCTTTTATGACAGCAAAAGTAAGGGAATATCCCTGATTTTCTCATATGGCTGTTTCTGCAGTACAGAAAGTACCAAATTCAAATCCCACGGTGCCAAAGGCGACCGCACCTGAGGAGCCACATGGCGTACACCCTGTACAAATGCACGTATCAACGAATGTGACGCTAAAGGGCGTTGAAAAAGAATCACCAAAATCTGACCCTTGAGTGTACTCAATGCCAACTTGTTATCCAGGCACTGCTGCAAGAATGCCAGCACCCGGGACACAACGTAAGAGTGGGGGTTCCATCCCCTGCCTCACTCCAGGCAATATAGGCCTTCCAGGTGCTATGATATATCTTGCATGAAGTACACTTGCGCGCCTTAAGCATGGTAGGGATCACAGAGTCAGAGACGCCCCTATCCCTCAACACCTGGGACTCAATAGCCAAGTCGTCAAAGCCAGCGAGGGTAAAGCAGGGTGCAGGATGGGTCCCTGAGATAGAAGATCTTCGCGTAGCGGGAGACGCCAGGGGACATCTGTCACCATCCGCACCACGTCGGCGTACCAAGGGCGCCGAGGCCAATCCGGAGCTACCAGGATTGTCGGGATCCCCTCCGCTTCTACCCTGTGTAGTAGCCGCGGTAGGAGCTTGAGAGGAGGGAAAACGTACAGGAGCCAGTACCGACCCCAAGGCGCTATCAATGCATCCATAGCGGCCACCAACGGATCCCTTGTTCTGCACACGAAGGTCTGCACCTTGTGATTGAACCTGGACACCATGAGGTCCACGTCTGGCGTGCCCCACCTGTGGAAAATCTGACGTAACACCTCTGGATGTAGGGACCATTCCCCCTGATTCAGCGTTTGGCGACTGAGAAAGTCCGCCTGCCAATTTTCTACGCCCGGAATGTAAATGGCGGAGATTGCGGGCACGTGAATTTCTGCCCATCTCAGAATGTGAGCCGCTTCCGCAGCCGCTGCTGAGCTCCTCGTTCCGCCCTGATGGTTCACATACGCCACAGCTGTGGCGTTGTCCGACTGAACCCAATCCGGGAGGCCGTGCAGCCTTACCATCCAGTGGGAGAGGCAGAGCCTGATCGCCCTCAGCTCCAGCACATTTATCGGAAGGCGGGATTCCTGCGCCGACCAACGGCCCTGAGCAGACAGCAGCCCCAGGACCCCCCCCAGCCCGATAGGCTGGCGTCCGTTGTGACTATCGACCAGTTCAGGGGAAGAAACGACTTTCCCAATGTTAGAGCTGGGGCCCGAAGCCAACAGGTCAACGATCCTCTGGTCTGATGATCCAATCTGATCAGCTGTTCCAGGGACAACGGAGACTTGTCCCACCGTGACAGAATCGCTCGCTGTAGGAGCCGAGTGTGACTCTGGGCGTAAGGTATCGCCTCGAAGGCCGAGACCATGAGCCCCAACACCCGCATACAGAACCGTAAGGAGGACCACTGGCGTGACAGCAGGGTTCGCAGCGCTGCTTGCAGTGTCAGCAACTTGGCCGGAGGTAAGAACACCTTCGCCTGCTCTGTGTCCAGAATCAGACCCAGATACTCTAGTCGAAAGGATGGGCCAACGTTGACTTCTGCAGGTTGATCAGCCAGCCGAAGTCTCTCAGCGAGGCCATGGTGATAGCCACATTCTCCACCAGGGCCGAAGCCGACTCCGCTCGCAAGAGTAAGTCATCGGGGTATGCTACCACCGCAATGCCTCTCTACCTCAAGAGCGCCAGCACCAGAGCCACCAACTTGGTGAATACCCGAGGACAGACCGAAGGGAAGTGCCACAAATTGGTAATGTAGGTCTCCTACCGCACAGCGCAGGAAGCGCTGGTGCCGGAGACAAATGGGAACATGGAGATACGCGTCCCTGATATCCAGGGACGCCATGAAGTCCCCTTGGTGCAGGGCGGCCACGACCGATCGGACAGATTCCATCCATTTTCCCACCCTCACAAAGTGGTCTAGCGCTTTTAGGTCCAGAACTGGCCTGACCCCACCCTTTTTTGGGCACCACAAAGAGGTTGAATAGAAGCCGCGGAACCTTTCCAGCGGAGGTACCGACACAATCAACCCTTGTTCGGAGAGCGTCTGAACAGCCCCTAGGAGAGCCTCTCGATGCCCCTGAGGGAGTCTCAACTTCGACGGGAAGAACCTGTCTGGGGGTAGAGTGCTGAACACGAAAAAAACGCTTCTGAACCGAAAAAGCAGGACCTTGCTTACGGCCTGGGCACCGGGATAAAGGTACTCTTCCCCCCGGTGAACTCCTTAATGATTTCATCCAATTGTGCCCCAAAGAGCCGACCACCCTGAAAGGGAAGATCCGTGAGGCCCTTTTTAGACGTGTGGTCACCTGACCAACAGCGTAGCCACAGCACCCGTCTGATAATGACTGCACAGACAGACATCTTAGACAGCATGGGAAGTAGGTCCAAAGCTGCGTCACACAGATACCGGAGATCCTGTATCAGATGGTCCGTCCGCTGTGAAGCCTCAGGCGAACACCCGCAGCTCAAGACATTGTGCAACTCCGTCGCACACTCCGTAAGAGATTGCGCCACCATGGCCAACGCCAGAGCTGGTCTCATGGCTGACCCCGCCACCAAGAACAGTACCTTGGATACCGCCTCCGTCCCCCTATCGGCCGGATCCTTAAAAGAGGGAGACCCCTCCAAGGGATGGTCGTTGCCTTATTCAGGCGAGCCACCGGAGGGTCCACTGCGGGGGATGCCCACTTCTGCACAAAACTGTCTTCAAAAGGATAGTGCACAGCGAAACGTTTGGGCAATGAAAAGGAATTCTGCGGATGCTGCAATTCCTTATAGACCAGCTGGTCAAAAAATTGGTCATAGGGATATGCCCTAGGGGACCGAGAAGGCTTAAAGGACCCACAAACGTAGGCAGTCTCCTGCGACTCCCCAGCCTGGTCCTCCAACCACAAAGACGCACCGATATCAGTGATCAGGGAGGCCACCAGCATGCTACCGAGGCCCCCTGGTCTTCCTCACCATCCGAGGGCTCCAGTTCACCATCTGAGAGCTCCACGGGGGTCCCTGTGACCACTGAGGCCCCTTCCGGTTCAGAATCCTCCCCTGAAGGAGGGGGGAGAATGCTTTTTAGCCACCCCCTTAGCACGGCTCGGCACCTCCCGGGGGAAAAATTCCCCCAATATGGACTTTAACTGATCCAGGGGAACCAGAGGGCCCAGCACAGGTTGCGCTTCCACAGGCTCCTCCAGAGGAGAACCCGCAGGTTCAGCCGCTATTACGCCACCGGAACACTGCTAGGCCAATAGGCCCTGACACCCCCACAATGCAGCCCCACCACTGCCCCACAGAGCAACTGGGAGAATACCCAGGAGGACTGCACCCACCGCTATCAACACCCCAGGGAGAACCAGCTATACTTGCTGTGTACAAGTGCTCTTCAAGCGCTGCGTCCCAGTAGGAGTGCTTGCCCGCCTGTCAGGAGCCTTCACCTCCACTGTGCCTTCCACGCTGTCCCAGAGGAAAAGAGTAAGAAACGGCGCCAGCAGCAAGTTTTCTTCAGTAGGCACATCAAACATGGCCGCCGAGCGGTCACAAGAGGCCAAAGCCTGTCCACATAGGCCGCGACTACGGCAAAATGGCCGCCGATCCACCACTAGAGGCCAAAATAGCCCACAAAATGGGCGCAGCTACGGCAAAATGGCGGTGATACGCCGCAAAATGGCGGCGGATCGCCGCATGGCGGTTTTAGCGTGGGGGGGAGGGGGTGTAGGAGGGGGTGAACCTGTGTCCCCGAACCCTCCACCAGCCGGCACATCCGCAAATCGCCCAGCCCCCCCCCTTCCGCACCCCTGGGGGGGAAGGGAGGGGAGTCACTCACCAATCCGATGGGCGTAGCGGGTAGCCACCCGGTAGCAGACCTTCCTCCCATCAGGCGGGGAGGGATGCTGCAGGCCAAGCGCCCCTGGACGCGAGCACAGCCCGGTCACTGGACGCAAGTGGGGGTCACCCACTAGCCTCCCGCACAGAACGGGTACGATGCGGCGGACCCCACCAAGGCTAAGGGTAGCTTGCATCGGTCGGCCGTGCTGGGGACATTCCAGGATTCGATATATCCTCTATGCCCCAGCCAGCTACTTGATAGTAGTCTTCATCAGATAGCTTGAGAAGCCAAAAGAAGAAAAAAATTGGGGAACCGCAGGTCCCAGCAGGGAACCAGGTCTAACTCCTTGCACTAGGCATAATAAAACTGATATGCTATGCAGAGCTGGGGGGTTATATGCTGGAGTGAGGACGGCCCCCTGGGAGGGGCTAGCTTGCTTTTTTTCTATTTGCCTAGTCTACTCCTAGTAGGATGTGCATAAACCCCAAATGTCAATGAAGGGCTGCGTCTGTCAGTGAACGTAGGAGAAAAAAGAATTCTTGCTCTACATAAAGTATATAATAAATTTGCCAACACCCTGAAACTGACCTGCAGTACGGTGGCCAAGACCATGGTGGCGGTTTAACAGGGCAGGTTCCACTCGGAACAGGCCTCGCCATGGTCAACCAAAGGAGTTAAAGCGGAGTTCCACCCAAAAGCGGAATTTCTGCTTTAAGGGAAGGTGACCCCCCGACATGCCACAAATAGCATGTCTTTTTTTTTGGGGGAGCAGCGAGGACCTTGTTTTGACAGGGTCCCAGCTGCACTTCCTGTCCTGGCTCTGCAGAGCCGGAAGGAAGTTCACCTCCCCCCCCCCATCCGGCGATCTTCTGGGACACGTCATAGGTCCTAGAAGTTACACTGCCCATTCCAGAAGGAAGCCTCTTCTAAAGATGATGCACAAAAACACCCGCAAACAGTTTTCTGAAGACAAGCAGACTAAGGATACGGATTACTAGAACCATGCCCTGTGGTCTGAAGAGCCCAAGATAAATGTATTTGGTTGAGATGGTGTCAAGCGTGTGTGCCAGCAACTAGGTGAGGAGTACAAAGACAAGCGTGTCTTGCCTACAATCAAGCTTGGTGGTGGGAGTGTCATGGTCTGGGGCTGCATGAGTACTGCAGGCACTGGGGAGCTACAGTTCATTGAGGGAGCCATGAATGCCAACATGTACTGTGACATACTGAAGCAAATCATGATCCCCTCCCTTCTGAGACTGGGCCGCAGGGCAGTATTCCAACATAAGAATGAGAGAACTCTGCGCTTAGGATATTGACGGGCTAGCTGCTGGGTATGCTGCCTCCAGTGGTACCTCCCTGCTCAGGGAGTAAGGGTATATCTGATTTAGGTCTGGGTTGGCGCTCCCCTCGTTTGTTAAATAAATGAAAGTGAAAACAGAATTTGTATATATAAAAAATTCATGTAAAAAAATTCATGTAAAAAATGAATGTGCTAGTATGCTTAATGTGCTAGTATGCTTGCTATAAGGTGAATGTTGCAAGATGCTGTAGGTGAGTACAGCTAAAATCAAGTGAATATATAAAACAGGTGATAAATCTGTAAATTAGATAAAATCCTTTTTATAACAATAAATCGGAAAATGTGATGATGTGATAGTATAAAAATATAATTTACTCGAGGTAGAGTCTGGTAAGAAAGTGCTTGTGCAACTAATAATTATGTGATATACGGTAAAGACCTCTCCAAGCGTTCCTTGGGTATGACAAATATGCTAGTATCACGTAATGTGCTAGTATCACTCTGGTAGATACATCTCTGGTTCTCCCAAAAGTATATGTACCCCTTCTTAATTCAGTAATGATATATTCTGGTGGCAATCTGCAAGTTCAACCTATTCGTGCGACCTAGGTACACACGATCCCCAGTTCTCCTATTAAATTATTTATATACTGTTATAAATGCAATATATGACCAATCCTGCTTCCTTAAAAGTGTGGTTAAAGTGTCCATAAAAAGCAGTTCAACATTAAATCCTTTTGTGCAGCACACGTGCTCCCCAACTTCCACCCTGCTTACCGGACAGCGCCACCCCACACAGGGGTAAAACGCAGAGGCGCCTGTCCCAGGCGGGTGTAACAGGGATCCTTGGAATGATGGTTGATTTCTCCTTGTTCTCCATTTGGTTTAATCCAGGTTCCTAGGTGGTTGGGGCTTCCCGAGGATGTGTATCCAGATGTGGTTGGTTCCTTTCACAGGTGTATCCACAATCCTGTGGCAAATGGTGGTCTCCTTTTGCGTTGTATATTCCAGGGTGTTGGTTAGTCAAAGGGTCCTGCGCGGTATATACGATTCACATTCAAGGAAGGAATGGGAACAACTCCATAGTGTAATTCAATTATGAATGAGGTTTATTTTTTTTAAAAAGTCATAAAAACATGCAAACGTTTGTTCAGATAATGCAAAAACACTTTTTGACTCTGTTTCCAGTGTTTTTGCATTATCTGAACAAACGTTTGCATGTTTTTATGACTTTTTTTATAAATAAACCTCATTCATAATTGAATTACACTATGGAGTTGTTCCCATTCCTTCCTTGAATGTGAATCGTATATACCGCGGAGGACCCTTTGACTAACCAACACCCTGGAATATACAACGCAAAAGGAGACCACCATTTGCCACAGGATTGTGGATACACCTGTGAAAGGAACCAACCACGTCTGGATACACATCCTCGGGAAGCCCCAACCACCTAGGAACCTGGATTAAACCAAACGGAGAACAAGGAGAAATCAACCATCATTCCAAGGATCCCTGTTACACCCGCCTGGGACAGGCGCCTCTGCGTTTTACCCCTGTGTGGGGTGGCGCTGTCCGGTAAGCAGGGTGGAAGTTGGGGAGCACGTGTGCTGCACAAAAGGATTTAATGTTGAACTGCTTTTTATGGACACTTTAACCACACTTTTAAGGAAGCAGGATTGGTCATATATTGCATTTATAACAGTATATTAAATAATTTAATAGGAGAACTGGGGATCGTGTGTACCTAGGTCGCACGAATAGGTTGAACTTGCAGATTGCCACCAGAATATATCATTACTGAATTAAGAAGGGGTACATATACTTTTGGGAGAACCAGAGATATATCTACCAGAGTGATACTAGCACATTAAGTGATACTAGCATATTTGTCATACCCAAGGAACGCTTGGAGAGGTCTTTACCGTATATCACATAATTATTAGTTGCACAAGCACTTTCTTACCAGACTCTACCTCGAGTAAATTATATTTTTATACTATCACATCATCACATTTCCCGTTTTATTGTTATAAAAAGGATTTTATCTAATTTACAGATTTATCACCTGTTTTATATATTCACTTGATTTTAGCTGTACTCACCTACAGCATCTTGCAACACTCACCTTATATCAAGCATACTAGCACATTAAGCATACTAGCACATTCATTTTTTACATTAATTTTTTACATGAATTTTTTATATATACACATTCTGTTTTCACTTTCATTTATTTAACAAACGAGGGGAGCGCCAACCCGGACCTAAATCAGATACAGTATTCCAACATGATAACGACCCCAAACACACCTCCAAGACGACCACTGCCTTGCTAAAGAAGCTGAGGGTAAAGGTGATGGACTGGCCAAGCATGTCTCAAGATCTAAATCCTATTGAGCATCTGTGGGGCATCCTCAAGTGGAAGGTGGAGGAGCGCAAGGTCTCTAACATCCACCAGCTCTGTGAAGTCGTCATGGAGGAGTGGAAGAGGACTTCAGTGGCAACCAGTGAAACTCTGGTGAGCTTCATGCCCAAGTGGGTTAAGGCAGTGCTGGAAAATAATGGTGGCCACACAAAATATTGACACTTTGGGCCCAATTTGGACATTTTCATTTAGGGGTGTACTCACTTTTGTTGCCAGCATTTTAGACATTAATGGCTGTGTGTGGAATTATTTTGAGGGGACAGCAAATTTACACTGTTATACAAGCTGTACACTCACTACTTTACATTGTAGCAAAGTATCATTTCTTCAGTGTTGTCACATGAAAAGATAGAATAAAATATTTACAAAAATGTGAGAGGTGTACTCACTTTTGTGAGATACTATAATATATATATATATATATATATACACACACACATACATACATACAGTATATCTGTATGTATGTAATAGATATAATATATCTTGCTGGTACATAAGAAGAGCAAGCTAATGGGAAAGCAACTCTCTGAATCACTAAAAGATAAATGTCCTTGATAATGACAGTTGTTTTTACAAGTGGAAGAAGAATGATAAGCCTTAATGGGAAACTGCGGTGTATTTTCAGTACAGTCATATTTTGCATTATCATTTTGACATTTATCTGAAATGATTTTCTTATGAGACTTCTACATGTTACTTTTTGCTATGCAATGTTTTCATTACTGTATTTCACACACAGACTTGTAATTGCTTCTTCGAGAAGTCATTTGTATAATCGGGTAATATAACTAGCATTATGCTGCTTTATGACTGTTAAAGCGGTAGTAAACCCGCGAGAAGAGGGGGAAAAAAAAATAGCCTGCAAGACAATAGCATAATGTATTAGTATGCATCGCATACTAACACATTATTAAGTACTTACCTTAGAACGAGGCCCCCGATGCCTGAGTCGGTCAGCGCTGAGGACGCTGACATGATGGTCCTCTTCTTTCTTCTGGGTACGCGGCTCCGGCGCTGTGAGTGGCCGGAGCTGCGTGACATCACTCCAGCACATGTGCGCGGGAGCTCTTCATTCTGGCAGCGAGCTCTAATTTTTCGGCAACCTCCGCCGGATCATCAGAGCGCATGCGCCGCTCACATCGGTGACTGCTTGCAGGGTGAATATCTCCTAAACCATGTAGGTTTAGGAGATATTCGTTTTACCTATAGGTAAGCTTTATTATAGGCTTACCTGTAGGTAAAAAAAGCTTTGGGGTTTACTACCGCTTTAAGAAAGCCAAGTTACCCTACAGACTACTGTTTGCAATAAGGTTAGACCTGACTCACAGACTTGTAATGAAAGAGCCAGTAGAGGCACCATGATTTTTTAACATTGAAATCCTGTTCAACTTGTGCATTTTGGAGATCGTTGAATGCATGTGAAACTACATTCAAAATGCATACGTTTGGTCTCATTACAGTCAATTACAGACTTTATTTCAGTTTCACCCAGTGTACCTTTTTCACACCAGACCCACAGAGCAGAACAGAAAGTCTTTTTTAACCCCTTTTCTATTAGAGTACATATTTAACCACTAAAGCCCCGGAAGTATTTCCCTCTGAATGACCAGAGTTGTGAAATTCCCAATAAGTTTGATGTCACATGACCATCTTCCTATTGAAAAAACAAAAGTTAGATTCAAAATGGCCGACTTCAAAATGGTCGCCATGGTCACCACCCATCTTGAAAAGTTTCCCCCCTCACATATACTAATGTGCCACAAACAGGAAGTTAATATCACCAACCCTTCCCATTTTATTAAGGTGTATCCATATAAATGGCTCACCCTGTATATTCTTCTACATATTTGTGGTATAAAAAAAAATCGCAATGGGCATATATTGATTGGTTTGTGTAAAAGTTGCCGCGTTTACAAACCATGAGAATTCATTTACAATAGTCAAGAAATACCCCCGGTGGTGGGACTTTAATGGCACGGACACAAAAATGTCATAAAAGTATCAAAATATTTATTCAATTACAAATGAGGCAACAACATATATCATAAAATCTAACGGCATGAAATAGGACAAATATCACCAAGTTCAGACAATCTAAGCATAAGGCCTCATGCACACAGAACGTTTTTTGACTGTTTTACAGCAGCTGTTTTTAGCTTCAGATGTTTTTTTCTACAGTCAATAAACCCTCCATCATGTTATCCTATGTGTTCATGCACACATAGCTGTTATCAACTGTTTTTAGCTGCAGACGTTTTTTTCTACAGTCAATAAACCCTCCATCATGTTATCCTATGTGTTCATGCACACATAGCTGTTATCAACTGTTTTTAGCAGTGACGTTTTTGAGCTTTAACCACTTCAGCCCCGGAAGGATTTCACACTTTAGGACCAGAGCCCTTTTTGCGATTTGGCGCTGCGCCACTTTAACTGACAATTGTGCGGTCGTGCGACGTTGTACCCAAACTAAATTTGCGTCCTTTTTTTCCCACAAATAGAGCTTTCTTTTGGTGGTATTTGATCATCGCTGCGTCTTTTCTGATCGCCGCTATAAACAAAAGAAGAGCGACAATTTTTCAAAAAAAAAAAAAAAAAATTTCTTACTTTTTGCTAAAATACAAATCCAAAAAAAAAAAATACAAAAAAACATTTTTTTTCATCAGTTTTGGCCGATTTATATTCTTCCTCATATTTGCGATTAAAAAAAAAATCGCAATCGACGTTTATTGATTGGTTTGCGCAAAAGTGGTCGCGTTTACGGATGATGAGAATTCATTTTTGGGGTTTTTATTTATTTATTTTTTTTTTACAAGTAATGGCGGCGATCTGTGATTTTTAGCGGTACTGCGATATTGGGGCAGACATGTCGGATCATTTTGACACTTTTTTGGGACCATTGGCATTTATACAGCGATCAGTGCTATAAAAATGCACTGATTACTGTGTAAATGCCATTGGCAGTGAAGGGGTTAACCTGCAGGGGGCGCTCTAAGGGTTAACTGTGTTCCCTGGGCATGTTCTGTGTGTGGGCTGCCCTAGCTGGGGAAGGGAAGTGATCACAGCTTCCATGTAGAGGAAGGCTGTGATCACAGCCCTTCCCCCTCTCACAGAACGGAGGTCTGTGTTTACTTACACAGACCTCCGTTCTTTCAGTGCGGGGGGGCATCGCGGGTAGCCGGCTCACAGTGCGCGATCTCGCAGCCGCCGTCGTATGACGGCGGTTTGCGATATCAAACCAACTTTGTCGCCGTCAACCTGCGGTTGGTGGTCGGCAAGTGGTTAAAAAAGACCCAAGACCAGTGGGTTCTGAGAGACATTTTTCAGCTGTAAAAATGCTCAAACGCTTAAAAATGCTCAAAAACGTGCAAAAATGCGTCTAAACGCCAACCCCCAACATTTTTGGACGTTTTAGATCAATTGAAAAAAAAAACGCTGGCCCTTTAAAAACACGAAAAACCACGCAAAAACTCCTGTAATATAATGTTAATAACAGCTGAAATAATCACTGATAAGCTACTAACGTTTTTAGAACGTCCTGTGTGCATGAAGCCTAATAGAAAACGCCTCAATCCAACATGACATGTTTTGGAGTGTCCTCTTTCTTGGGATTTCTAGAGGGATTTTATGCATCTAGACCAAAATGCAATATATCAGTATAAAGATACATATATATACACAATCAAGAAAATATACATGTTCGGTACATACATTGAAATATAATCATCTCACTACTTACAGACATGCATAGTGTATCCTCATGTTTTCATGCCAAAATTAAAAACAGTGCACTTCCAGCCAGCAGCACACTCCCCAAAATGTGTCCAGAAAAAGTTTATTCTCTCACCTATCTAACCACCAACATGTGCTGCTGGGTGGAGAGGAGACAGATCTATTGTGAGGAAGGGGGGGATGCAGAAAAATCCCTCATTACTCCAGGGGTATATACCCCAAACCCCTACCAATAGAGATTTTGTATTGTCCACACACTAAGAGTCGGTGGTTCAGTTGCACGCTGGGCCATAGAGGACACTGAGGTCAAAGTTGGATAACCACCTGATATTTTTCCTGCATTTGGAGTCTTGAGGGGGACCCATAGAATGCTACCTCCCTCATATATAGTCATATATTCATAGGTAAATGAGAGCATAAACCTTTTCTGGACGCATTGTGGGGCGTGTGCAGCTGGTTGGAAGTGCACTGTTTTTAATTTTGGCATGAGGATACACTATGGATGTCTTTAAGTAGTGAGATGATTATATTTCAATGTATGAACCGAACATGTATATTTTCTTGATTGTATATATATCTTTATACTGATATATTGTATTTCGGTCTAGATACATAAAATCCCTTTAGAAATCCCAAGGAGGAAACTCCGAAACATGTCATGTTGGATTGCAATTTTTAGCGGGACTGCGATATTGCAGCAGACATGTCGGACGGTTTTGACACTTTTTTGGGACAACTGACATTTATACAGCGATCAGATATAAAATGAAAAAATAAATAAATAAAAAAAAACACTGATTACTGTATAAATGTCACTGGCAGGGAAGGGGCTAACCTGCAGGGGGCAATGAAGGGCTTAACTGTGTTCCCTAGGCGTGTTCTAACTGTATGGGGGCTGGGCTGCCAGGGGCATAACAGATCTGATTGTAGGGATCAGTAGATCAGTGTCATGCCGCCTGGCAAAACGGGGAAACGCTGTGTTTACATTGGCGGGTCCCCATTCTTCCTCTGTAACAGGTGATTACAGAGCGTGCAGCAGGCACTCTTACGGAGCGTGCAGAGGTCATGCTCACGGAGTGCGCAGCGGTCACGATCACAGAGCGTGCAGCGGACGCGTGCGCCACGCGCTTGCCCGCAAATCGCGCATGCGTGAATCACCGTTTCTAAACGCTGATTCGCAATAACGAGCCCCACTGCCACAGTAAATGTACGAGACGCGGTCGAAAAGCGGTTAAATGGCACCTCGGAGGCCTGTTATTTACCCAGTGCCGTTTACAAATAGCACTGGATAAACAGCCGTCATGCAGCCGGTCCATTTCTTTTTTTTACCTCTTCATGCCCCCTTACTCTCCTACACATATAAATGCCTTCATGCTGTCTCTAGTGACCAGTATATTAACCCTTAACCTCCCTTATCTCGTACAGCTGAACATTAACCCATTAATCTCCAGCCTTCTACTGTATTTGACTGATACATTAACCCATTAATTTCATATTTCCTGTAAATAACCTGTACATTTACCATACCTAATGCACCATTCCCAATCTCTGTGTTTAACCTCCTAAATACCTGCACATTTCTGAATTTCAAAATTATTATAGCAAAAAAATTAGATCACATTGGAATGCCTGCTTTTCAAGAAGGGGTCATTTTGGGGAATTTCATACTGTCCTGGCATTTTTATTTTAACAGAAAGTAAGGGAATCAGGTTTCCTTTCCTTTTATAGGAAACAAACAAAAAAAAAAAAAAACAGTGGCTAAAATATACCGTTAAAAGAAACCTCTGTCTCAAGAAGTACATATAATTAATTTAGGTACAGTGTTGCAGATATACATTAATGTGGCTCAAAGTACAGAAGCCTCATACACATCAGCAGGCAGGAGTTTAACCCAGTCAACAGAATCCGGCTGGGCAGCAGCCTGGGAATCAGCATAGCCCGGCTGGGCAGCAGCCTGGGAATCAGCATAGCCTGGCTGGGCAGCAGCCTGGGAATCAGCATAGCCCGGTTGGGCTGCAGCCAGGGAATTAGCATAGTCCGGCTGGGCAGCGAGCAGCAGATCACAAGCAGGCTTGGCAGAAGACAGCCGTTTACCAGAAGCAAGCTTGGCAGTGGACGGCAGGTCACTAGTGGCAGGCCTGGCATAGGACGGCAGATCACCAGCAGCAGGCTTGGCAGAGGACAGCAGGTCACCAGCAGCAGGCTTGGCAGAGGACGGCAGGTCACCAGTAGCAGGCTGAACCCCTTTGGCAAGCATAGAGGCAGGCTGAACCCCATTGGCAAGCATAGAGGCAGGCTGAACCCCATCGGCAAGCATAGAGGCAGGCTGAACCCCATCGGCAAGCATAGAGGCAGGCTGAACCCCATCAGCAGGCAGCAAGGAAGAGGAATGGACCCCATCAGCAGGCAGCATGGAGAAGGAATAGAACCCACCAGAAGGCATCATGGAGGAGGAATGGACCCCATCAGCAGGCAGCATGGCAGCAGGATGTACCCCATCAGTAGGCAGCATGGGACCAGGAAATGGCTGAATAATGGTTGAGACAGCAGTGGATAGTGGCAGGATTGTATGAGCATCAGAAAACTACTATTTCTTTTTTGGCTTAGATACTGGAGTCCTGCAAGTAGTTGCATTGTGCTAAACAGA
Source organism: Glandirana rugosa (assembly GCA_018402905.1). Classification (NCBI taxonomy): domain Eukaryota; kingdom Metazoa; phylum Chordata; class Amphibia; order Anura; family Ranidae; genus Glandirana; species Glandirana rugosa. The sequence goes on along the minus strand of BLSH010387032.1, from coordinate 2,148,054 downwards.
ATGTACTGCTCGTGAAAAGTAGTAATAGTACCTGGGAGCAGAGAGGAAAGAGAAGTACAGGGTTGGTATGGGTAACGGTACTGCAGCAGGAGTCTTTAAAAGATTACAAGCCAAGGAAATGTGGTTACTGATAGCAGGGTATTGCTCTACAGGAGGTAAAGGACACTCAGTAGCAGCTGTGGTTGCTAAGGGTAACAAAAGGAAGTGTTTCTTGATGTTTAGCAGCAGATCCGACTTTGTGTGAATCATCTGACACTAGGGGTAGGATCTCTGGCCAGGCTTGTAGCAGAGGCTGAATGAAGGGCAGTTTGTCTTTCCCTTGCTCAAATCACTCAGTTAACCACTTCAGCCCGGAAGGTTTTACCCCCTTAATGACCAGGCCATTTTTTGTGATACAGCACTGCGTTACTTTAACTGACAATTGCATGGTCGTGCGATGCTGTACTCAAATATATTGGTGTCCCTTTTCTCCCACAATAGAGCTTTCATTTGGTGGCATTTGATCACATCTGTGGTTTTTATTTTTTGCGTTAAGCAAAAAAAGAGTGACCATTTTGAAAAACAAAAGACAATGATTTTTACTTTCTGCTATAAAACATATCCAATAAAAAAATAAAAAATAAAAAATCTAAATTTCTCCACGAATTTAGGCCAATATGTATTCTGCTAAATATTTTTGGTAAAACAAAAATTCCAATAAGCGTATATTGATTGGTTTGCGCAAAAGTTATAGTGTTTACAAACTACGGGATTTTTTAATTTATATATATATATATATATATATATATATATATATATATATATATATATATATATATATTTTTTTTTTTTTTTTTACTAATAATGGTGGCGATCAGCGACTTATAGCTGGACTGCGATATTGCAGTTTGAATACTGACACTTTTTGGGGGCTGGCGACACTAATGCAGTGAACAGTGCTAAAAAATATGTACTAATGACACTGTGGATGGGACGGGGTTAACATCAGGGGCGATCAAAGGGTTAAATGTGTGCTTAACTGCTGTGGGGGAGGTGCTTGTACTGGGAAAGGGCTTGGATCGGTGCCCCTGCTTAGCAGAGACACAGGATCCAGGTCTTCTGTAGTGACAGAACAGCAATCTGCCTTGTTTACATTGCCTGTGTACTGAAGCATGGGCGGGTGCCCGCAGACTTCAAGTCCGCCATAACCGTCGATCAGCTCCCGCTGTGTCTAATCACAGTGGGAGCAGGCCGCCGCCGGGGGCGGCGCATGCACGGCCCCCCCAGACCCGAAAGTGGAGGATCACGTACTAGGTATGTGATCCTGCACAGGAGAGCCGCCTTGCCATCGTATATTTACAGTTTATGTTCGGCAAGTGAAATTTATTTACAGTGAACAATAACCACACACCAACAGCAATAAACATGAGAACGCATGAAAATCAAAACTGGACAACCAAAATGGAGAAACCTAACGCCTCATTTACACTGCTGCTGGTAAACGGACGTTTAGAGGCATTTGGGCTTTTTTTCAGCTGCCCCTGAACTTTCCTCTATGTTATCTTATCAGTACATTTACACAGGGTCGTTTAAAGTCATTTCCAGGCAGTTGAATATAGAGGCTTTTTTGGGAACGCAAAAAATGGGTTCAGATGCGCCTAAACGCGGTAACTCGCATCTAGGAGTGTTTTGTTTACAGGCATTTCCATTAAAAAAAAAAAAATGTAAAAATCCCACTAAACGCAGCAAAACAGACGTTTTAGGCGCCGGTTTCTAGCTGTCAAGATAAAATGTTCAGGGGAGGTTGAAACAGCATCCCGTGTAAATGGAGCCTTACAACTAACTAAATATACTAATATATACATGTGTGAAATATGCAAGGCAGGGGAAACCTGGAGGAGCAGATGGGAACGAGGCAAATAAGACTGAGAAAGGAACAGGGAACAAGGCAACTGGGTACTAGATACAGGTCAAGTGCAAGAGCAAATGGCAACAGAGTCTGGCAGCAACACAGCAAACAAGGCAGGGGCAGCCAATACACTGAGGAGCCTTGTGCTAGTGGGAGCAGCTTATATAGCCACTAAGGATGGGCTCGGGCGTGTTCGGAACAGAACGTGCCCGATCCCGCCAGGAAGCTTCCACCGCAGGCAGCTAATGACAGGCAGTGAGATATTTCCTGATGGCTGCAGCTGCAGATTGGCAAATGTCTCACTGCCTGTGAATCGCGCTATGCAGTGTCAGCTTCCTGGCGGGATCGGGCATGTTCGGTTCCGAACATGCCCGAGCCCATCCTTGATAGCAACCTAGCAGCTGAAACCAGGTAGAGCTGATTACTGAAACCTGCTGGCTTTTGGGAGACACCTGCTGGTGGACTCTGGAACTGTATCAGTCCTGAGAACCACAGCGCCGCCAGCAGATGAACCAAGTCATGACAGTGTGTTACCTAGGCCTAACATTCCAGGGTATGTAAAACTTTTGATTAGGGCCATTTAGGTGATTCCTGTTATCATTATGATCTAAAAAGGAGCCAAACTATGTGATAATAAATGGCTTCATGTCATGTGATCGCTATCCTTAAATAAAAGACAGTTTTTGGCATGATCAGTAATATTTTCAATATCAATATTTCACGATTTCTGCCAGAGTATCCAAACCTTTGAGCACAACTGTATCGGCCTGAAACATTATGTGCTGTTTCTGGCAAGATCTTCAGGTATGATACGTTGCAACAGATTTACAAAAAATAATTTACTTAACCACTTGCCGACCACCCGCCATGGATTGACAGCGGCAACATGGCTCAACATCATGAACCGCCGTCACCTGACGGTAGCTGCGAGATCGCGGATCGTGAGCATGCGCGAGCCGCCAGAGGAGTGCTCACTGTGTATCGGGGGAACCAGGGAGCGGGTGGGGCAGACTCGATGTCCGCCGGCTACCCACGATTGGTCCCCCCCAGTGACAGAACAGGATCCGTGTGTGTAAACACACAGATCTCCGTTCTGACAGAGGAGAAGGAGTGTGATCGGATGTTCCCTGTATATGGGAGCAGCGATCACTCTCCTCCCCCAGTCAGCCCAGCCCCGATACAGTTAGTAACGCATTCCAGGGAACACAGTTCACTCTTTGATCGCCCCTTAGTGTTAACCCCTTCCCTGCCAGTGACATTTATACAGTAATCAGTGCATTTTCATAGCACTGATCCCTGTATAAATGTCAATGGTCCCAAAAAAGTGTCAAAAGTGCCCGACATGTCCGCTGCAATGTCGGAGTCCCGCTGAAAACTGCAGATCGCCGCCATTACTAGTCAAAAATAAATAAATAAAAACCCCATAAATGAATTCTCATCGTTCGTAAACACAGCAACGTTTGCGCACAACAATCAATATACTCCGATTGCGACTTTTTTTTTACTAAAAATATGCAGAAGAATATATATCGGCCAAAATTGATGAATAAATTAGTTTTTTGGATATGCATTATAGCAAAAAGTAAGAAATATTGTTTTTTTTTTTTTTTTGCAAAACTGTCACTCTTTGTTTGTTTATAGTGGTGATCAAAAGTGACGCAGAGGTGATCAAATACCACCTAAAGAAAGCTCTATTTGTGGGCGAAAAAAGGACGTCAATTTAATTTGGGTACAACGTTGCACGACCGCGCAATTGTCAGTTAATGCGACGCAGTGGCGAATCGCAAAAAAGTGCTCTGGTCCTAAAGGGGGAAATCCTTCCGGGGCTGAAGTGGTTAAAGTGTTACTAAACTCAGAACCCTGCATTCACTATATCTGGTCTCCCACAGTACACAGAACATGGAAATGCAATTGTTTTAGTAAATATAAACTGCTAAATATATTTTTTCATTAGCAGTATATAGCACTCTTGTCACTTCTAGCATTTCCTGGTTAAAGATTGTAGGAGGAGTTTTCATACTGCACTGAGCTGTCCTATTAGGATCCAGGGCCCCTGACCCTCTGTCTAGACAGTGCTGATTGGCCCTCTGCTAATCACATTTACTGTCCCAAGAAAAGAGAAGAAAAACTCTATAGCAATACACACCAAACTGAGCATGCGGAGCAGTGGCGGCTGGTGCTAAACTCCCCCCGCACTCAGCCCCTCCACGGTTTCCTCAGCTCTCAGCTTCTCCTCCCGGCCAACCCGATCCGCCTCCTGTCCTGATTGGCCGTGACGAAAATCCGGAAAACAATAGTGAATATTGATTCGCTAGTGTCGCAAGTAGGTGTGATCGGGACACAGAGCACAACCTTTTTTCTAGCCAATTAGAGCCCCAGGCTCTAAGCACGTGGCCTGAAAAAACAAAACCTCATAGAAACTTATGAGTCAGGATCCCCGCATGCCAACTGGGGGGAGGGGGCAGCGCCCCTGGGCCGCTTATCTACCCGGCTGCTCCTGATGTGAAGTTGGACTCCAGGAACTCTGTCTTATACAGCCCTGTTCTGGAGTCAGTGGAAGTAGAGGAGGATCTGTGCATACAGGATCAAGCAGCCTTTTTACACAATGCAAAGGATTAACCCCTTTGGTTCTGTATCTGCAGTAACTGAAGATACAGTTGTGCTCATAAATTTACATACCCTGGCAAAATTTATGATTTCTTGGCCATTTTTCAGAGAATATTGGCATTATGATTTAACCAGTTCCCATCCGGGCCATTTCTGGCACTCCTCTAGGGAATAAAATGGCGATCACTGCAACTTTTTATATCACACGATATTTGCGCAGGAATTTTTCAAACGCGTTTTTTTTGGAAAAGAAACAGTTTAGTGAATTAACAAAATACAAAACAGTAAAGTTATCCCAATTTTTGTATATTATAAAAGAGGATGTTACACCGAGTAAATTGATACCCAACATGTCATGCTTTAAAATTGCGAACACTCGTGGAATTGCTCCAAACTTTGGTACTTAAAAATCCCCATAGGCGACGCTTTAAAAATTGTTACAGGTTACCAGTTTAGAGTTACAGAGGAGGTCTAGTTCTAGAATAGTTGCTCTCACTCTAAAGCACGTGGCGATACCTCACATGTGTGGTTTGAACTCCGGTTACATATGTGGGCGGGGCTTACATATGCGTTTGCTTCTGTACGTGAGCACGCGGGAAGGGGGGCACTGTCTCTTTAATTTTTTTTTTTTGATCACTTTTATTCCTATTACAAGAAATGTAAACATAACTTGTTAAAGGAATGATGCGTGACAGGTCCTCCTTATGGAGAGATGTGGGGTCAATATGACCTTGCATCTCTCCTGCAGGCTGGAAAGACCGATCCTGGCCTTTCCAGCCACAATCACGGCTTTGTTTACTAAAGCTGGCCCGAACGTGAGGTCATAACGTCGCGCCCAGGCCTCCGAGGGTCAGTCATCTTCCTGACAAGCATTCGGCGGCGACGGATCTCTTCTCCCTGCCACCGATCGTACGGTCGGCCCGGGAGAAGCACTGAATGGCAGCGGGGGGGGGGGGGATGTCCCCTTCCGCTGCCTATAAGAACGATCAAGCAGCTGAACTGCCACTATGATCATTCTTATGGTGTAGGGACTCGCCGGCCGGAAAGAATGATATCTGAATGGTGCCTGTAGCTGCTGGCACCATTCAGATATCACCACTCAAGGCTCAAGACGTCCATGGACGTCCTATGGGCGTGAAGTGGTTAAAAACAGTAAACACAGTTGATTGATAATAAATGGCTTCAGCCAAACACTAACCATGAGTGAAAGAAATGTTTTTGTGTTATCATTCATATTCTCTGAAAAATGGCCAAGAAATCATGAATTCTGCCAGGGTATGTAAACTTATGAGCCCAACTGTATATATAGTGGTATTTTCTGTATGGAAATTGTGTTGTGAAAAAGGCGTACATCGAAATGCGCCAGCTTTCGCTGTAACTTTTACATGAAGATGCTGGAATAAAATGATTTATTTACTGCATTCTTCAGTTTCACAATTAGTATAACAAGCAAGCTTTACTGCATATAAAGACTGATTTTACTGTTGTGGGTTTAGTAACACTTTAAGGAAAGTGTATACAGTAAGTCATGATTGTAAACATTCTACAAAATTGAATTTGGGTTCACATACTCTTTTTGCCTACATATGTGATAAGGCAATGAAGTTTCAGGTGCCTGTTTCCTGGGCTGCGCAAGGGGAGGAGAGCAGCTCTAGAGGTGGGGAGGGGTTTCCTCAGACATTTTAAAACACATTTAAGCCTAGGTTAACTTTGGAGCGATTTGGCATGTTAAATCGCATGCCAAATCGGCAGCAATTGCCGGCAATCGCACCGTCCGAATCGGTATGGCGCCGCACCGATTCCCAAAAGTAGTTTCTGTACTACTTTTGGCAACTTTGGGGTGTGATTTCCAAAGACATCTGTGCAGAAACCTCGAAGTCGGGATGGACTAGCACAATTTCACTCCTGCTGTCAGTGTGAGCCTGGGCTTAGGGTCCTTTCACATGGGCGATCTGCCCAGCGGACTCTGCTTTGCTCAGCGGGGGATCAATCCGTTGATCCCTGGCTGAGCAGGCAGATGACAGGTCCTTCTCTGCTCACTGTGCTGAGATGGACCTGTCAGAGCCCGCTCTCCTCTATGGGGAGATCAGATGACAATAGGGTCAGCATCCGTCTGGATTTCATGGACAGTATCGGATCGGATAAAGGTGGGTGTCAGTGGACATGTCACCGCTGACATTCGCCGCTCCATAGGAGTGAATGGAGTGTCCGATCAGGTCTGCCTGAGAAACTGATCGTAAACCTGATTCATGAAATTTGAGCTGGGCACATCTATCTGTAGTGTTTTCTCATCTCTCTCCAAAGCACTGAGTCTAGTAGCTTTCTCCTGCTCCGTAGCTCTGTTATTAGCCTGATAACTTCTGACAAGTTCTCCGACACAGGAGATAAAAGCAGCCTGAAATTTGTGTCATTGGAGGTTGCTATAAATAGATCAGCACAGAGCTTGACTTGTCAGAGCAAAGCTCTGCACATTCCTTCCTTCCTCTGCCTTTGTGGAGTGGGGGTGTGTGCCTTTCCTCCAATCAGCTGTCTTGGCTGTATGCCAATAATCCACTTCCAGTGCTGAACAGGAAGAAGAAATCTGTAACAATGTGTGCACTTTCTATTAAGGCTGTTCGCTTCGTATATGTGAGGGTTTACATCCACTTTAAAGCTGAACACAAGGTGGGAATTTATCAAAACTGGCGCAGCCAGAATCTGGAGAAGTTGTGCTTGGCAACCAATCAGCTGCTATCATTCATTTTCAAAGCTTAATTGAACAAGCTGAAGAAAGAAGATGACTGGTTGCCAAGCATACCTATTCCAGATTCTGTCTGTTCCAGTTTTGATCAATTCCCCTACAATCTTTAATCCAAAAATATCCCTCAATAGCTACAAATGATATACTGTAAATCCACTTTGTGGGCACCAAATCCTTTTGAGGACCCAGGTATTACCTTGCAAATCAGCACTGACGCCATCACTGTGCTTTACCTGGCTTGTGCAGACAGAAGAGCTGAGTTGGGTCAAGGAGAACCTACCACTACAAGCTGTTTGCAGAAAATCTGGGTGAAAGTTTTGTTATCCACTTCAGCCCCGGAAGGATTTCCCCCTTTAGGAGCAGAGCACTTTTTGTGATTCGGCACTGCGTCGCTTTAACTGAGAATTGCGTGGTCGTGCGACGTTGTAGCCAAACGAAATTGGCGTCCCTTTTTTCCCCACAAATAGAGCTTTCTTTTGGTGGTATTTGATCACCTCTGTGTCACTTCTGATCACCGCTATAAATAAATAAAGAGCGACAATTTTTTTTAAAAAAAAACAATATTTTTTACTTTTTGCTATAATACATGTCCAAAAAAAATATAAAAAAACAAATGTATTCATCAGTTTTGGCTGATATATATTCTTCTACATATTTGTGGTAAAAAAAAAAATCACAATCGGCGTAGATTGATTGGTTGGCACAAAAGTTTTTGCTGCGTTTACAAACCATGAGAATTAATTTATAGCGTTTTTACTATGTAAAAACTATGTTTTTGTTTTTTTTTACTAGTAATGGCGGCGATCTGTGATTTTTAGCAGGACTGCGATATTGCGACGGACATGTCGGACATTTTTGACACTTTTTTGGGACCATTGACATTTATACAGTGATCGGAGCTAAAAAAAAACCCACTGATTTCTGTGTAAATGTCACTGGCAGGGAAGGGGTTAACCTGTAGGTGGCAATGAAGGGGTAAACTGTGTTCCCTGTGTGTGTTCTAACTGTGTGGGGGCTGGGCTGTCAGGGGCATGACAGATCTGACAGATCTAACTGATCCCGAGTACAGGGATCAGTAGATCTCTGTCATGCCGCCTGTCAGAACTGGGAAATGCCGTGTTTACAATGGCGGTTCCCCATTCTTCCTCCGTAACTGGCAATCGCAGGTCGCCGTCGGACATCGAGTCCGCCTGACCTGCGGCCATGCTTAGACTTGCCCGCGAATTGCCATTTATTTATGGTGATTCACGATAATGAGCCAGACAGCCATAGTAAATGTACGCAGCCCTGTCGGGAAGTGGTTAAACTTGGTTGAAAACATTCATAAATAGATCCTCATGATTCAAGTAGGGCTTATATATTTAGACAATATTTGTTTATCCTGCAGTTTTCATCTTTAAAGTTTTGATTTATTCCCCCCCATTATATTAGCAGAATTCCTGTTTAACTAGAACATTACTTTAAATATCGACTAGAAGTGTTATGTCACAAGCTGATATATTTTTGACTCGAGATACAACAATGTCATAGGTGGCTGAGAAAAGCTCTAATTATCATATCTGCCAAAAACACATAGGAAGTATCTGAATGTCCTGTAATGAGCAGATGAAACAATAATAGTAAACTCTTCAAAATGACTGCAAATACTGTATAGTGTCAACAACCATACTCATGCATATTTATCCGTCCTTAAACTTGATTGTTCTATTATTTCCACAGTGAAAATAATGTCTTACTAATCATAACTTGTTTTCGTCGTTATTTTTGCTTACTTTTCACTGCAGCTGTTCAAGCGCGATCCTGAACAAAATGATTTTGAATTGCTCAAAGTGCTCCATACAGAAGAGGTTGAAAAGAAAAAAAAAGACTGCGAAAGAAAAGAGCGACAATCTGACAATCAGAGAGAGGAACGTGAGCCTTGTTTTAGGAGGTGAGCAGCAGTCTTTATAATACCAGGTTTGTCACATTCGCCATTCATTAAATACCTGCACTTACTAAAAAGCCATTGTGCGCTACACTCAAAGAAAACACAAAACAAAGGTTGTCAGCATACACGAGATGAACTTATTTGCAGACAGAACACTAATCATACTGTATTTCAGCCATTTAAACAGTCCAGTATAAAGAAAACAAAACCAGGACAGTATTGGTATTACAGCTGTGAAAAAAGACCAGGTGTCCTTCCTTGCAAAGAACCAGGCAAGTCATAAAGAAAAAACATATTGCAGATGTGGAGACAGATTGGATGCCAATAATCCATTACAAATAAGACCAAGTGTCCTACATACACTTGAAAATTCTATTGGTATTGAATATCAAAATAGTTTAAACCATAAACCGTTGAAGTACTGCTTGATCACTGATAACAACCAGTCACATGGGTAGCTGTAACATTTTTGAACTCCAGGATGATCATCATTTTTCATAATAAATATCTGTTCCCAATGTTCAATCAAATCCCAAAAATAAATAATATAAAATCACTCACAGCATCTCTAACAAATACGTTTTAAAGTAGAGCTATGGTCAAAACCTTTTTTTCATTTTGGATAGCGCAAAGGGGGGGGGGGGGGGTTATAACCCATCCGTTTTTTTTTTTTTCTTTATTTCACCATCTGTGTCCCATTTCAAAGATTTTCCTTCCCTTCCTGTCCCATAGCCAAACAGGAAGTGAGAGGAAATCCCTGAAAATTAAGGGAATCCCTTAGGGGCCCCCCCAAGTCACCAGAATCAGTGTCCCCATTGGATAATTTACCCTCTATTACTTTTCTGGGGACAACCTTTTTACTTGACTTTCAATTATAATGTTAAATAGGACAAATAGAGAGGATCTCCTTAACGGGGGCACAGACAGCAAAAAAAAAAAAAACTGACAGGGGTTATAATACCCCACCCTATCCAAACCTTAAAAAAAAAAAAAAAAAAAAAGGGTTTTGCCTTTAATTGGCTGTGGCACAATCCATCCTTTCATCAATGGATCTTTAATGCACCATACGTCATTTTCCTCAGATATTGTCACAGCTCAGAGAACTACATTGCCCATGATTTTTGAGAAATGCAGTCAGAGCTCTGTACGGTGACTAGGTAGTTCCTTGCTCTCCAGTAACCACCCACATATCCGCGCAGAGACATAATTTACCTGCAGGGAACACTGTGAAACTTGCATAGGCTATTGAATAAGTGGTAAGGAAGTGCATGGGGCAAGGAATTCCAAGGAGCAGCATAAAACAGATCCACCCATCACAGGCACCTTTATCTGACTTGGGGAAGATAGCAGTGCCCTGAAATAACTATACAAGGACCGCAAGGATTAGTTTTATGAACCAGGAGATACGTGCATCTAGCCCTGTGGATCTCATATTTCAAAGTGGTTTATTTAGGTACTGCTGCTGTTAATCAAAAGATGTGTGGAAATTGGATTACAGTAGGGGATTGCTTCTTACAAGATGCAATAAAATTTCTGCCTGGAATACCTCACAGCTTCCCTTCCTTGAATAAACATAATTGGGTTTGGGAACTTTGGGATTATCTAGAAAATCCCCCTCACTGGCAGATCCTCTGCCCGATAGAGACCTCAATTGAGTTTAACCATATGGAAAGGGTTTGATGTGGCTCTGGCTGACAATTTGGTTACATAGTTAGTCAGGTTGAAAAAAGACACCAAAAAGTCCATCCAGTTCAACCAAAAAAAAAAAAAAAAAACAGAAAAATGATATATACCCATACAATTCCATATGCAATCCTTTACCCACAGTTGATCCAGAGGAAGGTAAAAAAAAAAACCCCAGCAAAGCATGATCCAATTTGCTATAGCAGGGAAAAAAATTCCTTCCTGATCCCCCGAGAGGCAATCGGATTCACCCTGGATCAACTTTACCTAAAAATGTTAGTACCCAGTTATATTATTTACATTAAGGGAAGAATCCAGGCCATTTTTAAAGCAATCTACCGTGCTGGCCAGAACCACCTCTGGAGGGAGTCTATTCCACATTTTCACAGCTCTTACTGTGAAGAAACCTTTCCGTATTTGGAGATGAAATCTTTTTTCCTCTAGAAGTAAAGAGTGCCCCCTTGTCCTTTGTGATGACCTTAAAGTAAATAACTCCACACCAAGTTCATTATACGGACCTCTTATGTATTTGTACATGTTGATCTCCTCTTCTCAAGAGAATAAATTCAGTTCCTCTAATCTTTCCTCATAGCTGAGCTCCTCCATGCCTCTTATTAGCTTAGTTGCCCTTCTCTGCACTTTCTCCAGTTCCCCGATATCCTTTTTGAGAACAGGTGCCCAAAACTGAACTGCATATTCCAGATGAGGTCTTACTAATGATTTGTACGGTTAAATGGTTGTCTGGGCTCCATGTCCCTCTCTTTACTCTCTCTTTCTTTCCCCTTTCTCTTTCTTTTTTCTTGTTATTTCTGATATTTACCATAGGTATCCCTGTATGGCATTGTATACTGGATTATACAATATATCCCTGTTGACTGTGCTAGGATTTTTTCTCCTTGGTTAATATTGTGATCTGTTTAATTGTTACCTACGGCTTTTTATCTCTGGCATTCATAACTATTTGCTGCATTTTCTGTATGTACAACTACTTTTTTGTTAGCATTGTGAGTACACACTATGACAGTGTCAGATGGCTCTGATTATTGTACTGTGATGTTTATTGTGCCTGAATGATGCTATATTGCTGCTTGGTATATATCCTGTGATCCTTTCTATGAAAATCTATCTTAATAAAATTGTCAGTTTTCAAAAAAAAAAAAAAAAAAAAATTAAGACTGGAGGTTAGCTTTAATCCAGAACCAAAGGCTCATGAGCCATTTGTTGCCTTCATTTTGCTTGTTGTAGGCTTTTCGCAGGGCACTGCAACATTTGCTGAGCTGAACTATTAATCCACCTGCAACATAGTATAGTTTCCGTTAAATCCACTTCTTGGAGTACAGCACAGGACTCAGGATCTAAGTCATACCATGAGATATACTGTATGTAGTTACCTTCAGATGATGGGACACTGGCAAAAAGGAAAGTTCCAGGGACATGCCCTATATAACTGCTCACACTCCTAACAAGCCTCAGTTTTTTTCTTAGTGTCCTTAGGATATAGACAACTTCTGTCTACTGGAAAAACCTACCTTTTTATGTGGATATTTTCTCAAGATTCTTCTATAAAGCTTTCAGTCTGCACCATAGCCACTGTGGCTTCCTCCTGCAGCCTCTGGATCAGCTGACCCTTGGCCTCAGGGTGCTATACAGGGGCTTACAACTATAAAGTGCTAAACACACTTCTGCATTTATGATTCCGACCCATGTAGGGGTCATGTCCAAATGTATGAATACAAACATAAGTGGTAAGAACTATTTTAGGAGGTTCCTGTGGCGGAAGATTTGCTCCACCCAGAACCACAGAATTCAAATAGTTTTTTTGATATTTGTTATAAATCCATAAATCACTTCTGGACTAGTACCTACAGGGATTAAAATAATTTAAAATTAGGGAGAGGATCCTTGCCTGGCATATATATGTCCCTTGCCTGACCTATCAGTACTTTTATTATATGTTGATTGTTTCCAATACATAGGGTCAGACTGGCACAGTATTTTCAAGTTAGGCTAGTGTTTGAAACTGTGCACATGGATTAATGTTCACTCTTGCATGCCCTATAGACAAGCATTTCTCAACCTTTTTTCAGTTACGGCACCCTCTGAAAGAATGCATAATCTCAGGGCACCCCAGTCTAAAATGGGGGCCCCTTTCACATTAGAATCCCTCTCTTTCAAATCAGAGTGCTTCCTTTCCCCTTCCCCCATTTCATATTAGAGTGCTTAGCAGGGTTGCACTGATACCGATATTGTATGCATACCTGACCCTGATTCTCAGCACGACCCTGAGACATTTCTGGAGGAGGGATCTTCACAACCAGGTCAGGTCTCCTGGGAGGAAGCTTGTTCATGAGGTGTAAGGAATTCAGGGAAATGTAGTTAAGGCTTCCCAAATTTGTAGTGCATGCAACAGCACCCAGACCTCAGAACCCAGACAGAAAGCAGAAGAAGCCATGTTAAAGCAAGGACACAGTGGAGTGACAAAAAAAGCCACTCACACAGTAACAATTGGCTTTAAAAACACATGCCTCATGGGGTAGCTGGTTGGCTACTCCTGGTTTGGCCTCAGCCGATTTAGTAATGAACAGGTTATTGTTGTTGAAATATATAATATGAAACCAATCAGCGCAAACTGAATATATAATACTACAGCAGCTGAACACTAAAAAGGTAATTTACCAAACCTTCCAAGCAATATAACAAAAGAATACAGTGCAGCGCTTGAGATAAAGTACAATAAAATAAAATAGAGCAATGTCCATATAATCAGACACCAATAGTGTTCATGCAGTGCAGGCAGGATTATCCACATATAAGGTGCTTCTGTGCAATCCACCACCAATCTAAGGATGGCCGCTCACCTCACTCTGTGAACCCTCTATAAAGGATCAATCACGTATGTTAGTGATGCTAGTCCAGGAGATGGGAGATCTCCACTCAGGGGACAGAGAAATAAATATGTTCCTCCAAATTAAGGTTTCAAGCATTAGATATCATGAAAAACATAAAAAGCAACCCATAGTGCTCTCTGTCATAACATCATAAGGTTTATTGATAAAAATGCACTTACATGGCTCAGCACTGTGCCCCAGTGCAAGGAAGTCAAACAAACGAGCAGTAAATCATAAAATCCAACGAACGAACAGTACATCATAAAATCCCCTCGGACATGTGAAAACCGGCATGAGCCGCGGGTGACGTCACAAAACTCCTCCCCTTCCGTACGCGTTGCGTTCCGGAACTTCATCAGCGGATGGGGAGGGGACGTCTTAACCCGCACTAAATACTGAAGGCCCACCTATGCTAATCACTTGTTACCATAACGACTATCCCCGGCTTGGATTACCACTTCCTGCCACGAAAGCCATAACAGGAAGAACCAACCCACCAAGTAATAGACTAATGAGGTACGCCGCACAGGCCAGGGCAAAACACGCCCATCGGACTCATAAAATGATCCTGCTGTCGGCAACAAAAAGCCTTAGGGCGTCGTATTCAATAACCCTAGCTCATTACTGTGGAGAACAAATTGTCAACCAGTACAAAGACAGCTCAGATGGATTAAATAAAATAAAAAATATATATAATCAAAAATATAATAAAAGATTTTTTATATTTGTTTAAAAAAATCTCTTTTATCATAAAATTAAATATGATGGTTAAAATAGCCCTAAATATGGGCTTATGAGGGAAAAAAATTGTTCATCCTTTTAACACCAAACTACAACTATTAGACCTTCACCCGCAACTCATGCCGTCCACAAAATCCTTTACAATAATAAACATTGAATAACTGAAATTACATAATTAAAATTGAACAAGTCAAAAAATGCGATCAAACATAAAAAGTAATTATTAGATATTCAAAAGCAATTCAAATCAAATTCTACATTTAGGCCTTTCGGCCCCAAAACCTTAGTTTCATAAATCCAATAGGATTCCCTGCGACTGAGTTGACGAACAAAGTTACCCTCCCTCCAATGTTTATTCACTCTTTCCAATCCCCAGAAT
>BLSH010387032.1:2111910-2133191 GCA_018402905.1 Glandirana rugosa | reverse complement strand
AGGCCCCCCCCCCCCCCCCCCAATGCTTATTCACTTTTTCTAAACCCCAGAATTTTAATCCCCAAGGGTCTCTATTGTGAACTGTTCTAAAATGTTTGGAGACACTGAGTAACAAATCCTTTTTTAATATTATACACATGCTCATGGAGACGGGCAAGCAGTGACCTTGAGGTCCTGCAAATATACTGCAGCCCGCAACTGCACTCGAGCATGTAAACGACTCCCATCGTATTACATGTGATTAATTGGGAAATTTTGTATTGTTTAGATGTGGCAGTTGCTATAAAGTCTTTCCGTTTTTTTACATTAATCTTTGAGTGCCTGCAGGCTACACAGCGCCCACAGGCATAAAAACCCGTCAGGAAGGAGAATAGACGACTCTCCTTCTGAGAAGGGGGGGTCAACAATACCTGGTGCAATATGATCACGCAAAGGAGGAGCTTTTTTATAGACAAAGTGGGGTCGGTTAGGTAACACCGGTCCCAATACTCTGTCCATCTTCAGGATAGCCCGTTCTTTTGAATAATCCTTTCAAACTGTTTATGCTGGATATTATAATCCAACAACAGTTTGAATTGATGCTCACTACTGGGTTCTTTCTTCTCAACCTCCTTTACAAGTAACCGCCTATCCATTTCTTGAACCCTCTCTCTTTCTAAGTCTAATTTCTCCTTTTTATAGCCTTTTTGTAAAAAGCATTCAAAGAGAATCTGTGATTGGCGCATATAATCATCACGATGCGTACAATTACGCCTAATCCTAATAAATTGTCCCCTGGGGATATTGCCCAACCACATTGCATGGTGGCAACTCCCCAGGGGAATATAAGCGTTGCGATCGGTAGGCTTGAAATGGTTAATCAACCTGAAGCCATTGTTATCAATAGAGAATTCAAGATCTAGAAACACTATCTTCTCCGTACTAATATTCCATGAGAGGATAATGCTTACTAAGCTTCCGTATAAACATGTCCAGACCTTGTCTATCACCTTCCCATACAATGATTGCATCATCAATGAACCTTTTGTAGCATTTTAATTCTGGGGGGTGGTCTCGAAAGACCAGGTCTTCCTCCCAGTGGGCCATAAATAAGTTGGCCACACTGGGAGCAAAACGTGCCCCCATGGCAACGCCTCTTGCTTGAAGGTAATACTGACCCAGATGCCAAAATTCCTAGATAAACAAAAGTACAATCCTTCTAATAAAAACCTCCTATGTTCTATACTTAAGTTAGAGGACTCCATAGCCCATTCCACTGATTTTAAGGCCTCTCTATGTCCAATTATCGTGTACAAAGAGCCTACATCAGCTGTTACTAGAATAGTGGAGGCTGTACAACTCAGATTAACATAAGTTTGAAATTTATTTAAATTTTTTACCGGTGCAAACTTGAGTCCCTTGTCAAGGACTCTAAGTTCATTATCATCCAAACTAACTCCACTCAAATTGTATATGCCAGCCCCTATTGGGGTTTTGTTTTTTTGAACGCGCTTCCCTGTTCTCCTTCCTCTCTTTCTTTTCGTTTTCCTGTTCTGCTGTCCTCTATCGGCCCTGGTCGTGGGGGATTCCACCACCCTTCTCCCGGTCTGGGACCTGCCGACTGGCGGCCCCCCTCCTGGACCACTCTGTGCCTGCCGAAAATCCCCTCTTTCCTGAGAGGAATAGTCCTGTAATGGACCAAATCTATTTTGGATCAGGATCTGATCACCTCTATTAACATAAGTTCTCCTTTGGTCATTGAAATACCTTTGTGGAGTTGCATAGGTCCTATTTCTTGGTGTTCCGTATTCCCTAGCCCATATTTAGGGCTATTTTAACCATCATATTGAATTTTATGATAAAAGAGATTTTTTTAACAAATATAAAAATAAAAAAATATTTTATTATATTTTTGATTATATATATTTTTTTATTTTATTTAATCCATCTGAGCTGTCTTTGTACTGGTTGACAATTTGTTCTCCACAGTAATGAGCTAGGGTTATTGAATACGACGCCCTAAGGCTTTTTGTTGCTGACAGCAGAATCATTTTATGAGTCCGATGGGCGTGTTTTGCCCTGGCCTATGCGGCGTACCTTATTAGTCTATCACTTGGTGGGCTGGTTCTTCCTGTTATGGCTTTCATGGCAGGAAGTGGTAATCCAAGCCGGGGATAGTCGTTATGGTAACAAGTGATTAGCATAGATGGGCCTTCAGTATTTAGTGCGGGTTGAGACGTCCCCTCCCCATCCGCTGATGAAGTTCCGGTTCCGGAAAGCAACGCGTACGGAAGAAGAGGAGTTTTGTGACGTCACCCGCGGCTCATGCCGGTTTTCACATGTCCGAGGGGATTTTATGATGTACTGTTCGTTCGTTTGTTTGACTTCCTTGCACTGGGGCACAGTGCTGAGCCATGTAAGTGCATTTTTATCAATGAACCTTATGATGTTATGAAAGAGAGCACTATGGATTGCTTTTTATATTTTTCATGATATCCAATGGTTGAAACCTTAATTTGGAGGAACATATCCATTTCTCTGTCCCCTGAGTGGAGATCTCATACCCCTGGACTAGGAGGTTAACATACGTGATTGATCCTTTATAGAGGGTCCACAGAGTGAGGTGAGCGGCCATCCTTAGATTGGTGGTGGATTGCACAGAAGCACCTTATATTTGGATAATCCTGCCTGCACTGCATGAACACTATTGCTGTCTGATTATATGGACATTGCTCTATTTATTTTATTGTACTTTATCTGAAGTGTTGCACTGTATTCTTTTGTTATGTTGTTGAAATATGATATCACAAAAATGGATATGTTTAATTTAGCTGGTAATGCTATGGCTGAAATGTGTATACCCTTGCTTTCCCCAAAGGTTTAATGCTTGTCTACCTGCTTTGTTATGGTGTCCCTAGTGTTCCGGTTATGCACAGACCTAACGCACGCTTAAAGCATTCCCGCGACATGAGTTGTGTACAACACTGGTATGCTGAATTGATCTCTGATGTGAACTACATGTATTTTTAATGTCTGGTTGTACAAATTTGTGACATCTCAATAAACCCACATGCTTCTTTAGGGCACTTTCACACGGCCGTGCTCCATTTTGCTCAGCAGGGATCGCTCCGCTGAGCCGATGGATGACGGATCCATCTCTGCACAGATCCGTCAGAGCCCCCGCTCTCCCCTATGGGAAATCAGATGACAACGGATCTGTCTGTCCGTTGTCATCCGATCCGCAGACGGATGGAAAAATAGGGTTTTCCTCCGTCCCACAGCTTGCTATGCACTGAAAGCTGGTGTCCACATAACAGTGTTATGTGGACACCAGCTTTCAATGCATAGCAAACTGGACCTGACAGGATTTAACAGGAGCTGTATGAGTCCGCGTTGTGTAAATGGGACAGGGTTTCATCAATCATCTTTCGTGGAGAGAGGGGAATGAGAGACTGGATCCTTGACAGACTGCTTGCTAAGTATTTGTACAGACCAGCCTAGCTAACAACAGGCAAGAGAACCTGTAAGACTGTTATGAATATCTGTATATCTGTAGAGCAGGGGTAGGCAACCCGCGGCCCTCCACCTGTTGTAGAACGACATTTCCCATGAGGCATTGCAAGACTGACGTGTATAATTACTCCCAGAGGCATGATGGGACTTGTAGTTTTGCAACAGCTGGAGGGCCGCAGGTTGCCTACCCCTGCTGTAGAGGTTGACTGAGAGGGGTCCTGGCCAGAATATGTGATTATCCATCTGAAGCTCATGAGGAGGGCGAGTAGGACTCATTTTGCACACATGCTACTATCATTGTTAAAATGTATCAGTCAGGAGAAGGGTACAAAAGAATTTCCAAGGCATTAGATATACCATGGAACACAGTGATGACAGTCATCATCAAAGTGGAGAAAATATGGAACAACAGTGATATTACCAAGAACTGGACGTCCCTCCAAAATTAATGAAAAGATGGGAAGAAAACTGGTTAGGGAGACTGCCAAGAGGCCTGAAGCAACATTAAAGGAGCTGCAGGAATATCTGGCAAGTACTGGCTGTGTGGTACATGCGACAACAATATTTGTAGAGGGAAGTAAAAATAAAAAACTAAAATAATATGGTTGAATAAGTGTGCACACCCTTAACCACTTCAATACCAGAACACTTCCCTACCAGATCAATTTTCGGCTTTTAGTGCTATTGCATTTTGAAAAACAATTGCATGTTCGTGTGGCGCTGTACCAAAACAAAATGTTTATAGTTTTTTCCCCACAAATAGAGCTTTCTTTTGGTGGTATTTGATCACCTCTGGGGTTTTTATTTATTGAGCTACACATAACAAAAGACCGAAAATTTTGAAAAAACATTTTTTTTTCTTTTTTTCCGTCACAAAACTTTGTAAATAATTACATTTTCTTCTTCACTGATGGGCACTGATAAGGCTGCACTGACTGGCACCGATGAGACAGAACTGATTGGCACTGATGAGGTGGCACTTATATGCAGCACTGATGGGCACTGATAGGCGGCACTGATAAGCAGCACTGACAGGTGGCACCAATAAGCGGCACTGATGGGCACTCATAGGCGGCATTGATGGGCACTGATAGGCGGCACTGGTATCGCAGCATCTATAGGGATGGAACTGTCAAGCATCACAGATGGGCACAGTGCCATCCCTATTGGGCATTGTGTGGCCCTTAGCTGGTGGTCTAGGGTGGCATCCCTGGTGGTCCCTGGGTGGTATCCCTGTGTGGGCTCCCTGGTGGTCCCTGGGTGGCATCACTGTGTGGGCTCCCTGGTGGTCCTGGTTGGCTCCCTGGTGTTTCAGTGTGGCGATCCGAGGGGGGGCTGCGCTGATGCGACTAAAGGAAAAGCCGATATATGGCTTTTCCCGTTTACACTGTGATCAGCCGTGATTTGTCACAACTGGTCACATGGTAATAAGCTTCTGATAGAAGCCCATTACCTAGATCGGAGATGCGGTGTGTCAGACTGACACACCACCCATCCCCACGCTGCGCAGCCCCGCGGGCGGGTGCCAGCATGTTATCCTGCTGGATGTCGTATGATGCCCAGTCAGGATAACTCAAAAACTTCCTGGCCATCATTCTGCATACGGCGGTAGGGAAGTGGTTACATGAATACTTTGTTGAAGCACCTTTTGATTTTATTACAGCACTCAGTCTTTTTGGGTTTGAGACTATCAGCATGGCACATCTTGGCCTGGCAATATTTGCCCACTCTTCTTTGCAAAAACACTCCAAATCTGTCAGATTGCGAGGGCATCTCCTGTGCACAGCCCTCTTCAGATCACCCGACAGATTTTCTATCGGATTCAGGTCTGGGCCATTTTAAATCATTAATCTTCTTCTGATGAAGCCATTATTTTGTTGACTTGGATGTATGCTTTGGGTCCTAGTCATGCTGAAAGATGAAGTTCCTCTTTATGTTCAGCTTTCTAGTAGAAGCCTGAAGGTTTTGTGCCAATATTGACTGGTAGTTGGAACTGTTCATAATTCCCTCTACCTTGACTAAGGCCCCTGTTCCAGCTGAAGAAAAACAGCTTAAAGCATGATGCTGCCACCACCATGCTTCACTGTGGGTATGGTGTTCTCTTGGTGATGTGCAGTGTTGTTTTTGCGCCAAACATACCTTTTGAAATTATGGTTAAAAAGTTCAACCTTGGTTTCATCAGACCATAACACATTTTCTCACATGCTTTTGGGAGACTTCAGATATGTTTTTTGCAAAATTTAGCTGGGCTTGGATGTTTTTCTTTGCAAGAAAAGGCTTCCATCTTGCCACTCTACCCCATAGCCCAGACATATGAATAATACAAGAGATTGTTGTCACATGTACCACACAGCTTAGCATGACGTACAATTTGATTGATCAATCTGATCACAGAGGCATTACTTGGTCATTGACTAAATACCGTATTATTCAATGGAGACCATCAACCTTTGCTTTGTCCCAAGTTGATACTGTGAATTTAGGAAGCTCAGACTACAGAGGTGACAAAGCCTAGACTTTGTCCAGAGAAGCTGCATTGATTAAAATGTGTTGCGTAGTTTTCTTTATTAGAGTTACCAATATGAATATTACTTATAACAATCTGAGGACACAAACATTAGGTCTAGAACCCAGTTTGGGGACCTGCTTCACATGATGTCAATCTAGAAGTTGGCTTATGTGTACTTCTATCTTATACTGGTTCTAATTCTACTAAACAAACTAGTTTAATGTGGTTCTAAAGCCTACTATTTTTCAAGTAGGTTCTAAAGCATTCTATGCATTAAGGTAAAAAAAAAAACACCTTGCTACATGTTCCACCCACCCCTAATCCTGTGAGGAAGGAGGATGGGGTGTAGCAGAGCTAGCTTGTTGAGGG
The DNA here is from genome assembly GCA_018402905.1 of Glandirana rugosa. Lineage (NCBI taxonomy): Eukaryota > Metazoa > Chordata > Amphibia > Anura > Ranidae > Glandirana > Glandirana rugosa. Next base: position 2,126,821 of record BLSH010387032.1, on the reverse strand, counting down.
TGGAACCTTGCAGAAACTTGCAGGAAAGGAGGAAAAGACAGCCCTGCCCAGGGTGTCTAGAAGAAGAGCCAAGGGACCACTCTGTGCTACACCATTGCACAGGGCTATAAGTATAACATATTTTTTATTATCATATAAAACATTTTTGCTTTTACAATTAGTTTAAGAATAGTACAGTAATAATATCTTTCCAACCTCGGAAGGGTAGATGTTTTGAACAAATGCCAAATAAGACTGGTATCGTTCACTATACAAGGCAATAGTATTTACTATTGCCTCAAATAAATAATTTAAAGGTTAAAAAGAAAAAGAAAAAAAGAATACTTTTTTTCAGCTATAACTATAGAAACATGCAAAGATTTTTAATCGGAATTACAAATTGTTTTAAGGATAACATTGAATAGCATATAAATGTCTTCACATACATTATTTGATGGAATTGCTATATAACTGATATTATTTCCAACTTTTGACAGTTATTTGCTACAGTGTGGGTGAACTTTTACAATGCAAATTTACCTCAGACCTCTGAGAGTCATCCCTACATGATCTCATTGCCCTCAAGTAGCATATCTTCCAGTAGGTCAAGGAACAAGAACGTCTGACCCTAACTAATGTATCTGACAAGGTGTATGGTGTGCGGGGGGGGTTAAGCAGTGCTAGCATATGATTCAAGCACTGTTTATCTCTGGAGAAAGAAGTATCAGTCAGGGCTGGTTTTCTAATCCCAGCAAATGGTAGCCACTTAGAGACCTGAGATTTTTGGTTTACTGTTGATGGGCTGCTTCTTCTCTTCTTCAGAGTGACAACAAGCACCGCAGGAAGGCAGAGACACTTCCTTTTGCACAAGGGAATTTTTCATTGTGCTGAAAAATCTCCCTGAAATGGTCGCAATCCTTCACTCCTCTAGTGAAGAAAATGAAGGAGAGCAAGTATCTAATGTGCACCTTTCAGAAAGACAAATATTACTGCTAGTCCTGGCATTTGCTTATCTTGTATAAGGGTAAGCTGATATCTTTCTGCCTGTCTATATATCTGCCCATCTATATCTGCCTATCTTAGGCAAAGTGGTGACTTGCACAAAAATTCTAAAACAAGCTTTAATGAATCACTATTTCACGCACGAAAACTTACTGCGCGGCCATGGATTAGTAATAGTATTCCTATTCTTGAAAATGGAAAGTAGCAATTAACTCTGTCCTGACATTTAACCCAAGGGTTCTACCAATCTAAATAACTGGAAATAAACCCCAAGATTTCCAGCTGTCATCTCCACTGAACTGCATATTAATTGAAGGATAAGTAAAATCATTTTGTTGTACTTTGTTATAGACTAGACCATGGTTGGCACATATATAAATACTTTTAAACTCCATAAATTATATATATATTCCTATGCTCTCCCTTGATTTCTGATACTATATATAAAAGAACAAGGTAAATGATGAAAATCATAAGAAGTTAGATTTTACTACAACCATAAATGTATTAGAGTTCGACTATCACCCTGTTGTGTGCTGCTTGCATTTGTCAGCAAAGTCTGGGAGAGGACTGGAGGCTGACATCTCATTGCCATTCTTTCTTGCTTAGACACTTGTCCATCTAAGATTTGAAGATGCAATTGCACAGTATGTTTCAATAGTTACCTTCAAAACTGGTTCTTTATGCCAAAATTTAAAGTATTCCATGTAAGCCTATATATTTTACAGTGCATATTATGACCATTGTCCAAGTAGCCTAACACAAACTAGTTTATATTTAACCACTTCAGCCGTGGAAGGATTTATCCCCTTCCTTCCTTTTTGAGATACGGCACTGCATCGCTTTAACTGACAATTGCGCAGTCGTGCGACATTGTACCCAAACAAAATTTACGTTCTTTTTTTCCCCACAAATAGAGCTTTTTTTGGTGGTATTTGATCACCTCTGCAGTTTTTATTTTTTTGCGCTATAAACAAAAAAAGCAACAATTTTGAAAAAAAAACAATATTGTTTACTTTTTGCTATAATATATATCCAAAAAAAATGTAAAAAAAATGAATTTCTTCCTCAGTTTAGGCCGATATATATTCTTCTACATATTTTTGGTTAAAAGAAAAAAAAAACTACAATAAGCAAATATTGATTGGTTTGCGCAAAAGTTATCGTGTCTATAAACTATGGGAATAGATTTATGGCATTTTTATTATTATATTTTACTAGTAATGGTGATGATCTGCTATTTTTATCAGGACTGCGATAATGCGGCGGACAGATCGGACACTTTTGACACTTTTTTGGGACATTTGCCATTTATACAGCGATCAGTGCTAAAAATAGCCACTGATTACTGTATAACTGTCACTGGCAGGGAAGGGGTTAACACTGGCGGCGATCAAGGAGTTAAATATTTTCCCTCTTCGGTCTTTCTAACTGTATGGGGCCTGGGCTGACTCGAGGAGGAGAGAGATCGTTGTTCCCAAACACTCTCCCCTGTCAGAACGGGAATCTGTTTGCTTACTTACACAGATCGCGGGAGCGATCGCGGGTAGGTGGGGGACATCGAGTCCGCCCCACCAGTGATCACGGGAGCGCGCCTCAGGCGACACGCGCGTGCTCACACCACATGCTCCTACGACCACCGTACAGCTACGTCGATTCGCGGGAACGAGACAACCTGCCACCATATTATGACAGCGGCCGGATGGCAAGTGGTTAATAACATTTATGCTATTATGACATATTACAGTTTTGTAGCTCAGTGGTAGTGCCAAAACAGTGAGCTTACTCCATGCCAGAAATCTTTCTGGCTTTCCTGCCCACTTTTATTTAAAAGAACGTAAAAAATTCATACATGTCTGCCCCATGCTGGGGCTTCTCACCATCAATATGAACAAAACATTAAACAGCTTTACTGCTCTGATCAGTACCTCTTGGTCCCCCTGACAATTAGTACCGTTTGGTCCTCCTGACCATCAAGCGTGCCCCAGTGCCTGTACACAGATGCTGTATCTCAGCCCTGTATCTATCCTTGAAGCTCCATGCTGCTTTGTCCCTTGTGGACTCGCTCTCAGGCTCAGGCCTTGGTCTGTCTTTACCTGGACACCATGGTGCATATGAGCACCTCTCTCGGCTCCTTCACACAGTGACCCCTCAGGAGAGTGGGGCTCTGAGCTCTAACTCTGGTTCTCATATGAAACCAGCAAATCTGTGCCATTAGTGTGCTTGCTTCTTACAAAATGTGGCGTAAACTACCATATCACACAGTGGCACAGGCTCGCCTTGCCACACTGTTAATAATAGAGGAAGTCTGAATTTCAGATCTTACAATAGATAAAACAAACCAACAAACTGCCACTCTTTTTGTTCCAACCATCAGGGTTGAGATATTTTACCGTAAATGTGGGTTTACCCACAAATGAATCTGATTAATTCATTTAAAACATCTACTGTATATTATATCATATGATGTTTTTCTCAATGGATTGTGATTTTCAGTCAGGCTATCCATAGAAGTTCACAGGGCACCAGTTCAACTCTACATAACTGACTGAGAATAATAGAAGCCACCCAAAGGCCATTTATCTAGCTGCTAAACTTGTCATTGTCAACTTGTGCGTTGACATTATTTTGTGTACAATTTGTGTACATACAGAAAGCTTGAAGTAAAATTACAGGAGGATTGTTCAAATTTGTTCTGCATGAGTACCCGCTGACCTTATTATAAATCTTCTATGTTTTGCTGCTGTCCACACCACCTACTAAAGCTGTATCTGTAAATAATATGAAGAGTAATCAATCTTTAAGCTGAACTGCAGTCCCAAAATGGTCCCTCACTGCATTGAGAAACTGGTGCCTTCATCTTCTCCAACAAGGTCCCATGTTGCTTATGGGCTCCCGTTTCTGATCTAACTCCTTCACATGGCTGCATTACCAAAATCCTCTAGATGTCATTGATGAGCTGGGATGCACACTGCAGGGTGCATGCACTGAAGGCAGTGTGCAATCTTTTAAAAATTAAAAGGACAGAGGATAGGAGAAGGTTTCCTTGCAGAAGAGGCATGCAAAGCTTCCTTTGCTAAAAGTTCCAATCTCCTTACAAGTTCCACTTTAATTTAAACTAACAGCAGGCTCTTTAATTGACCACTTCAATTTAACTGGTAATTGCACGATCATGCAATGCTGTACCCAAACAAACTTTGTGTCCTTTTTTCCCCACAAATAGAGCTTTCTTTTGGTGGTATTTGATCACATCTGCGTTTTTTATTTTTTGCGATATAAACAAAAAAAGACCGAAAATTTTGAAAAAAAAAATATATTTTCTACTTTTTGTTATAAAAAAAAAAATACAATAAACTAAATTTTAGTCAAACATTTAGGCTAAAATATTAAGCCACATGTCTCTGGTAAAAAAAAAAAATTCAACATATTTATTGGTTTGTGCAAAAGTTATAGCGTCTACACACAGCTTTTAGTTTATTACTGCCGATCTCATTTCTTGAGGTGCTATAATGGATGGGCAGTACAAAACTGCTTGAAAAATTACAAAAAAAATGTTTTAAACAAAGTTGTTACTGAAATGATATATTGCTCACACATGCCATGGGTATATGTAAAATTACACCCCAAAATACATTCTGCTGCTTCTCCTGACTACGGGGATACCCCATGTGTGAGACTTTTTGGGAGTCTAGCCACGTACGTACGACCCCAAAAACCAATCACCGCCTTCAGGATTTCTAAGGGTGTAACCTTTTGATTTCACTCCTCAGTACCTATCACCCTTTCGGAGGCCATGAAATGCCAAGATAGTACAAGCCCCCCCATGACCCCATTTTGGAAAGTAGACATCCCAAGATATTTGCTGAGAGGCCTGTTGAGTCCATGGAATATTTTATATTTTGCTACAATTTCAGGAATGTGACAATTTTTTTTTTTTCACAAAGTTGTCACTAAATTATATATTACTCGAACATGCCATGGGTATATGTGAAATTACACCCCAAAATACATTCTGCTGCTTCTCCTGAGTACGGGGATACCACATGTGTGAGACTTTTTGGCAGTCTAGCCGCGTACAAAACCCTGAAAACCTAGCAACGCTTTCATGCTTTCTAAGGGTGTACATTTTTGATTTCACTCCTCACTACCTATCAGAGTTCCAGAGGCCATGAAATGTCCAGATAGCACAAACCCCCCCACCCCCAAATGATCCCATTTTGGAAAGGAGACACCCCAAGCTATTTGCTGAGAAGCATATTGAGTATTTTGCAAATCTCGCTGTTTGGCACAAAGTTTAGAAAACTGAAAAAAAAGGAAAAAAAATACATTATGCTTTTCTTTCTTCATTTTCCAAAACAAATGAGAGCTGCAAAATACTCACCATGCCGCTTAGGGTCATCTACTTTCTAAAATGGGGTCTTTGGGGGGGGTTATGCTATCTTGACATTTCAGGGCCTCCGAAACTGTGATAGGTAGTGAGGAGTAAAATCACCGTTTTACGTCCTTAGAAAGCCTGCAGGCGGTGATTGGTTTTTGGGGTCCTGTACGCAGCTAGGCTCCCAAAAAGTCTCACACATGTGGTACCCCCATACTCAGGAGAAGCAGCAGAATGTATTTTGGGGTGTAGTTTCACATATGCCCATGCTGTGTGTGAGCAATATATCATTTAGTGACAATTTTGTGTAAAAAAAAAAAAAAAGTCAATTTCCCTGAAACTTGTGACAAAATATAAAATATTCCATGAACTCAACATGCCTCTCAGCAAATAGCTTGGGGTGTCTACTTTCCAAAATGGGGTCACTTGGGGGGGAGGGGTTGTGCTATCTGGGCATTTCAGGGCCTCCAAAACTGTGATAGGTAGTGAGGAAGTGAAATCATCGTTTTACACCCTTAGAAATCCTGAAGGAGGTGATTGGTTTTCAGGGTCCTGTAGGCAGCTAGGCTCCCAAAAAGTCCCGCATATGGTATCCCCGTACTCAGGAAAAGCAGCAGAGTGTATTCTGGGGTGTAATTTCACATATACCCATGGCAAGTGTGAGTAATATATCATTTAGAATCTTTGTGTAAAAAAAAAAAAAAAAAATAGTAAATTTTCCAGAAAAAATTACAAAATATAAAATATTCCATGGACTCAACATGCCTCTCAGCAAATAGCTTGGGGTGTTTACTTTCCAAAAAGGGGTCATTTGGGGGCAGGGGGGTTTGAACTGTCCTGGAATTTTATGCCCAACATCACCCACTCTTCTAACCACTTGAACCACCAAGTCATTTTTGACTCTTTGTTTAAATGAAAAAAAAAAAATTGCTAGAAAATTCCTTTGAACCCCCAAACATTATATATTTTTTAAAGCAGAGACCCTACAGATTAAAATGGTGGGTGTTGCAATTTCTTTTCACAAAGTATGTGCACAGCGATTTTTCAAACGCAATTTTGTGGGGAAAAAAAACACTTTTGATTTTAATGCACAAAAACACATTATATTGCCCAAATGTTTGGTGAACTATAAAAGAGGATCTTATGCTGAGTACATAGATACCAAACACGACATGCTTTACAATTGCGCACACCCGCAAAAAGCTTCAAAAGCTTTTAAAAGCCTTTACAGGTTACCATTTTAGATTTAGCTAAACATAGCGCCTCAGCTCTTAAAGCATATGACCACACCAAGATCAGTGTGATAAGATGCTTTCCCAATGGCGCTGTTTATATCCGGCGAAACCAAAGTCATGAAATGCTTGTTTCCCATTTCTTAGGCCATAGAGATGACTGGGGCCATTCTAGTCTTCGATCAGCTCTATGGTCAGCTGGTGGAACCACCGGCTGCATTCTCGGGTTCCCCGGTGGTACAGGAGAGCCCGAGAAAACCATGGAAGATGGCAGGAGGTGGGGGGCATTCCCTGTTACCAGCTGAAAAGAATGATACCAAGATGATACCTAAACCTGCAGGTATCATTCCGGTATAAGCACTCAAAGGCCAGCAACATACCTGTATGTCGCTGGTCCTTGTTGGGCATATATTGTAATGATCTTTTTTTTCATGCAGCCTGTGGGTTAAATGAAAAAAGAGAAATCAAATCGGTGGTATGCCCACCATTAGAATACCGCCCTGCTTCCACCCACTTCTAATGATGGGCATACATGCACCGTTCTTACACAGTAACAATAAAACATTACAGGGATACAGTAAAACAGAGCAAAAAAATAGAGAGAGAACAGAACAAGAAAATGACAACTATTTTTGGCTTTTTTATTTTATATTATTTTTGTTTTGTAAAAAAAAAAAAAAAATTTTATTTTTTCACACTTATTTGTAACTGTAAATGTTACAAGTTCGGGTCTCTAAAAATGCAATGGCATCTTTGGAGGCCCTGTGTATGTGTGCCCTAGGACTGTGCTGTACCCTATGTTAACACTCCACTAGTGAGTGGTAGCGATGGAAACATTCACTGATGCAGAGAGCAGGTTGGTCAGGACAGGAGGAACAATAAAAGCGGGTGTCACGCCTATATCCACGTTTCCTACAGACACAATATCTTCTTGGGGGGTGATCTTTAAGTAAGGGTACCACAGAGGACATCCGGAAAAGGCTCTCATGCAGCTGACTCACTGCATTTGGATTGGGATGTTGGGGCACAGCACCGTCTGAAAATAGAAGGGCTGTGACAATCTCTTCCTGGAATTTAAGGAAGGATCCAGTTCGTCTTGACGCTTTGTATAGCACATAAGCATTCAGAAAAGCCACTTTTTTATACCAGCGTCTGGTCTTACAGGCAATTAAGTATGGCGCCATCAACTGGTCATTAAAGTCCAACCCTCCCACGTTAAGGTTGTATTCGTGGACACAGAGGGGCTTCTCAACAACACCAGTCGCCTTTGGAATTTGGACTGTCGTGTCTGTGTGAACGGAGGACAGAACGAAAACATTCTGTGTGTCCCTCCCCTTCAATACATCTCAAGCAGACTCTCTATCCCCGTTCTAGGTCGAGACTCTACAAGCCGTTGGGGGAAGCCCTGGCAATTAGATTGCACGGTGCCACATGCGCCAATTCCATGATCAAAAAGGTGACTAAAAAGTGGCACACTTGTGTAATAATTGTCCACGTACAAGTGGTACCCCTTTCCGAATAAGGGTGACGCCAAGTCTGAAACAATCTTGCCAGCGCTCCCTATGTAGTCTGGGCAGTTGGGGGGCTCCACGTGACTGTCTTTTCCCTCGTAAACCATAAAACTATATGTATAGCCTGTGGCCCTGTCACAGAGCTTATACATCTTGACCCCATATCTGGCACGCTGACTGCGGAGATACTGTTTGAAAACAAGACGGCCAGAAAATTTAAATGAGGGACTCGTCAACGCAGACAAATTGATCGGGAATAAACAATCCTGCAAATTGTTGGTTGAAGTGGTTTACAAGGAGTTGAATTTTGTGGAGCCGATCGTATTCAGGGTCACCCCGAGGTCGACAGACTTCATTGTCATTCAAATGCATGAACTGCAAGATCTGCTCGTATCACGTCCTGGTCATGGAAGTAGAAAACACGGGCATATAGTGAATTGGGTCAGTGGACCAATATGACCGCAACTCACTTTTTTAAATTATGTCCATGAGGAGAGATAGGCCTAGAAAGGTCTTAAAGTCTGGAACCATAATAGGTTTCCAGTCTCTGGCAAGTGTCAAATGGGGATTAGCAGCAATGAATTGACCAGCATATCAATTGCTTTGGTCCACAATAGATCTATAGAGATCTTCCTTGAAAAACAGCAAATAAAAATCAAGGGATGTAAAATCAACTGTTTCCACCTGAATTCCGGGTTGGCCAGTGAATGGAGTAAGTACGGGCACTGCAGAAGTGGTGGGTTCCCAATCAGGGCTTGCAAGCGCACCAGGAAGGCCTCTAAGGGCCTGTCTTTGTCTTCTTGGAGGCTGCGGGACACTACTTGTTGCCACCGCACCAGCTTGAACTGCACTTATGGGTCTTGCCACGTCACCAAGTGTTACTGCAGTGCTGGTTTGTCTATGACCAGGATGTAGTAGGCTGCTGGTGAAGGATGAGCGGCACTAGTACTGGCTCTCTACTCCATACGAGAGCCGTGCGGTTGTTGCACCTCAGCAACATTAGAACGGGGTTGGGTATGCCTTGCCTTAGCCAGGACCACTACGCTGTTGTCAGAGCCATCTGTCAGGGTGCCACTGCTGCCTACTGGTTCATATACTGAGCCTGAATCTGACAGTGTAGCTTCCTCATTGTGTTTTTCTTTACTGGTTTTTCCAGCTATATTTTTCACGGTTGTTTTCACTGAGGACTGGAATACACTTTTTTTTTCTTTCCTTTTTTTTCACTTTTTTTGTTTTTCTGATTGTGATTGATTTATATGTTTTTGAGCACATTATAGCATGACACTTTCATTATATTATTGTTTGCAGTGTTTATATCTCACTTTCAATGTTGCAGCTTTTTTTGAAATTATTAATTTTTTTCTGATGATATTTCACGGGCGCAATATATCCCGATACTTTTTTTTTAGCTTCTCCATTGCTCTCATTTCTCATGCTCAACAACGTGTAGGCCTCTTTACTGGCGTACCTCTGTTTAGACATTTTGTCCTCTAAATTTATAGGTATAACTAGTATGACTCACAGGTAAAAGAGCAGCTGGTTCTCAAAGCCTGCTTAAATCGTTACAAAAAAAAAAAACTGTTAGCGTTCACAGGATCAGACATTACTCTGCGAATGCTACAGTGATCTATTGATACTGCACTTGGGTGGGCTGGGCGGAGGGGCTAAACCCAGGTACTGGCAGGTAACTGGGCTCATCCCGCTAACGCTGCGTTTTTGGGAACACTAAACTACTGGACACGCTAATATAGTTCTGATCAGATCAAAGATATTGATCCGTTCAAACACTATACTAGTAACGTAGATATCTAGTGTATGTGTGCGTGTTAGAGTACCTGGCACTAATCTGATGCTGCCTGGGATTGACGCTGACCCTGACGCTAATACCCAACTGATGTCACCCGCCGGGTGATGAGGGTTTAAACCTTTATTGGGCAATATACGGTGGGTACCCGAACGCTATAAATAACTAACTACCCGTGACACCAATACGGTGATCAGAAAAAATATCTGTACACTATACTAGTGACACTGGCGACAGAGGATGAAATGGTTAACTGGGGGCGATCAAGGGTTAAAACCTTTATTAGGGGGTTAAAGGGGGTACCCTATACCTACCTGGGCCTACCACTACCTACCCTAACATTAGTGTCACAAGTGACACCAGTATTGTGATCAGTGAAAAATCTGAACACTGCAGTTGGTGACCAGGGGGTGATCATGGGGTTAATTGTGTGCTGGTGTGAGTGTAGTGATTGGTGTACTCACAGTAAGATGTCCTCTCGCGCTGGAACTCAAGGGAGATGACATCACTTCCTCTAGCTGTGTTTACATTACACAGGCAGAGGACAGAATGCCATTCAACAGAACCGATCACCAGGTCCCGGCCGGAAATCATTGGCCTGAGCCTGGAGACTGATCAGTTCTGGAACTAATGCGATCATAGAGGGGATGGCGGGGGCACATGCGCGACCGACGTACCATGGCAGCGATTCGCACAGCCGTGCCAACCTACCGCAGTAGAACTGCAGCGGCTGGTCGGCAACTAGTTAAAGCCCCATTTTGGACTAAAACTACTTTTTTTTTATCATCCCTGTGGCATCACGTGACCACGGTTCAATAAATAAATAAAAAAGGATAAATAGGATTTTTTTCTCCAGAGATAAGACAGAAGGGGTGGGAGGGAGGAGTTGGACTTTAAATTACTTATAATAGCGCTTCTTCTGCTACACTTAGCAACCAGCATTTTCAACACCGCCATGCTGAAATTAGGATAATGAATGTTTTACATAGGTTGACATATTTCCACTTAAAGTGTATTTCCACTTTTGCAGCCAAATTAGGATACACTTACTTTATATTTGTTACATATTCCCATTCACATAACATCAATTGAACAGGGCTGTTGGTACATTTTCATGCGATCAGCACTGCAGCCAATTGACTACAGGAATGATCAACTTCGGAGTCCCCACTCTCAGAATACAATAGCGCAGCAGGGAAGATTTCCCCATCCACCTCGCTCATGTGGGGGGAATCCATTCATTATCCAATTCAGTCATCTATGGCCAGCTTGAGAGTGTTCAGAAATGCTTGTAGTTAGCCATTAGGTCTTCTCCTGAGAATTGTCTAAAAAGGTACACATTTTTTTGATTTATATTTTTTTTTCAAGTATGCTTTGTGAATGGGAACATATAAGGGTCCATGCACACTGGCTTAAAAACCGCAGCTTCTACAGGAGTTTTGGGTTTTAAATAATTAAAAAAATAATTGCTTATCCTGGAGTTCAGCTTTAAGTTTCTTTGGTGAGTAACACAAGTGACATAACCATCCAGATTGCAAGCTTTCAGTTCACTGCCTTCAATTCTTTCATGTTCTACACATTATTTAACTATCAGAATTTTAACTCAACCAAGAATTTGGCCAGAGGCTAATTACTAAGCATGCTGAAGATCACACACCATTTGCTAATGCTGAGCTTCAAACTGAATTAGCCTCAGGCCTATTGTTTCAAAACTCTGAATTATCAATCAGAGGCAACGCTTTTTATACAGTAAAAAGGGAAAAAGTGTTTTCAAGGGAGTTGTACAAAGAAACTACAAAGGGGGACAATGGTGTTTTTCATGTTTTGAAGACATACACACATGAATCTTTATTTTCTTTTCATTTTTTTTTTTGTTAAAAGATTCCTTTATTTACAAGTGTAGACAAATGTCTACAGGGGCGGATTTACTAAACAAAATAGACAGTGCACTTTACAAGTGTAGTTGCACTCATTATTCCCTTGAGTATCAAGATGCACCATCTTCTCACACACAAGAAACAGGGAGGTCTGAGTGTTCCAAACTTCACAAAATATTTTTTAGCTGTACTGCTAACCCCACTAACCTTCATCTACACCAGGGTTTCTTAACCAGGGCTCCGTGGAACCCTACGATTCCTCCAGAGGTTGCTAGGGATTCCTCGAGCAATGGTCAATTTCTACCTCTCAGATAAATTCCCAGTGACACCTTTGATCTTTTTAGCTATCTGTTGTGGTCATTGGGAATAATTACCCCCTAAGTGTAAGGAGCATTCTTCCCATTGACCATCACACTAATGTATCATGAGTTGTAGATTTTTAATTTTTAGCAGGGGTTCCCCAAGACCAAAGAATTATTTCAAGGGTTCCTCGGTGTTGAAAAGGTTGAGAAAGGCTGATCTAGACTGTGAATCATGCTCCCCCTATGGATAGATTTGGAAGCATCTCTCTGTTCCCCAATTTCATTTCGCTCACTCCCAGGGCTCCCGTCAAAATTAAGGCCTACATCTATAAGCCCCTTGATGAGTCACACACGCCAAGCCTGGGACTCTATTAAATACTCCAGCAACTTAATTTTGCCACACTTGCCCCCTCTTCCTCTTCTGGGTAACCCATCATTGCCTCTGGGATTAGAGTACCCTACTGCATTTCACTGGTGGCTATCCCACAACTTCCACTGCATCTACTTTTTTTTATTTCTGGACTCTCTGTATACAGACATGTTCAAATGTTTTAAGAATGACACAAATATTAATTTTTAAAAAGCCTTCTGCCTCCGTTTTTATGATGGCAATTTGCATATACTCTAGAATGTTATGAAGAGTGATCAGATGAATTGCAATTAATTGCAAAGTCCCTCTTTGCCATGAAAATGTAATCCCATAAAAAAACATTTCCACTGCATTTGTGAAGAAGGCTTCAGGGCACACAAGAAAGTCCAGCAAGCACCAGGACCGTCCCCTACAGTTGATTTAGTTGTGGGATCGGGGCACCACCAGTGCTGAGCTTGCTTAGGAATGGCAGCAGACAGGTGTGAGTGCATCTGCATGCACAGTGAGAAGACTTTTGGCGGATGGCCTGGTGTCAAGAAGAGCAGCAAAGAAGCCACTTCTCTCCAGGAAAAACATCAGGGACAGACTGATATTCTGAAAAATGTACAGGGATTGGACTGCTGAGGACTGGGGTAAAGTCATTTTCTCTGATGAATTCCCTTTCTGATTGTTTGGGGCATCTGGAGAAAACCTTGTCCGGAAAAGAAAAGGCAAGCACTACCATCAGTCATGCCAACAGTAAAACATCCCGATACCATTCATGTGGGGGGTTGCTTTTCAGCCAAGGGAGAGGGCTCACTCACAATTTTGACTAATAGCACCTTGCCATAAGGCAAAAGTGATAACTAAGTGACTTGGGGAACAAAACATCGAAATTTTGGGTCCATGGCCAGGAAAGTCCCCAGGCCTTAATCCCATTGAGAACTTGTAGTCAATCCTCAAGAGGCAGGTGAACAAAAAAAAAAACACAAATTCTGACAAACTCCAAGAATTGATTATGCAAGAATGGGCAGCCATCAGTCAGGATGTGGCACAGAAGTTGATTGACAGCATGCCAGGGCAAATTGCAGAAGTCTTGAAAAAAGAAAAGGTCAACACTGCAAATATTGACTCTGCATGAACTCCATGTCATTGTCAATAAAAGCCTTTGACGCTTATGAAACGCTTGTAATTATACTTCAGTATACCATAGTAATATCTGACAAAAATATCTAAAAACACTGAAGCAGCAGACTTTGTGAAAATTAATATTTGTGTCATTCTCAAAACTTTTGGCCAGTATGTACGCCTGGGTGGAAATCAGGGAGAAATACCAAGCCCCATTCACTAAGCTCTTTAGGTTCCTACAAATTAAAGCAGAGCTCGTCTCCTATATAAAAATTAAAAGTCAGCAGCTACTAAAAATTGCCACAGCCACTCATATGTGCCACAACCCAGCGCTGTGCTTGGCCCAGCTAGTTTCACCTTGTGTCCTCTCTCACCGGCGTCAGCATCATTACCATGGGCACCCGGCTGTGACAGCTTTCGGCGTTAGTGACCGTTAGTGAGCGTCGGCGTCAATAGGGGTTTCTTAAAAAAAAAATCATCCCTCTGCTATTTTTCAACCTAAAAACGTCGGCATCAAAAAACGCCGGTACAATATTAGTTGGCGTTTTGTGGCGTCCGCGTCAAAAAATGCCAAAACGTTACAGCCTCAGAACGCGCTGGCCATGGGTTCTAGTTTCAGCTCACTAACGCGGACGCCATCTACAGCTCAAAAACGTTGGCGTTGTTATAGGGCCTTTGACTAACATGGAGAGCTGCAAAAAACACCAGAAAACGCCGGCGTCAAAAAACGTCTGTGTGTATGAGGCCTAACACATTACTGCAAGAAGGCAGAACCAAAGTCTTAGGAGCTCTCACCAAGATTCTCTAAGTAAAAAGACTTTACTCTTTTGTAGTGGACAGGTATAGCTTTACTGATGACAGAACTAGCCTGAAGTTACAGCTGGTCCTCTGTGAGCCACTCTGTAGCATCTACAGAAGGAGACAGAGCTTTAGCATCACTAGTTACACAGTCCATGAACTGATGAACACCAGAAACATTGTGTAGAATCTTTGTAGTTGTAGATTCCTGAACACTTGTTGAAGGTTCAGTTCTTCTTCTCTCAGTAGTAGTTTGAAACACTATTTCATTGACACTGCTGTAAGATAATTCACTGACACTGACTCGATCGTTCAAAAGCAGTCCTGTTGTCAGAGTTAAAGTGATTGTAAAGTCTGTTTTTTTTGTTTGTTTGTTTAACCACATCAGTACCGGGCACGAAAACCCCCTTCCTGTCCAGGCCATTTTTCAGCTTTCAGCGCTATCACACTTTGAATGACAATTACTCAGTCATGCAGCACTGTACCCATATGAAATTTGCGTCCTTTTTTTCACACAAATAGAGCTTTCTTTTGGTGGTATTTAATCACTAGGG
>BLSH010387032.1:2083373-2109462 GCA_018402905.1 Glandirana rugosa | reverse complement strand
TGTACAAACAATAAATTGGTGGAGTCCAGGCGGGTGACAGTTTACTGCCGCCCCACCTGGACGATAATGAGGCCCACCTGCAGTATACTGCAGAAGGGAAATTAGGGCCGAGACAGCCACAGCCGTACAAGGGTCCTGTGTGGCGAAGTGGCTGTCCCCACTTGTCGGTAATAAATAAATAATAAATAATAAATACCGACAAGTGGTGCACTAGCCGGTACTGCTTCAGTGCCGACTAGTGTTTACCGTACGGGCGGCAAGCGTGCCGCGTACGCGCGCTAGCCCTCGTGCGACGCGCACGCGAAGCCATCGCCGCACAAAGACTCCTTGTGACGGACAGTGGCTGTGACCATAGTCGGCGGCTCTGTTTACATTGGATGTGATCGGCTGTGAAGTAGATCACAGCCGATCACAAGGTAACAGCCGCCGGCCGGCGGCTGATACCAGTGTCGGTGACAGGCAGTGTTCCTCAGAAACACGCCGCTACCGAAGCGCACGCGCAGCGTGCTCCCGATCGCGCGCATGCGCCGTGCGAACGGCGGGCATGCCATTTGTGATCAGCCGTGACTTCGTCATGGCCGATCACGTGGTGAACAGCCATAAATAATAAATAATAAATAAATAATGGCTGTTCACCCCTGTCGGTGAAGCGGTGTGTCCTGGGAACATGCCGACACCGACAGAGCCGGGATTAAAGGGAAGACGTCATATGACGTCCACCCGGAGTAATAGCAGGTCCACCCCGCCGTCATTTGACAGTGGGCGGACCTGAGGTGGTTAAATAACAAACATGTTATACTTACCTCCTTTGTGCAGTGGGTTTGCACATAACAGCCTGGATCCTTCTCTGCTCGGGTCGCTCTTCACTGCTTCTGGCCCCTCCTTCATGTCCAGTGCCCCTACAGCAAGCAGCTTGCTACTGGGGGCACCAGAGCAGAGTCAAAGCTCCATGTGTTCATTCAGACACAGAGCCCCGACCTGCCCCCCCAACCTGATTGGCTAACTGACTTTGATTGACAGTCGTGGGAGCCAATGGCGCCTCTGCTTTGTCTCAGCCAATCAGGAGGAGAGTCCCGGACAGCTAAGACACTCAAGGGCATCGCTGGTGAGAGATGTCGCTCAGGTAAGTAATTAGGGGGTGCTGGGGAGGCTGCTACACACAGAAGGTTTGTCATCTTAATGCATAGAATGCATTAAGATAAAAAAAAACCTTCTGCCTTTACAACTCCTTTAATATCTCTATAAAGTCCCTGTAGCATGAGTTTTGAGATGCAAATGGGGTGTCTTTAACTCTCCTAACAATAGTTTTACACATACAGTTCGAACCATGCTTCTCAATGAAGCATCAACAACACAACCTAAGTTGGTCCTTTGGGCATGCTCACCATCGATACATCCACTAAATTAAACATGTATTTTGTGCACTCTTCAGCTGTCGTTTCTCAGAAGGAGCATATTGGCAACATTGTCAAGTAGTGGGATGTACCAGTCAAATCGGTGAACAATGATGTGCATCTTTTGGTGTAGTAGGCTCCTCACTATCTTTAGATATTTGCTTGCACTCAATTAACATATACCATTTATTCCCGAGTCCTTTTATATCTGAAATAATCATTTCTTCAGCAGGGGAAGTGCTTTATGTGGTTTCTACTATGCAAGTATGTGTGCAGCATGTAACACAATACCTCTACCTGTATAGTACGCATGTGAGAAAAACATACATCCTGACAGCTTGCTTGAGTTGTCCCAGAGGAAACACTTTGATCACACATATTTTAGAACTGGTTTTATCTGAAAGTCATGACTTAGCTCAATATGATCGTGGGAATTGACACTTTATAGCTCTCCCTGTTATGATCTGACACACATGTAAGTTCTTCATTTGATGTAGAGTCTTGTTTAAGGGGCCCCAATGTAAGGTTGATATGTGCTTGGAAAAGTGTTTGTAGAAGTGCAACATCTGAAGCAAAAGATGGTTCCTGAGAAACTCTTTGCACTCTTCAAAGTTCTTTCCCTTAAAAACACAGTACTTCCTGAGAGTTTGTAATTTGTTGTGGATGAGACAGTAGGAGTATTGGTCCTTTTGCCTTTCTACACTGTTGTCAGTGGTAGTGACTTTAACTCGTGTCTTTCTAACAGAGACAGCATTTTGTTGTTGGTGGGGTAGGAATGCTCAAGTCAAGAACTGAAAAGCTTGGATAGTTCTTAGCTCTAGCTAAGTTGTCAACAAACTGATGAACTTCAAGAAAGAGGAAAGTGGAAAGGGAAATGTATGTTTCTCCACCTACCTTGAACCCACTGTAGCCCATTTTTCTTGGATATCATAAGGCATTTTTGCAACAACTAGGTTCACACAAAATGCACTGTCTAGGTAGCTAAGACCTGTTATATGTAGGTCTTCCTTGGTGATTTTAAAGGAGATGTACAACCAAAGCTTTTTTTGGCTGTACTTCTCCTATGGATCACAGGGGTGTAGTTTGTTCTGCACTTCTGTGATCCGTTTTCAGCAAACAGTGGGCTAAAGCCCACGGTTAGCTGACGTCACAGAGCCAGTCCAGGCTCTGAAAAGATCCTGGCCATATGGTTGGAATCCACCCAGAAGCCTGGACCGGCACCTGGCTCAGCCTCTCAGGAATCCGCTGAGAGGCTGAGCCAGGCCCCTCCCGCCCACTCCACAGCTCAACGCTCACTGGAGGGGAGAGCAGGGAGCCACTGACTAACAGTACTGGCTCTCTGCTCAGAGTGGAGGGGTAGAACTGAACGATCATACTTCTCTTTTAAGCTCAAGAAAATGATAAATTAGTTACTAAAACCTCTGGTTGTCTCTAACAATCAGGGAAAGTCTAATAATCTTATGAATAAGGCAAGTTTGCTTACTAAAGAGCTTCTGTAAATTTACTCCCATCTCTTCCATCCAAGATTGATGGATGCGAACAGTTGTTTATCTCCTACTAAAGTCTGATGATTGAGAAGCTATCTGATGAGCAGATCTTATATGCAGCATGGCCACCTCTTGAATCCACCCTTAAAGCCTGGTACACAATATTGTTTTCTTTTCAGTTCAACCCAGCGGGTTGAACGAAAAGAAACGGTCAGCTTCGGTCAAAGCCGCTGTACTCACTATGCAAAATAAGTACAGTGGTCTCCCCTGCTGAGCTGTTGTGTTCTGACAGGGGGACGCCCCCCCCCACACGCCCCCCCCCCCACCAGAATACCCCAATCAGCGCTCTCTGCCATTGGCTGAGAGAGCTGATCGGGAGTCAGTCGGCTGCTGGTTTTCAGGATCGACATACACACAGGCCAAATGTCGGCAAGTTTCTTTTTAACAGGTAAATGTCTCCCGGCATTCGGCCCGTGTGTACCCGCCTTAACTCTTTAAGGATCCATGCACAATGGACGCTTTTCCAACCTCCCCTGAACAATTTTTTTGACAGCTAGAAACTGACGCATAAAACAGACGTTTAGCTCCATTTTACATGCCACGTTTAGTGGCGTTTTGCCGCGTTCGCATCTCAAATCGCTTTTTTTCTCCAACGGATCAAAAATGACCAAAACACTGGTGAGCCACGTTTTTGAGAGTTTATGCCCCTTTTTAAGCTTTCAGCGTTTTTTGTGGTTTTGCGACTCTTGAACGCGATTTTAGGGCGTTCAGACAACAGCCCGTAAACGCCACTGCTCCTAAATGACAATAAACGTCCATGTGTGCATGGACACATAGGATAACATAGATAGGCATTTATGGGCTGTTAAAAAAAATGCCCAAACACGATTGTTTATCAGCTACAGTGTACATGGAGCCTAAAGAGACACAGAAGTTGAGTCCAATGTTGTTTATTTCAGATAAGTGCAATAAAGATATTTTTCCAGTCTTTTGAAGTGAAAGAAGAGCAACTTTCCTAAGCCTAAAGCTGCATTCACACAGGGGCGACCCGACTTCAGCGCGACTTCGCTAGGCGATTTAAGCGCGACTTCCAGCGCGACTTAAAGGACCTCAGGCGACTTTACAACACGACTTTAGCCAGGCGACTTTGCCTTGACCAATCAGAGAAGAGAGGGAGGGGGCTGCCTAAAAATAAATTCTATTCTTTTTTAACTGTAAAGTCGCTTCCATGTATATGGGGATCCGACTTGGAGGCGACTTCTATTGAATTCTATGGGCACAAGTCGGATAGAAGTCGCCTAGAAGTAGTACAGGAACCTTTTCAGAAGTCGCCTTGAAGTCGGAGCGACTTCAGTCGTGTATATTAAGACGGCTCCCATTCATTTCAATGGGATTTCAAATGTCAAGCGACTTGGGGCGACTTGAGGCAACTCAAGTCGGATCGCAAGTCGCCCCTGTGTGAATGGGCTCTTAAAGTGTCTGTTACCCCAGCATTTCATGTTCCTGAAATGTGCTTACTGTACCATGGACTTGTACGAAAAAGTATCCTCTTTTCTTTGTATTGCTTCCTTTGTGTGAACTCCCTGGTATCCCTGCAAGTCCCTCTGCTTTCCTATTTAAAACTGACCACACTAAGCAGGAGAACACACTGTTGTCAGTTCTCTAGCTATGCTGGTAACTCAGCCTGCTCTCCTCCAATGTTCAGACTTGTCCTGACACACACCTCCCCTGCACAGCTATTCACTGGAAAGTTTAGTCAGTGTGCTGCTGCTTCTTCTCCCCCCAGCTTTTATGCAGCTGAAAACAGAAGGAATGTGATCACTTATAAAAAAAGGGAATAAAAGGTGTTTACAAATTTTATATATAAACACAAATGTTTTGCCTTTCATTTCAATTTTCAACTGAATGGGTTCTTTTACAAGGTGATTCTTTACAATCACTTTAATTCTGTAGTGGAAAGTAAAACAAATAAATAGGAGGGTAAGGCAGTGTGTCTAACTAATGGCAATGCTAACTAGCACCAAACAGGAGGGGGAACAAGGGAACATATAAAGAGTACAAAAAAGCAAGGTACTATGGCAGCAAAAATAAACATGTATTGCCAGTCAGTGTCATGGCATAACCATGAAGATAAAAACACTACAAACAACTCTGTCAAAAGGGAATTGAAAAGTACAAGCTAGGGGATGGATACAAGAAATATCACATTCACTGAATATCCCTTGAAACACAGTTATTATATAAGCTATAAGGAAATGTAAGGAGTAAGGTACATCCTTAAATCCACCAAGAACATGCTGTCTAGTGAGTGACCGTGCAATAAAGAGATTATTAAGGGAGGCCACCAAGTGATCTATAACCGCCCTGAAGACGTTACAGGCTTCAGTGGCTTAGTTTGAAGAGACTGCATACAACATACGTTGCCCAGGTACTTCTTCACCAGTGGCAGATTTATAGCACAGTGATGAAAAGAAAGTCATTGTTACCTAAAGCTCACATGGCATCTCACTTATAGTTTGACAAAGGGCATGTTGAAGACTCAGAGTCAGCAGGAAGAAGGCTCTATAGTCCGATGAGAAAAAAATAGAGCTTTTAGCCCATCAAACCAAACACTTTGGTGTAAGCCAGACAGGGCAGATCATAAACATACCATTCCACACATGATGTGTGTACACGATTGGATGATGGAAGTCAGCAGAGCTTCATCTCATTCAGTAAGCTAAGGGGAAATTTGCATGCAAAGTGAATGGACGTTAGTAAATCAACCCCAAAGATACCAATCAAAAAACAAAAACTACATAAAAATGGCCTAAAGATAAACTTCATGGCCTGTTCACACAAACACCCAGTAAAACGCTTGAAAAACAGATGTGCATTGCTTTTCATTGTGTTGATGTGCATTTTTTCTGCACTGTGCAGGACACTAGGAATGTGTCCTGAGTGGCAGGTATATTTTTCCAATATTTGAGGTGTGGTCTCTTAAAGTTGGAAGACTGGGCTTAGTACTCAGGGGTTCTCACCCATGCAGGGTGAGCGGTCCTGAGGTAAAGAGAGGACTTCTAGTCAGTGCTCTCTTAATTGATATATCCTTATTAGGGATCCAGAACTTTGGAGGTTAGAAGAGTTTTGGAAGGAAATAACCCCCAAACCCTGACTACAAGAGCTGTGGTCCTGAAGAGATTAATGCAGGGTGGATTGGTTCACAGGTTTTGAGCAAGGTGAACCCTCTGGTAAAAAGCTTGTTGCTTATCCCCTGCAGCCTGTCCAGTATGGGACCGAGAGACTGGCGTGAGCCTTTGGTCTGCTTCCTTTTTTTTGTACTAGAACTATTTAATGTCTTGCTTTACTTTTGGCTGAAGAAAGCCTGTCGAGTTTGTTTTGGAGATACCGATAAAAGGACTACTTGCTTTTACCAACTTGGCTGGCTGATGCTCCCTGGCTACCTTATATCACAGCACAGTGACGTGCATTTCGACGCATGTTGACATGAATTTTTATATGCGTTAAATTGAAATGCGTTTTGAAGGTTATTTCCTCTGCTGACATTGTATCCTTTTCCTGTTTGTGGGTTATGGCTCTTTCACACTAGTGGATCGTTCGGGTCCGCCTGTCAGTTTTTCAGGCGCACCCGAACGGACGCTCCATTGTTGTCTATGGAGCGACGGATGTTAGCGGTGACATGTCCACTGACATCCAATCCGCTCATATCCGCCAAAAACAGACGGATGGAAACCCTATTTTCCATCCCCCTGGCGGATCGGATCGGATGAACATAGACAGATGGTCCGTGTCCATCCGATCCTCCATCATTTAAAACTGATCATTTCTGTACACTGTTTTACTCGACTAATAAAGTTTTATGGAACCAAAAAAAAAAGGCATATGGAAGTTCACACTATTATGTTATAGTGAAACCTGCATCTCCATCTTTTTTGGAGACATTTTTATTTTTAAGGGGTTTTTTTTCAGCCAATCTTTGTTTTAACAAAGTACAGTTTTAAGCTATAATATACATTTTTTTGTTGAGCTGAACCCAGAAACCATCATATCTTGCTATTTATTTTTGTTTGTTCTTCCACTGAGACTCTGAAGCAGTCCTATTTTCCAGGTAGTAAAAAGAGATTTGGTATAAACTACACAATGACTCACAGCATCCTTTTCAAGCATTGGGTCCCTGTTATTTATGTCATTTCTTTAATCATATTTTCCAGATGACTGGAGTTTCTTTGTTGGCTAGACATTGATCAGGTCCTCAACTATTGAAGCACATCCTCACTGGCTCCTGGCTTATCTTATCAGCTCTACAATTACCTGTGACATCAGCCCATGAATGGTCTCAATAAAAGACTGACGTGATTATCAGTTCATACGCTTTAATTGACGCAGCTTTAGAGAGCCAAAACAGTGTTAGCATACATGAATACACACATTAATTCCATAGTAACTATGCACTATTTACATTTACTAAGTTGTCAGAAAGGCGAGAAATTTTACTTAGAGATTGTTCATACAACATGGAGTCCAGTGCGTTTTTTTTCTGCATCAAAAATGCATGGATACTAGGTTATTTGGTTTTCAATGGCATAGTTCATACCAGTGCGGTCAGTTTCAGTGCTTTCCAGTTCCAGAAAAAAAGTAGAACATGTTGCATTTTTTCTGTACTGGAATGCAGTAGAACACATAAAAAACTAACCTAAATGCACCAAAAACACACTGGAACATATATCCTTATTTAAGGTTAAGAAAAAAGAGGGGGAAAAATGCAACGGACCGCATAAAAAATGCACTAAAAACGCACTGGAATGCGTCAAAAACCTGCATGCAGAAAAGCATCCAGAATGCATCTTGACTGCATTTCCATTGTGTGAACTGGCCCTTAAAGTGGTTGTAAACCATCAAGGTTTTTCACCCTTAATGCATTCTATGCATTAAGGTGAAAAACCTTTTCACGTGTAACCCCCCTTTACTTACCTGAGCCCAAAATGAACCCGCTTCAGTGACGAGCCTCGCAGCTCACTCGAGCTGCTCCGGTTCTCATTGGCTGGATTGATACCTGGGGAGCCATTGGCTCCCGCTGCTGTCAATCAAGTCCAGTGACGCGGGATACGGGGGGCGGGGCCAAGTCCCATTGTTTGTGAGAATACACAGCACTGCAGGACTCAAGAGCACACCTGCACGGGTAACCCCAGGAAATCGTGGTGGTCACTCGAGAAGAGGAGGAGCTGGGATCACCACTGGAGGACCCCAGAAGACGGGGTTAGGGGTCACTCTGTGCAAAACCGCTGCACAGAGGAGGTATGACATGTCTGCTATTTTTTTATTTTATTTTTTAACCACTTCCGGACCGCCGTACGTCGTTCAACGGCGGCAGTTTGAAGTGGAATACCATTGTTATGGTAGCAGATAGCTACCATAACCCCGGTATCTATTTTTTCAGCAGGCGATTCCCTGCAAGATAAAAGTGGTCTTAGCGGCGGATTCACAGCGAGATCACTTTTATCAGCGGCGGGAGAGGTGCCCCCCCTCCCGCCGCTTTCCGGTCATCTCCGCCGCTTACCGGACCCGCCGGCGGAGATGATCGCGTCCGCCCCCCCCCCCAGTGTCCGTGAGCCGAGTGAGCGGCTGAAGCCATTCACCTGCCTCCATAACATGGCTGGGCGGAAGCTACGTCACAAGTCGCTTCCGCCCAATGCTCTTAAAGGGGACATTTTTTATTTTTCCCTTGCCATTTTTTTCAAAATTTTTTTTTTTTTTTTTTTTTTTTTTTTTTTTGCATTTCAGTGTAAATATGAGATCTGAGGTCTTTTTGACCCCGGATCTCATATTTTGGAGGTCCTGGCATGCTTTTTTCTATTACAAGGAATGTTTACATTTCTTGTAATAGGAAAAAAAGTGATCAAAATTTTTTTTTTAAAAAAAGAAAGGTGTAAAAATAAAAATTAAAAAGTAAAATAAATAATTAAAAAAAAAAAATTAAAGCGCACCGTCCTTGCGAGTTCACGCGCAGAAGCGAACGCATACGTAAGTCCCGCCCACATATGAAAACGGTGTGCAAACCACACATGTGAGGTATTGCCGCGATCGCTAGAGCAATAATTCTAGCCCTAGACCTCCTCTAACTCAAAAATGCTAACCTGTAGAATTTTTTAAACGTCGCCAATGGAGATTTTTATGTTGCAAAGTTTGTCGCCATGCCGCGAGCGGACGCAATTTTGAAGCATAACATGTTGGGTATCATTTTACTCGGAGTAACATTATCTTTCACAATATGGAAAAAAATTGACCTAACTTTACTGTTGTCTTATTTTTTAACTAAAAAAACTGAATTTTTTCAAAAAAAATCATGCTTGTAAGACCGCTGCGCAAATACGGTGTGACAACGTTTTGCAATGGCCACCATTTTATTCTCTAGGGTGTTAGAAAAAAATATATATAATGTTTGGGGGTTCTAAGTAATTTTATAGCAAAAAAACCTGGTTTTAACTGATAACCACCGAACTCCAAAAAGAGGCTCGGTCTTAAAGTGGTTTGTGAGCCTTTACAATCACTTTAAGGCTGGTGTACACGTACATCTTGCTGAACCAGCCAAATTTCAGTACGGGTCTACCACTGTCTGGTCTTACGACCGGCTTCTGTCAAATGGTCTTGCTGGAGAATCAGCATTCAATCAGTGCTTGCAGCCAATGGCTGACAGGGGAGGAGTCCCTGCTCTGTGGAATGCTGGGATCTGTGAGGGTATTTATATTCGTTCAACCTGCTGGTTATACAAAATAAAACTCCCTGTGTATACCCTGTTTGTCACCTTAAGGAAGGGGTGCTTGAGAATCCCTGAAGAACTGATGTTATGCCATACAAATAAATGTATATTTTACTTTCATTTTATCTGCTGGTATGGTGGCATCTTTCTATACTCATTGCTATGCAACTCTCCTATCCCCAGGATTATGGGATATCATGTGACATTGACCCTTTGATACAGTGACAAAGAGAAGGTCACAACAGGGCTCTGAGTCAAGAATGGATACATCACACTGATAACCTTTTAAATACATATGAGTATAGCAGGCTCAAAAAATCCCAGGCACCACGTCACCATGGCGACTAAAAGTTACATTCTAGCGCCTGGGCTTTTGTCAGCCCATTCACTGTTGCAGGGATGCACAATTTGTATTGCCCGACGCCCAGGACATGCAGTTCCGTGCGCCGTTCAGGTGATTTTTTTCCTACATTTAATTCTCACTTGTCAGGATGGAAGCATTCAGGCGGCTCTGCTGCTGCCCGATTGCTTCCACACACAGGTAAATTGCCTCTCCCCGTTATGTTTCCACTTGGCCATCTGCGATCACGGCACCGGCATAGCACGAACCACAGTGTAGAGGGGAGGGAGAATAGTGGACACATGTCCGCTCTCCTCCCCATTTTGTTCCTGATGACATGTATGACGTCACTTCCAGGTCCCCCTTTACAGATTCCTCGGCCAGCATGGCACTGCATTACATTCAGTGGAGCACAAAGGAGGCATGCAGGGTCTCCCACACTCACATATACCCATGTACAAATATAAATGCACGTGTTTGGGCGCCTACACATGAAAATGTTGATTACATTGTTACATGTTACATATTGCCGCACACATGCGCAAATTAGCTCCTACATTTTTTAGCCGGCTCCTAGATTCAAAGCACATTTTCAAGCCCTGAAGTACAGTATACGTATAGACAGATATAACAGATAGTTTTTTAACCAAGTTACATTTATATAATTTCTTGAATGTTTTTCAAACAGAACTTAATCTGTCGTACTAGCTGTCTGTAATTCTCTGCACTTCAACATTCAGGCTGGGAGCGGTTTTTGCAGCATGGTACACATGGTCAGGCAAGGTAATGCTTTTTTACATTTCAGTTCTCTGACTCTAACAAATGGAGCTTGCGGATTGCAGAAGAGAGGACAAAGATGATCTGGTCACTAAGTTGCCATTCTTTCACATTTTAGCACAACCTAGACTGAGTTTTATTAGTAATACTGCCTTGGCAAAAGGGGGTCAGGACCTTGTATTGTGTCTTTCGAAATTAAATTTTGGGAGAACAAAGTAACAATTGCTTTGGCAGGTAATACACATATTTCAACTGTATATAATGTAGATTGTAGAACTGTCCTGCAACTTAATTTAATAAAAAAAAGGGTTGGTAGGGTGCATGGAGCAGAATAGTGTAAGGAAGGAACCAAAAGGAAGAAATTAGAGGACATGTACAGTATGCATTGTTTTGATTAACCACGCCAGAGAGGAGTAAGGGTATTTGCACAGTACTGATATACCAACATCAGATTCCTGGCAAAAATTTCCAGCATATAACGCAAGAGTGGGGAGTATAGTAAATGCTTGTAGCTTTTCCTAGCTTTTCTTGGGATGTGCCATATGCACATAAAATACTGTCCAGCAACACAATTTTTTTTTTTTTTTACTGATCTATATGCAGCACAGGTTTACACCTCTGTGTGTACAGGCCAACTGAAAAAAAAAAAGTAAAACAAAGAACACAGGAATGCCTAAAAATGTGATGTTTTTTGGCATCTGTGTGCAAAAGGCCTAAGAGTTGTATTTTCTGTTTCAACTGTTTTTATTGAATATTTGAAAAGTAAAGAATAAATGTATGAAAATTAACAAGTCATAAGTGTGTGTCCTCTCCAAAGAGAAGACAATTAGCTTATTTTGAACAATTCAAATGATCTCTCCATTGTCATAGTACATATAGTCATTTATGGGGAATACTACTCCCCATTACTGACAATTAGTTGAACATTGGTAAGATAGGATGAAAAGAAGGGGGGGGGGGGGGTGAGGACCGGTCACAAGGCTTCTAGTGAGAATAAGAGAGAAAAGAATGAGCAAACGGAGAAGAAAAAGAGAAAGTGAGTCAGTCCGGTGATCTATCATCAAGTGTTCCCGAAGTCAACACCGTATGGTTGGTACCTGCAAGTAGGCGAGCCAAGGGTACCATATTTTATCAAAAAGGGTCTGTTTGTCTCGCAGGACGCTCACTATTTTTACATTAAACATGATCCACGCGAGTTTACATTTCATTAAAGCTATGTCTAAAGCTGGGCTTTTCCAAGCAGTCGCAATAGCGATTTTGGCTGCTAGAAACATATAGGTTATTAGGTTCTGTGTGTGTCTTGGTACATTTTCAACTGGTTTGTTTAGTAGGGCAATGCTTGAATCTTTCGTAATATTAACCATTGTGACTAAAAAAAATAAAGGGATGTAGCCTGATCCAAAAATGACGCACTTTGGGACAAGTCCACCATGTGTGCATAACCGTACCTATCTGGCCACAACCCCTAAAGCAGGAGGCCGATGATCCCGGGTATATTTTTGAAAAACGTTCCGGGACCAAGTATAATCTGGCATGTACCTTATAGCCAGTCTTGGTCAGAGCAACATTTAAAACACCTTTATAAATACACGTGCTCCATTTACACCAATCCTCCACCTCAGGGGATATGCCCAGATCGCTCTCCCACACTGACTGGTAAGATAAACTACTCTGAGGGTTGGAAAATAATTTACACAACACGGAAACTCTCCCCCGCAAAGAGGCATCCTGCATGCACCTGTTCTCGAACATGGTACATACTGCCAGATCTGAGCGGGTTTTCTGTAACGTTTTGAGAAAATTGATTATTTGCTGTAAGTGAAAATTCTCTGTGGGGGGAATCTCCAGGCTATCTATAAAGTAACAGTATACAGATGCTGTGCAGAGCTACCAGTGAACAACTCACAAGTGGACCAACATTTTAATCTGTATAGAATCATCAAAGGTGCAAAAATATAAGTAGTGCTAAATACTAATCAACAAAGTGCTAGTGCAATAGTGAACCAATATGATGTGCTAATACCATGAACATATATAATCACTCAAAAATGCAAATATATATATATAAAACATTGCGCAAAACTAGTTCATAAATATAAAGTGCTAAATTCATCAGTGAATACATAATAGCAGCAAAAGTTCATCAAAGAAATAATCAGAATTCATTGAAGTAGATCCAAAGGAATAAGAGTCCCCAGCTGTGCAAAAGATCACTACAGAAAGTGCTCCTCCACCAGTCTTACTGACTGCTCACCTCAATTAAGAGCCAAAGCAGCATTAATCCCCACACTGGGATAAAGCAGATAACTGGTATGGTCTCACAACAATTATCCTCTCCTCTTTGGCTGCAGACTCCCCCCTCTGGTCCCAGTGGAACCAGATCCTATCGATGGATAGGTGTATGTAAAGAGAGAAGAAAATAATCTAGTGCTCTCTATTTTAATTATTATTAGGCCCAATATGATAAAAGTTACACTTACAGGATGCAGTACATAAAGCCGTGCTAGTCATAAACAGCCTGTGTACAAAGATTCCTAGATGGCCGTGGCGTGACGTCAGGACACAGGCTCCTCCCCCTAGAAGCGCGTTGTCAAGGCGTGATTTCCTCAGTAGGGGTGGAGCCTAAACGTCATTGGTATTGCTTATATGCTACGAGCCATCCGCACCTAAGGCGGTTCCTAAAAGCCAACACTATGGTAGTCACCTGGGGGAAATGGAGACTCCACCCCAGTGGGCACCCAAATGACATTCTAATCTCCCATCAAACAGGATGCTCAGCAAACCGGAAAGGGTCATCCATCTTCAATCCCAGGGACACCAGAGTAAAAAACAAAAACATAAATATCAAAAAAATATATAAATATATAATGTTAAACTAAAAATTAATAGGCAAATAAATAACAAGAAGCCTGCATATCCTGCACCTTCATAGTGCAGCACTCTGTACACATATTATATGAAATACCTCTTAAAATACATTTAAATTATAAAATAACTTTAATCGAAAATAATCAACTAAATACAAAATGATAAAAAATTACTAAAATAATGGTAAAAATATGTATTAAAAAGAAAAAAAAAAGAAAAAATATATATATAAAAAAAAAAAAAAAACACAACGTACATAAAAAAAATATTTTTATATTAATACATATATATAAACATTCATGACACTTCCAGAAATAACTAATATCCTTATACTACTGTATACTAGATAAATATCTGTCACTAATGAAGCAACTGAGGTCAAAGTCCACGTTCAAACCTCTTGGAACAAGGACCTTGGCCTCAAAAATCCAGGAAGATTCCCGTCTACTCAACTGCCTGATGTAATTGCCCCCTCCAATGATTATTCACTCATTCTATTCCTTGATGGTATTAACGCATCATACTGGTTCACTATTGCTCTAGCACTTTATTAGTATTTTGCACTACTTATATTTTTGCACCTTTGATGATTCTATATACGTTTTCATTTTGGTCCACTTGTGAGTTGTTCACTGGTAGCGCTGCACGGCATCTGTATACTATGATTATTGGAGTGAGGTGAAAGCATTTTTTTGTGTCAGCTACTGCTAGATATAATTATTCATTTGATTTTGGTATTTTTGCGCTGATTGATTTTCACATTGTTTATAATTTATCTATAACTTAGGATGGGGATCGAATTTCTCTATGATCAAGATAGTCCCCTATGCGATAAAGTCCCTTATTCATCCACCAACCAAAGCTTGCTAATTGCATTCCGGGTGGGAATAGGGGGTTGCTAAAGATAGGATACACCGGTGTATGGATAGAGCACAAGGGCCATCTCCTACAGCTTTTGTCCCACAAGTATAAAGAATGGGAGAGAGTAGGGCACATAACTGCTTTGCGTTATTTTGGGGGAGTCCACAGTATTAAATCCATAGCGAGTGGGGAGCCTCAAGAGACACCCAGTCTGGGTCATAGCGTTTACTATGGAGTTGGCACAATTGTGCCAGTTGCGCCGCTACATAATATTTTTGAAAAGCTGGTACTCCCAAACTTCCCACTTCCTTGGAGGCATACATTGTAGCCTGTGCTATTCTGTGACCCTTTGATCCCCAGATGAATTGGAACATTTTTTATTGAAATTGCTGCATTGCATTAACGGGGACCTGGACAGGCAGAGTTCTGAAATAATATAAGTCTAGGTAGGACTGTCATCTAAGATTTGTATTTTAACGAACTAAAGTAGCAAATATTAATGCTTGGAGGACTGAAAGGAAACGTACTACGGAAGCACATATCCTGTCATTGCTGGCCTCCTATGTAATACTAGTCTCCTGGCTGACATGCTAATTTAAGCTTTAATACTCTAAAATTTTCCGACACTGGTTTCTGATCAAGATGTTTGTTCTGGGTCAAAGTGCTGGAATCTGAGACAGCCAAGCACTAGCCTTTTAAATGAATGTCGACAACGAGAACCATCATAATTTCGATATCACAGGTTTTCTTGAAGTCCATTACATCAATGCTGCTCCTAAGGAAACCTTTTTTTTTTAAATACGGTCACAGCTACTTGAATGATCCATTTCCCCGAAGGAGACCCTGGAAATATAAAGAGCTGTCTAAAGAGGATTAATTTACCACTGCCCTTAGCAAAACTCAAATTCTTTACATGTTTGTATTTGGATACCTTTACTGACGCTTGTTGAGATGAACATTGTTGGGAACTGGGGGGGGGGGGGGGGACTCAACGGGGAGCATTATTATTTGTTATTTCATAACCATATAAAAGCTCACACTGAGAAAATTACAAACTTGTGACAGATTATCATGCTGTGAAACTGACTGAGCAGGCAAACTGATTGACCTGAACCCAAAGTTCACTTATTTCTACTTGAAGTAAAGTTATGAATAATGGTTATTACTAATATTGGTAGGGATTTTATTTATATTTTTCTGCACATGCTGACCAAGCTCGCATGCAAAGTGCCGGTGGGTGCAAAGTGCCAGGGGTGCGGCAAATCATCTAACAATGACAACAGTCAGCTTTTATTCATGTGTTTAAACCATTTTTTTAACCAGAAAAAAATGTGTTGCTGTAGCTGATTAAAAAGGGTTTGCTGGACTTTAGCTTTCATTTGTTTTTTACTTAATTAAAGTTCACTTAAAACTACATGTCCATCTAAGAATACCCTCTCCACAGAGTGACACCTTTGCTACGAAATTTAATTCCAGAAGTTCTGTTGTCAACCTATTACAAGAAATACTAAGCAAAAAGATCTGAGGGAGGAGGGGTGGTGGTGAGTCAGGACAACATAGGAAAAGGAGAGTTTGTGAACCACCATTTTGTAAATAATTGTGTCCAACTCCGGGATCACCTAGGGACTCGCTCAGATCGATGCTGCATCTGTCCCCCTCCAACTCTGCAGTGGGAACTGAGAGATCAAAGACCGCTGATCACTCAGTTCTCCCCCTCTGCTCTGAGCAGAGAGCCGTGATGGTAAGTCACCAGCTCTCTGCACTCCCCTCCAGTGTTCACTGGACTACTGGGCTGTGGAGAGGACGGGAGGGGCTGGCTTAGGCTCTCAGCAGACCATTGAGAGGCTGAACCACCAGACGTTTTTGGTGGATCTAGACCATATTATTATTATTATACAAAATTAATATAGCGCCAACAGTTTTTGCACAGGGCTATAGTTGAGATCCATCACGAGCCTGGACCGGCTGAGTGACATCAGCCAACAGCGGACTTTTTTTTTTTTTTATTTGTGACCAGCAGCAGAGGACTAGAAGCTCCTCCTTTCTATGGTGTCCCGCAGACAGGCTGGGAAAGATCTGGGTCATGTGACAGCTTTATATCAATTAGGAAAAAGGTACTTAAATTTTTTTTAATTAAAATATTTACAGTGCCATCATCCATATAGAGAAATAGAAGGGACAATGTAAATTAAAGTGTGTGTTTAGTATCACTTTAAAAGCTTTCTACACTAACCCACTAATAGTTGCCATTAAAGAACTCTGGGGAAAAAAACTTTTTTCCATGTCCTTGTTGCTGATCTTCACCAACTATGCCATCCATCTTCGGCTGAGCTCTGTAGTCCCTCTGTAGTAGCCTGCTGAACTTGCTGAAAAAAAACGTATTCTCCTGTAACATCCTGTTTGTAAGACCGCTGGCTATTCTCCGTCCTGTACTGGCAGGCAGCGGTCTGACACACCTTTATGTAGTTCTCTAACAGCCAGCAGGCATTTCTATTACCGCCTGCTGGGCTGTAGTGGGCGGAGGTCTGTGCCGCCCATAGAGGTGGTTTCCTCCTCCCTCCTCCTCCTCTCTTCCAGCAACATCCCCCCGTCCGCCATCTCTCATCAATGATAGCGGAGACCTCCTGCTAGGACATGCCTGGTATTTCTGTAATGTCTGGCATGCTTGCTATGTGAACACCACTCTGTAACTTTCTCCTGTCATAGCCGTATTGGGATATACAGCGCAGAGCGCACTGTTTGGATACGGCCATGACAGGAGAAAGTTACAGAGCAAAGTTCACATAGCAAGCATGCCAGACATTCCAGAAAAAACAGGCATGTCATAGCAGATCTCTGGCATTTCTGGAATGTCTGGCATGCTTGCTATGTGAACACCACTCTGTAACTTTCTCCTGTCACAGTCGTATCGGAACAGTGCGCTCTGCGCTGTATATCACAATACGGCTGTGACAGAAGAAAGTTACAGAGCGGTGTTCACATAGCAAGGATGCCAGACATTCCAGAAATACCAGGCATGTCATAGCAGGAGATCTCTGCTATCATTGATGAGAGATCGCAGGCAGGGCCTTAGGGTGGGTGTCACCACACTGATGGGCACTGATAAGCGGCACTGGTAGTGGGTACGGTGTCACCACACTGTTGGGCATGGTGTCACCACACTGATGGGCACTGATAAGCGGCACTGGCGGGTACTGGCATGACCGCACTGATAAGCTGCACTGGTGGGTAAAGTGTAACCACACTGATAAGTGGCACTGGTGAGAGTGGTCTCACTGATGGGCACTGATAAGTGGCACTAGTGTGACTGCCCTGATGAGGCTGCACTGTTTACTGACACCGTACACTTCCATATATATGTAGGAGGGGTTTCCACCATCCCTGCTAAGTTTCATTTTATGTCTTTTCAGTGTGATGTGTATTATATGTGACGTTACATATCACAGAGACCAGTATTGTGGTAATATTGAAGTTTATTGAGATTTCCATACATTAGAGGGTTCCACCATTATTGTGTTACTGATTAGTAATCAATAACACAATAATACTGCTCTTTTTTTCTCATGCCATCATTTACTTGTGCTACATGCTAATGTAAAACATCACGGCTCTTTCTTTCCGTATTGTGGCTAGGGATGTTCTCACATACACCATACCAGCACTGATTGTTGTTATAAAGATCTCAAATATGCAGCAGCAGGAGGAGGAATATTTCTAATAGAGAATTACAGCAGAGCATAGTGTGTATAATATATCATTATGGGATGTGTGTTCAGTAATGATTACAGAAAGCATGTAAGGGCAATATGTTTATCTCCTTGTGGCTGGAGAGGAGAGAAGACATGCTGTTTGTCACTGGTTAGTGGGCCTGGCTGCAGAATAAGGGGCGTGATTCATGTTGAAGTGGGCTTGTTCCCATTTACATGTACAGGCTAGTGTACCTCCCACATTCATTGAAATGGGCAAAGCCTAATGGGAAATGTAGTATAAACAGAGAGAAGAGGATATGATGCAATCACAGCTCCTGCCTGGCAAAATAACGAATGCATATTTTTCGAACCACAGAGCTAACTTCCTATAAATTACATTGGACATATCTCTTCAAAAGGTAAGGAATTTCACAAATGTAATAACTGTTTAGTGTAGGATTTTTTGAAAATCCCGGAGTTCTGCTTTAAACTATTTTTTAACAAGTGTGGTTTAAGTTTTTTTAATCCCCGAAAATAAATGATTTATCAGTCAAAAAAATGTACAAGTATGCCAGTCAATATCAATGATTTAGCTTTGCAGAGGTGCAAGTTTCTCATTCTGAATTCTTGTGGTATTTGTTGAGATGGCAATCTACATCCAATGCACTTTTCAACTACAAAGGTATTGTTTTCTTTTTTTTCTAGGCAGCACCATAGGTGTTCATTGCAATTCAATATACAAAGGAATGAAACCGCATCAACCCTTCAATATTTACTTTCAATTGCAACACCAGTTAGTGCAATGACACTTTCCTGTCGTATCATGGCAGCATACACATGGGTTGTGACTCCGCCCCCACAACCTGATAGGATCTCATAGCTATAAAAGAATCAGGTGACCCCCTCACAGCATTCTCCTTTTTTTCCTCACCTGATAAGATCGATCGACTCCCCTTACCGCCATCGCCCCAGCCGGTTTCAGCCTCTTCCGGTTTGGAAGTCCTGACCTGTACAGTCTCTAAACGAGCTTTATGGTAGGAATCCCCACTCTGATGGTCTCAGGGGTAAGAATGTCTGGCATCATACAAGTCTTAAACAGGCTTAAAGTTTTGGCAGCGGTCATCCTGTTTTTCTAGCACTCAGGTGTTTCTTCTAGTCCCTGTAGTCCTCCGACCGCTCTGCCAATTTCCAAGATGGCGCCGGTGGCATCTGGCCGCATCTGAGCATGTGCGAGCGGAAGTGACGTCACGGGCAGGGCTGGCGCCAGTTTCCAAGATGGCGCCGGCTCCCTCTGAGGGCATCTGAGCATGTGTGAGCGGCGCATCACTTCCGGCGCGGCGGCGGTAGATTTAAAAGTGCTCATTTGACACTTTGCTGGCTTGCTGCTACAGCACTGACGCCGCTGGACCTACCGAAGCGACTACTCCTATCTAAGTGCCCATACATGCTGGCATACCTTCACACCTCAGGTAAGTGTGGCTATCCCTACATGGTGGTGGGTTTTTACTGTCCCCTTTTCTGTCCTTTGGGTTTGACCCTTCTATACTGGTTTACTGTAGGCATCCCAAGTGGAAGCTTCCTCACTCCTCATGGAGACCGCTGCCCCGGTAGACCATCCGCGACCTAATAGGTAAGGGGGAGGGACGGAAAAAAGAGAGCATTGCCACTAATGCTGCCTTATTGGTCAGCCCTACCAGATCCGCAAGGTCATCGGGATCAAGACGGAGGGATCACTCGGAGCACAGAAGAAGTCGCTCCAGATCCTCAAGGCACCGCCACTCAGACCATAGAGCCTCCCCTCCTAGGCATGTACCTCCTCTAGTAGCCACCACTCCAGACCAGCCCATGACTCATGTTGGATATGCGGAGCAAAGGCGCTCCAGGGGAAGTTGGCATGTCACTCTTGCTTTGATGAAGCAACAAGGGAGAAGGAATCGGATGTCAGGGAAGTAACTGACATAATTCAAAAGACAGTTCCAGATTCCATCCTGCAGGAGACGCTCCCTTCAGACAAGGCAGTCCCTAGCACCTCAGACACGCAAGTGCCTTCAAGTTCGGGTAGTTCTTCAGATAGTGAAGAAACAGAAGCCTTTGCAGGCTTTAACTTTGCATTAGTGGAGCCATTTGCCAAATCGGTAAAAGAGGCTATTGGTTGGGAGGAAACCAAAGAACCTCCACGGAAAACAAAGAAATACTTTCCGAACTTAAAAAAGGATCCAGAATTCTTCCCTTTCATCGAAGAATTGGAGGAGTTAATTAAAGAGGAGTGGCAGAAACCGGATAAAAAGTCTAACCTTAATAAAAGGCTGGCAAAGCTTTATCCGCTTAAGGATTCCAGCGTAAAAACGCTGATACACACACCAACAGTAGATGCGTCTCTCATGCGTCTTGCCAGACATGTTACGCTCCCCCTGGAGGATACGGTAACCTTTAGAGACGTATTAGATCGTAAAATCGATCAAGATCTAAAGAAGGTGTACTCAGCAGCAGGTGGCGCTTGCCGGCCAGCCATTACTTTAGCGGCAGTGGGGAGAGCCATCTCCAGCTGGTCAACCAACATTGAAAAGATGATGCAGGAAGGAGCAGAACAGGAGAAGATAGTGACAGCTCTCTAGGAGCTTAGTCTGGCAGGAGACTTTGTGGCAGAAGCCTCGGTGGATACCATAAGGTCCTCAGCAAGAGCAATGCTGGCCTCAGTAATGGCTCGAAGGGCTTTGTGGTTGAAGCCATGGTCAGCAGATCCGGCATCAAAGTCAAACTGGTGTAAAATTCCCTATGATGGAGCCAACCTCTTTTGGGAAAAACTGGATTCCGCAATATCAAAAGTCACAGACGGGAAGTCTGGCCTAATTCCATCGGATAGAAGGCCAAAGCAGCAGAGAGCCCAGTCATTTAGAAAAAATCTCCCGGACAGATACCGAGAAGCGAAATCTTACAAACCTGGAAGGGATTACAAAAGAAACTGGAAAGGTCCACAAGCATCCTTTCTGAAGTTTCAGAAACAAAAATCCTCCACTCAAGAACAGCCAAAGTCCTTTTGAGGGCGCGCCCGGCCTGTCTGTCTTGTAAAGAAGAAAACAGGAGACCTTCGTCTAGTACTAGACCTAAAAAGGCACAACGAAAAATCCAAATCCAGTCATTCAAAATGGAGAGTCTTCAGACAATTCTGCCAGCGGTAGACATCGGCGAATGGATGCTGTCGACTTGGCAGACGCATAGCTACACGTACCCATTCACCCCATGTTTCGGAGGTACCTGCGTTTTTCAGTCAACCACCAGCATTTCCAGTTCCGGAGTCTACCCTTCGGCATATCTACGGCACCAAGGACCTTTACCAAGGTACTCCTACCCCTAATAGCTCTCCTGAGGGAACAAGGACTGAGAATTTACCACTACCTGGACGATATTCTACTCTTCGCATCCGACCATGCATCTCTCATCCAGCATCGGGGCATACTGATCAACACACTACAACAGTTTGGGTGGTTAATAAATTGGAAGAAAAGCCAACTGCAACCAACACAGAAAATGGTCTTCCCAGGCGCAGAACTGGACACAAAGCTAAACAAAGTTCAGCTACCTCAAGAAAAGGTGGCCCACTTGGCTCAAAAAATGAGGAAAGTATTGGGAGCAACATCACTACTAGCAAGAGTCTGCCTCACCCTCCTAGGGTCCATGTCGGCTACCATACCGATGGTCAAATGGGCATAGTGGCATATGAGGACCAGCAGTCCAGAATCAGATAGCCGACAGCCTAAGTCGCAGCTTCTTTTCAAACAACGAGTGGTGCTTAAGTCACCAAGCATACTCGCTCATAACACAGACCTGGGGTCACCCAGACATAGACTTGGCAGCGACACCAGCAAACACCAAGTGCACAAGGTATCTCACAAGAGCAGTATGCCTGACAGCAGAAGGGGTGGACTGTCTTCAGCACCCATGGGAGTTCCAGCTGGGGTACATATTTCCTCCTACTCCCTTAATCTCGAGATTCCTGTGGAAGCTCAAAAGAACATCAGCCACAGTCCTGTCGGTAATTCCCTACTGGCCGCGGAGGCCATGGTTCACCATGCTTCTCCAGCTAAGTACAAGAGACCCTCTACCTCTGCCGGTAGTTCCGGATTTACTCTCCCAGGGCCAGTTTCTCCACCCGGCACCAGAGAAGCTACACCTGATGGCCTGGAGGCTGAAAGGTCAAGGCTGCTAGCCCACGGGTGCTCCCGAAAAGTGGTGCAGACACTGCTCCAAGCCAGGAAGGCAATGACCAATAAGGTCTACAATGCAGTCTGGAAAAGGTTTTCATCCGTTGCCTGGGACAATCCTGGGACGCCTCATCTCCCAGCATCCCTCAAATCTTGGACTTTCTCCAAACGGGGCTTGAAAAAGGTCTGAGCTCAAGCACGCTGAGAGTCCAAGTCTCAACACTCTCGGCCATGACAGCTATCAGGCTGGCCATGCAGCCGCTCGTTATCCAGTTCCTAAAAGCCGCCATGAAAATCAAACCCCCCAGGAGGTCCTCATTTCCAACTTGGGATCTATCAACAGTCCTGGAAGCTCTGTCTCATGAGCCTTTCCATCCTCTACAGTCCTCATCCTTTTTTTTTTTTCCATTAAATTTTTATTGAATTTTTAAGAATCATACAACAAGACAAAAAAGAAAAGCAATAATAGATAATGTGGTTTCAAGAACACAGAGTAAAGTATGACTTGATAAAGGTATTAGACGCATGCTCTCAATGAGGCCTCTGGGTATCTGAATAATTATGAGTGAGAGGTAGCGGTATCGTTGCCCTGACACCCCCATTGGGAACAAAACTGTGTCTTGGGCTTAATAATAATTAATCTCTTTTGGTCACATTGAGGCATGAGTCTGCTTGAAGTAAGGCTTCTACATTTGTGTTGCATATGAGTTCTAAGAAACAAAACATATTTATATTATTTCAGTAGAGAAGATGAAAGAGGGAAGAAAGAAGAGGAGGAATAAGAAATGGGGGGGAAACAGGTAGGGATTGTTGGTGAACTGGTATAGCCCAAGTAGAGGGTTGAAGTAGTTATTTCAGGTGTGGTGGTAGACCTTTATATAAAGGATTGTTGAAATGATGCTGCTTGGATTAGTCAGCGTTGTTCAGATTAAGTCTTAGAGTATAGGATCTATCCAGAAAATTCGAAGCTGAGAGTCATCAGTTATGTGGGTTAGCTTTGGAATGAGGATTGTGGGTGTGGTGTCCATGGGTGCCAATCTTTGAGGAACAGATCTTGTTCAAGGTGAGCTTTTGCGAAAGAGTATTCCTGCTGAGCATGGTCGTTGAGGATGAGAGTCACTTCACTGATGCTTGGTGGGGTAGTAGATTTCCATTGGCGGGCTATAGCGAGTCTGGCCGCTATAAAAATATGTGTAAGGATGGAGTGGTACTTAACGGGCCATGTTTCGATGCCTATTCCAAGTAGGGCTACTTTGGGGTCCGGAGATAGTTTATGGTTGATGATGGAAGAGGTTAATTTGAAGAGTTGATCCCAGAAAGGTTGGACAAAAGGACATTGCCACCATATGTGGTAAAGAGAACCTTGGTTGTTGCATTTTCTCCAACATAGCGGAGACTGGTCTGGGTATATTCTGGCCAGTTTCTGAGGGGTAAGATACCAGTTGAAGGAGATTTTCTGCACGTTTTCCCAATGGAGAGTACATTTGGAGTGTTTCCTTGGAAGGAGTTGTGCTGTGTGCCATTGTTCTGGAGTTGCTTTTTTCCCAGGTTGTGAATGGCTTTGGTTTTTGTAGTTTGGCTGAGGATGATAGGGATAGGTATAGGGGACCTATACCTGTGAGAGTTTTTGTGGGTGAGCGTATTATGTCCAGAATGGGACTTAGTGTATCAGAGTCACTGATTTGAATATCTTTTAATGCATGACGTATTTGAAGGTACTGGTAAAATGAAGTATGTGGAAGATGATAGGATGAGGAGAGGTCTTGGAAGGAGCAGAGTAACTTATGGGAGTATAATTGTCCCACTGTGGTGATTCCAGCCGAGGTCCATTTTTGGGTGTTGAGGTCCGGTATTATTTTTTCCAGGGAGGATAGTGGGATGAGATCCAGGGTATTTTGGGACAAAGTAGCTGCTATGTTTCTAAGCGAAGACCATACTGTGTGGGTTGCGTTAATGGTGTCCAGAAAGTGTCTCTGGGGGTGGGGATGAAGGATCAAGGCACCTAGGTAGGCTTTCAAGTCCTGTTGTAAGATCTCTTTGTCAAGTTGTAGCGTGGGTGAAAAGGAGTTGGGGGACCACCATGTTCTGGAGTGGTTTAAGATGCTGGCTTTGTAGTAAAAGGAAATGTTCGGGGCCCCCTTTCCACTAAATTTAACTGGGCGGAGGAGGTATATTGTTTTGAATCTGGGGCGCTTCCCTTGCCAAATTGTGTTACTAATAATAGTTTGTAGTTTCTTCAGATGAGTTGTAAGAAAAGGTATTGGAAGGGCGCGGAAGAGGTATAGAATGTGAGGTAGAATAAACATCTTTATTAGGGCGATGCGGCCTGTCCATGAAGGTGTTATCTTTTGAATTGAAGAGGAGATGCTGGAGATTTTCGATGTCAGTATATTGTAGTTAGTGTGGAACATATTAGAGCTTGGTGTAGTCAATTGGATCCCAAGATATTGAAGGATGCTGGAGCCCACGAGAAAGGGGTAAGTTTAGAAATATATTGTTTAGTGAGAGGGGGTAAGTTGATGGGGAGCATTTGACATTTATTATGATTTAATTTATAGAGCGAGAGTGTGTGGAAGTGATCTAGAAGTTGAGTCAAGTGCGAGAGAGTGAGAAGGGGATTTGTAAGGAAGAGAATCACATCGTCAGCATATAGACCTATTTTATGTTGAGAATTTCCTATTTGTATACCGGTGATTGAGGGATTGGATCGGATATGTTCTGCTAGGGGCTCCATAATCAGGGAGAATATTATAGGGGAAAGAGGGCAACCCTGCCTTGTTCCATTAGTAATGGGAAATGAGGATGAGAGGAAACCCGACGTCCACACTTTGGCTGTTGGACATGTGTATAGGGCTGTGATTGCTGATAAAATTCGTCCCTGGAGGCCAAACCCCCGGAGGACTCCGATCATGTACTGCCAATGAACCCTATCGAAAGCTTTTTCAGCTTCTAGAGAAATTGCTAGGGCAGGTATATGGTGATGTTCAGCCCATTGGATAAGGTTAATTGATCGCCGTGTTCCATCCGAGGTTTGGCGACCAGGGACGAATCCAACTTGATCGGGGTTTATGAGGAGGGGGGTATATTGGGAAAGCCTATTAGCAATGATTTTAGCGAATAGTTTTGTGTCCGAATTGAGCAAGGATATAGGACGATAATTTGCAGGGTTGTCATGGGCTTTGCCTGGTTTGGGGATGGTGACTATAGTGGATTCTAAGAATTCTTGGGGGCAGGTACCTGTGTCCATGATTTTGTTGTACATATTTACTAGGTGGGGTGTTAGTTTATCAGAAAATAGTTTGTATCATTCATTTGTGAATCCATCTGGGCCCGGGGATTTGTGAAGCGGTAATGATTTAATAGATTTGGATACTTCAATTGGGGAAATTGGGGCTGAGAGGGTTGAGAGTTGTGATTCTGAGAGGGAAGGAAGATTGATCGAGCTTATAAATTGGGTCAGGGTTTCTGCATTCAGGGTTGGGGAAGAAGGGCTGTCTTTTAAGTTATAGAGGGAAGCATAGAAGTCTTTGAATAGGTTTGCGATTTCTGCAGGGTTATATATTTTTTGGTTTTGCTTGTTCGAGAGGAACGCAATTTTTGATGTTGCTATTTTTCGTTTATGCTGTTTTGCAAGGAATGTACCCATGTAAGGAACGTTTTGTCGTATTTGCTTTTTATCGTTGTAGTTTTTAACGCAAGGAGAGCTTGTTCGTT
>BLSH010387032.1:2061294-2081950 GCA_018402905.1 Glandirana rugosa | reverse complement strand
GATTGAGGGGGTTATGAGCATGTTAATTGGTGCTGCAGAAATGAGAAGGATTTGACCCCTCCTAGCTGATCCAAGCAAAAAAAGATAAATACATTTAACATTACAACAGTAGTACCTGAATTTACAACAGTTAGGTATGGAGGGCTATACCAGTTCATGGAAGAGGATGGGGGAGAGACAGAGGGAGAAGGGAAAGAGAAAGAGTGAAAGAGAAAGAGAAGGAAGACGAAGTGTATGTTCGTGTGCCTTGCACACCAATAAACCGGGGTGGAGGGATTCAACATTGGTGTTAACATCTTTTCGACAAATAATCTGTGTTATGAGACAAATATAACAAGAAAGAAAGTCGAAGAGGAACAGTTAGAGAAAACAGTTAAACCCATTTGGGCTCTCAGCACAGGGAAGTGGTGGTAAACAATGATTGTGCATGGTTCACCTGCTGAGATGAGAGTACCTGAACGGAATCAGGTGTTGTTTGAGTGATGCTTGCCATCCGTGTGGTGTTGTGGGAAAGTGAATTTTGGTGGAGAGATCAGGTTCGGAGGGGACAGGCCCCAATTTTGTAGTTGTTTCAGGACTTGTTTGAGATGATAGATAGTCACAGACTTTCCTTGGTATGTGACGATGAGTTTGGTGGGGAATCCCCATTTGTAGACGATGTGACGGTCTCTTAGGATGGTCGTCACCGGTGAAAGATCTTTACGCATTTGCGCTGTGGCTGCAGATATGTCATTGTATACAGTGAGGGATGTATATGGATCCGGGAAAGTCGCTATGTTTCTGGCGGAGGCTATGATCCGGTCTTTGGCTTGGAAAAAATGTAGCCTTGCCAGCACATCTCTGGGTTTTTCCGCCGGGATGTGAGAGCGTTTAAATATTCTGTGCGCTCTGTCAATAGTTAGGTCCATTGAGGAGAGAGTGGGAACCAATGCTTTAAAGAACTGTTGCAGATATTGTGGGAGTTCCCCAGGGGTGACAGACTCAGGGATCCCCCTGATTTTGAGATTGTTTCTGCGCGAACGGTCCTCTAGGTTCACCATTTTCGCTGTGATGCTTTGTAGTTGTTCTGCTTGGTGTTGGTGTGCGTCCACTAGTTCGTTATATGCAGTGGCGTAGTTACTCATTTGATGTTCAATCGTGTCTGTTCGTTCACCAAGATCATCTATTTGGTGTTGCATGTGGGCGACGGCTTGATTGATATCTTTTCTGAGGTCTTTCCTCAGATCTTTCTGTAGTGAGAGTAACATATGCTTAAGAACGTTCTCTGACACTGGATTATTCCGAACGTTCGGGTGATTCCGAACGTTCTTGGTCCGAAAGTTTGTTCGCGGTAGGATCGCGGGTTTGGGAGAAGGTAAGATGTTTCTTGCTTACCGGCGGGCCCGGGTGAGATGGCGAGGCGTGAGGGGAAGATGCGGCCCTCTTAGTGGAGTCTCTGGCTCTGTTCCCTTGCGGCGCTGTGCAATCCATGTCAGTGGGCTCTCCTGAGGAAGTGGAGTGGGGATGTGGGAGAGATAGTTTACTGGAGGCCCCGGCTCCGTTCTGCCTGCCCGCATGGCGGGCCTCACTGAAAAATTCAGTGA
Source organism: Glandirana rugosa (assembly GCA_018402905.1). Classification (NCBI taxonomy): domain Eukaryota; kingdom Metazoa; phylum Chordata; class Amphibia; order Anura; family Ranidae; genus Glandirana; species Glandirana rugosa. The sequence continues at coordinate 2,080,367 of BLSH010387032.1, read as the reverse complement.
GCTTCCTTGGCTCTGCAGGATGGGATTTTTTCCCTGTCATTTGTGGGGGATTAGTAGTATCCGGAAATGTGATTTTGGATGGTGGATTGTCCAGTTAGCAGGTCCTGTGCTAAAAAATCTTCCCTGTGCTGGGAGAGAGAGGAGATCAGGCAGCCATCTCAGTGTGTGGCCAAGCTCCACCCCCCTACAGTCCTCATCCTTATGGGATCTGACCCTAAAAACAACATTCCTCAACGCTGTGACCTCAGCAAAAAGGGTATCAGAGATCCAGGCACTAATGACCAAAGAACCTTACCTGGTATTCTATCCGGATAGGGTAGTACTAAGGCCGGCGGACCGCTTTGTCCCTAAAGTAGCATCATCCTTCCACTTTAATCAGGAAATAGTGCTTCCAGCATTATCCACAGAACAAGGCGAACCACACCCGCTAGACGTCAAAAGCACTATCTTAGCATACCTGGAGGCAACGGCTCCCTTCAGAAAATTGGATAGTCTATTAATCATTCCGCATGGTCATAGAAGAGGTCAAGCAGCATCTTCACGCAGCATTGCGACATGGCTGGTGAGGTCCATCAAGAAAGCATACTCTTCCTGTCAAGTTTCAGTACCGGAGGGCTTAAGGGCGCACTCCACCAGGGCAGTGGCAGCATTATGGGCAGCTTTTTGCGGAGTGTCCGCAGAAACAATTTGTAAGGCCGCAACATGGTCCTCTAGAAATAAGTTCATGACACATTACAAAGTAGACCTGGCACAATTAACTACCGTAGAGTTTGGGAAGTCTGTGTTACAGGCAAACTCATCGGTTACCTGCTAAATAAATTTACTTTCTGACACCCACCCAGTCTGCGAGTTATTTCCCATGTGTATGCTGCCATGATACGACAGGAAAACGGAAAATTGTATACTCACATTTTCGTAATTTTCCTTTCCTGTCGTATTCCATGGCAGCATACAAACACCCACCCTCTGTTTAGGTGATATATACAGAGAATGCTGTGAGGGGGTCACCTGATTCTTTTATAGCTATGAGATCCTATCAGGCTGTGGGGGCGGAGTCACAACCCATGTGTATGCTGCCATGGAATACGACAGGAAAGGAAAATTATGGAAAGGTGAGTAGACAATTTTCCGTTTTTTTGCTCTTAAACAGATTAGGACACTAGGCAGACAAAAGACTTATTACACCCAGGGGCAGTCCTAGGTAGTATACACCCCCCCTTTGCTATAGTACTTCAGTTTAGTAACAAGCAGTGTCAGAAGTATTAAAAACTCCTTAGAGGGGTGGGTGCTGTGTCTGTCAATGAAGAGAAAAGAATTTTACGGTAAGTCAAAAATCCTGTTTTCTCTTAAGTTCACTGACACAGACAGCGCTTCCTTAGACATCACCATTGGAGGGGAGGGACAGCCATCCATTTACTAGGCTGCAAAGCAACCAAAACAACAGGGGCTCAACAGGAACTACTGGAGCCAACCTGAAAAAAACCCTCAGGAGGGTCAAACCCTCTTAAACAGTGGCCTGCAAAACCTTGCGGCCATAGGAGGCATCTGCAGATGCCAGCACATCCACTTTGTAAAATTTTGTGAAAGTGTGTACTGATGACCAGGTGGCCGCCTTGCAAACCTGCGTCACTGAAGCCTGATGACGGAAAGCCCAGGATGCACTCAGCGCCCGGGTAGAGTGTGCCTTGATCGAGAAGGGTGGAACCCTGCACCTTATGGAAAAGGCCTGAGTCATTGTCTGCCTGATCCATCTTGAAATGGTCGCAGAGGAAGCGGGCAGCCCTTTTCTCGGCCCGTCCGTAACCACAAACAATGAGTCTGAGTTCTGAAGGAACTCGGTAGCAGTTAAATACACCCTGATCGCCCAAATCACATCCAAGGTGTGTAAGGCACATTCCTTCGGATGTTGCGGTCTGGGGCAAAGGGAGGGCAACACAATGTCCTCATTCAGATGGAAATCAGAAACCACCTTGGGAAGGAAGGAAGGAAGGACAAGGGTGAAGAACCACCTTATCCTTACGAATTGGACATAAACAGATTGAAAATAGTGCAGCGCTAATCCAATGTGAATAATCCTAAAAATGATGTGAATATTAATCAAAATTTCTATAACATAAAATACAACAAAAAATATGTGATTATAGGTTGTTCAAAATTCATATATAACATATAGTGCAACAGAACCCTGAAGCATGAAATTAAGCCCAAGAGTCCATAAATCCAGTGAGTGAATATGTGTTCATATTGATTCGGAAAATTGCTCTATTCAATCAGATGAAGAATGTTCATATAGTGCAGTAATCCAGAAATTAGAGGTATCAACCCGGTGATAAAGAGAGGAAGCAAATTGTCATCCACATGCAGTGTCACCACCACCAGGAGAAATACAAGGTACTCTTACCAGCTATAACTGGGTAAACAGCATACAGTATATATCCACCAGGACCCATCCAAAGGGCCACCATCTAAATTCCCAGGATAACGATTCTTCCTCTAAGGGGTACACACGGACTGTATCCTTCACAGCACCATCCAATATGGACAAGGACATCCACATCAAAAACCTCTTGGGTAGACTTTGAAGGGTATCCCAATGCCTCGTCAAAAACAAAAGACGCTACATAGCATGATATCCTTTAAATAATAGTCACTTTATTTACAAAATTTGCACTTACATGCTCCAGGATAAAAACGTTCACAAATGGAATTCCACATATAAACCATAAATTGCGCATTAGTACAGAGCAGGCTCACGTCACCCGACGCGTTTCGTCTCACAAGACTTCTACATGAGTGTATCCTTACGAATTACCAGGTAGGGTGTACGGCAGGATAAAGCCACCAATTCCGACACCCTGCGAGCAGAAGTAATAGCCACTAAGAAGGCTACCTTCTGGGACAGAGTGAGTAGGGGAATCTCCCGAATATTCTCAAAGGGAGATTTCTGCAAAACCGAGAGTACCAAATTCCAATCCCACAGTGGTAAAGGGGACCACACCGGTGGAACCATATGGCGGACCCTTTGAATAAAGGTACGCACCAGGGAGTGCGAAGCCAGGGGCCGTTGGAAGAAAACTGCCAGGGGCGACACTTGTCCCTTGATCGTACTCAGGGATAATTTCTGGTCAACCCCTCGTTGAAGGAAGGTCTAGATCCTTGCCACGAGAAGGAACAGGGGTGAACATCCACCGACTCACACCAGGAAAGATAGGCTTTCCATGTTCGGTAAGAGACCTTTCTAGAAGTGGATTTTCTAGCCTTAAGCAGAGTCTGAATCACCAATGTAGGTAAACCCCTGTCCTTCAGCACCTGGTTTTCAACAGCCAGGCCATCAAAGCCAGTGACAGTAAAGAAGGATGGAAGATTGGCCCTTGTGATAACAGATCCTCTTGGAGAGGCAACCGCCAAGGGGGGTCTGTGACTAGACGTACTAGGTCGGCATACCAAGACCAGTGAGGCCATTCCGGAGCCACCATAATGACCAGAATTCCCTCAGCCTCGATCCTGCGTAGCAGCCGCGGCAGACGTTTGAGAGGAGGAAAGGCATAAATCAGACGGTACTGACCCCACAGGGCCACCAGGTTGTCTGTGGCATCCGCTAGTGGGTCCCGAGCTCTGGCCACGAACCTCTGCACCCTTCTGTTGAGCCGAGACTCCAACAGATCCACCTTGGGAGTGCCCCAGAGCCGACAAATCTGTAGAAACACATCTTGATAAAGGCACCATTCCCCCTGGTCCAAAGTCTGGTGACGGAGGTAATCTGCCTGCCAGTTGTCCACCCCTGGAATGTGGACAGCGGAGATGGCTGGAACGGAATGTTCTGCCCACAGTAGGATGGTGGCTATTTCCAGAGCCACCAGCACACTCCTTGTTCCTCCTTTGTGATTGACATAAGCCACCGCCGTGGCATTGTCTGACTGGATCCGCACCGGGAGCCCCCAGAGACGGTCTATCCAGTGATCCAGACACAGTGTGATTGCCGGAGCTCCAAGATGTTGATGGGTAGCCTTGATTCCTCCGGCAACCATCGACCCTGAGTGGAGCTCAGCCCCAGGATCCTTCCCCACCCCGACAGGATGGCATCGGTTGTGACCACCGTCCAGTACAGGGGTAGGAAGGATCTTCCGCGTTGTAGGGGCAGAGATCGGAGCCACCAGATTAGGGAACCCTTGGATTCCCAGCTCAGCTGAATCTGGTTGTCCATAGAACCTGGGCATTTGTCCAATTTTGACAGGATCTCGTTTTGCAGGGTTCTGGTATGGAACTGTGCATACGGCACTGCCTCGAAGGTTGACACCATCAGGCCCAGCACCTGCATACAAGTCCGTATGGTGACCCACCTGCCAGATAACAAGAGGTGAATAGCCTCCCACAGCTTCTGGAGCTTTTCCAGCGGGAGAATGTTTTTTATACAAGGTTGAACGTTAGCAGCGTGTCCCATTCCCTTTGACAACATCTGTCTTAGACGAAACGTACATCAGGGAGGACGCACTGATGACATCGCCTTACTGTTTGATCCGAGAGAGCCGGCAGGCGTTCTTACTGCTGTATTACATTTTTATCCTCTACACAATGTAAGTGCATGATTTTTATTATGAATAAATGATAAGGTAAACAGGATTACACTATTCAGAGACTTATATTTTCATGATATGAACGGGTGAGCGGACCTGGAGACTGTTAACGTAGGACACAGCACTACGGTGGGAAAGACCTCTTCAATCCCAGAGGGGACCCTGGCAGGGTGAATAGCCTATAGCGATATACTAATTTCCATCTGGTGAGCATATATTATATCTGGTGAAGGATCCCCACTTCAGTGTTATACTGTGATCACGTCTGGTGCCTTACTCCTTCCTCCTACACCCATGCTGCTAAGCTGTTTATTGCTATTAGGACTACTTATCTTTTCTCTAGAGACATTTTAGGCATGTTAACGTTTTCTCTGGTCACGTTATGAGAATACCGTTTAAAGAACTTCATTAAGACTGTGGACTTTGGGATTTCTACCCCATATTTCAACATTTCACTGTCCATTTATTTAAGGGGTGTTCATGCTCATTTCATACAACCTTTTGTGGGGGTATTAATATATACCTGCCATGGTTATTTTGGTTTAGCGCAGCTCATGCTTATAAAACACAGCCATTAATGTCTAAACCTCTGGCAACAAAAGTGAGTACACCCCTAAGTGAAAATGTCTAAATTGGGCCCAAAGTGTCAATATTTTGTGTGGCCACCATTTTTTTCCAGCACTGCATTAACCCTCTTGGGCATGGAGTTCACCAGAGCTTAACAGGTTGCCGCTGGAGTCCTCTTCCACTCCTAAATGATGACATCACGGAGCTAGTGGATGTTAGAGATTTTGCGCTCCTCCACCTTCCATTTGAGGATGTCCCACAGATGTTCAATAGGGTTTAGATCTGGAGACATGCTTGGCCAGTCTATCACGTTTACCCTCAGCTTCTTTACCAAGGCAGTGGTCCTCTTGGAGGAGTGTTTGGGGTCGTTATGTTGAAATACTGCCATGCGGTCCAGTCTCCAAAGGGAGAGGATCATGCTCTGCTTCAGTATGTCACAGTGCATGTTGGCATTCATGGTTCCCTCAATGAACTGTAGATCCCCAGTGCCGGCAGCACTCATACAGCCCCAGACCATGATACTCCTCCCACCACCATGCTTGACTGTAGGCAAGATGCACTTGTCTTTGTACTCCTCACCTGGTGGCCACAACACATGCTTGACACCATCTGAACCAAATAAGTTTATCTTTGTCTTATCAGACCACAGGACATGGTTCCAGTAATCCATGTCCTTAGTCTGCTTGTCTTCAGCAAACTGTTTGCAGGCTTTCTTGCGCATTATCTTTAGAAAAGACCAAATTGATGCAGTGTGCGGCGTATGGTCTTAGCATTGAAAGGCTGACCCCCCACCCCTTCAACCTCTGCAGCAACGCTGGCAGCACTCATACATCTATTTCCCAAAGACAACCTCTGGATATGACACTGAGCATGTGCACTCAACTTCTTTGGTCGACCATGGCGAAGCCTGTTATGAATGGAACCTGTCTTGTTAAACCGCTGTATGATCTTGGTCACCATGCTGCAGCGCTGTTTCAGGGTCTTGGCAATCTTCCTATAGCCTAGACCAGGGATATGCAATTAGCGGACCTCCAGCTGTTGCAGAACTACAAGTCCCATGAGGCATAGCAAGACTGACAGCCACAAGCATGACACCCAGAGGCAAAGGCATGATGGGACTCATAGTTTTGCAACAGCTGGAGGTCCGCTAATTGCATATCCCTGGCCTAGACCATCTTTATGTAGAGCAACAATTCTTTTTTACAGATCCTCAGAGAGTTCTTGCCATGAGGTGGCATGTTAAACTTCCAGTGACCAGTATGAGAGAGTGAGCAATAACACCACCTGCTCACAATTCACGCCTGAGACCTTGGAACACTAACCAGTCACATGAAACCAGGGAGGGAAAATGTCTAATTGGGCCCAATTTGTACATTTTTACTTAGGGATGTACTCACTTTTGTTGCCAGTGGTTTAGACATTAATGGCTGTGTGTTGAGTTGTTTTGAGGGGACAGCAAATTTACACTGTTATGCAAGCTGTACACTCACTACTTTACATTGTAGTGTAAAGTGTCATTTCTTCAGTGTTGTCACATGAAAAGATAATAAAATATTTACAAAAATGTGAGGGGTGTACTCACTTTTGTAAGATACTGTATGCATGATTATTTGTATATGACCTGATCATTGTTAAGCGCTATCTGCACCAAGATGGGTCTGAAAATTATATCTGTCTTGATGTTATTCTGCTTTATCTACCTTTACTTTACAAAGCTGTCAAAATGTATGTTTATTTGATGGGAGGTCTGCTTTATGGGATACCTCCAATTACATTAATTTATTGATACGACATAAAGTTGTTAGACAACCTATTTTGCTTATACGGTTAATAAATAATGCATTGTCTTTATATTTCAATATGCAGTCAGCTATGATTTTGTTAGAGTCGCAAAAATAGAAATATGGATTGCTTGTTACTATTGGGAAATTAGCCCAATTCACACCTGAGCGTTTTGTAACTGAAAGCTTGAAGCTACAAAACACCTAAAGTATAAGAGAAACACTTTTTTTTTATTTTGGATAGAGAGGTGAAAGATTAGATCACATGTCAGGTTTTTATAGCTATATGTGCACCTTGCTTAGATTATTCACCTTCTCTATTTATCTTGCTTACGTGAAAGAATAATAAGTGAAATAAGTGAAAGAAAATCCCAAATTTTGGGTTGCCCCCAGAACAGTAATAGAGGGGAGATCTTCCAATGGGAACACTAGTTCTGGTTGGCCCTGGTGACAACCAAGTATTCCCTCACTTTGGAAGGATTTCCTATCACTTTCTGCAATGGAACACAAAAACCTGACAGGGGTTATAACTAGGGGTGCACCGAATGGAAATTTTGGTCCCGAAAACGCAGGGTGCACTTTGCCAAAAATTACAGTTTTTAAAAAATAATTATATTTTTATATATAATTGTATTATATTCAACGTTTTAATTAATATCATCAATTTATAAGGAATATGAATTTATTGTTGGCCATTATTGGCACCTTTAGTGCAAGAAAGATCAAGAAAAATGCAGTCTGCAGTCTCTAACCATCTCCTGTATCATATCCTCAGTCTCTAATCATTTCTTGTATCATGGTCCTCGGTCTCTAACCATCTCTTGTATCACGTTGTCAGTCTCTAACCATCCCTTGTATCATGGCCTCAGTCTCTAACCATCTCTTGTATTATGTCTGCAATCTCTTACTTAAACATAAACACTGCTAATAGTATTAGCAAAATTTCCATTCGGTGCACCTCTAGCAGACATGGTACAGGAGATGGTCAGAGACTGCAGATATGATACAGGAGATGGTCAAAGACTGCAGACATGATACAAGAGATCAGTGCAGCCTCACCAGTGTTCATCAAATGCAGCCTACCAGTCAGATGTAGCCTGCCACTGCCCATCAGATGCAGCTGGCCACTGCCCATCAGATCCCCCCACAGGGAAGGCTGGCTGGGGTGAATGAGCCCCCCACAGGGAAGGCACACAGGGTCTAGATGGGCAGGAGGGAGCCATGCCCCCCGTTAGGCTTAGCCCTCATACCTGTGCTGCGCTTGGTGTCACACACTGGGATGGGGAGTGTCTCCAGTCAGACAATAGCGTTGCCCCCTCCCCCTCCCCGCCCCAGCTGGGCTGCTATCCTCTCTGTGCCCTGGACCCCCTTCACAGGTCTGGCACCTGAGTAAATATCAGCTGAAACCCCGCTGTTTCTGGTTACTCGCTCCACCCCTCGGCGATCTCCGTGTGCCACAGAGCTAGATTTGAATTGCCCAGGCCGCAGTAACAATGTCCTTCCTCCTGTGATCACGTCACACTGATTCAATGTCTGCCATTGGATCAGTGTGCCGTCTATCACAGGAGGCAGGACATTATTACTGCAGCCTGTGCAATTCAGCTCCGTGACACACTGAGATCGCTGCTCTGTGAGAGGGAGGAGGAAGGGGAGGAGGAGGGAGGGGAGTACTGGGGCGCGCCAGGGTGACAACCCCGCAATGGGCGGCACCCGGGGCAGGCCCCGCCCCCTTTTTGGTTTCCATATCGGCTTTTTTTTTCTTTCGCCCACATGCCAAAAACACAGTTTTCAGACGAAATTTAGGTGCACCACTAGTTATAACCATCCCTTACTCACACCTGATCGCTTAGGTGCCTGTCACTTGAAAAAGTACAGGTGCTTCTTTACAGGCAGATTTTAGCATTTTTTTGGCCCCATAGAATTCAATTGGAAAGAGAAAAATAATTACAAAACTGCTTGTTACATGTCTTTTTTGGCGCTCCCATAATAAATGTCTATGGAGCCAAAAGCGCAAAATTCTGCCCCATAGAACCTCCTGTATTGCACATCACTCCTTAAGCACACCAAAGGAGAATAAAAAAAGAATGAGAAAATAAAAAAATCAGCTCAGGTGTGAATAGAGCCTAGGGCAACAATAGGGACATGTTGCTTGCGTAAAACAAATTCACCAGAAATGTAATTTTATGCTCATTTGATGGGTTGGCTGCTTTATCTTAAAAAAAAAAACCACTGGAATGGATCATGTGGTTATAGCAGACAGGCTACTCCAGTCAGGACTCAGAAAATAGGATACAAGTGTAATCTATGTGTCAGCTTCAACAAAACCAGCAACAGGGAGGATTCTGCAATTCAGTTTGCGAAAGGCTTGAAATGTATATAAATGTCCAGCAGAGGATTGTTTTTTTTTTCTTTAACAAGCATGAAACTGAAGTTTAAGTGAAAAACTTCCAATGCCAGCCCGGTATATAAAACATCACAGATGGCAAAACCTCAAATATAAATATCTGTAGTTACTGGCGTATGGTGTAATGAGTATCCCTTTTTACTAGCAATTTATGTTTCACATACAGACTAAAGCTGCAAATTTGCTTCTCACTGCGCAGAGTAGAGACAGAAATATCCTAGCGTTAACATAAAAGAAAATCTAAAATGGCACTGTACAAAATGTGCACAAAAGCCCCGTTTATAAAAAGCAAACTATATTTCTGCTGAAAATCAGTGAAGGTTTTTCTTCATCTAAAACAAAAGCAACAATTATGTATTAATTACAATATGCTGAGGCCGAGTCAGAGTGGTTTGTACCTTGGAAAGCCATAAAGATCAGTAACCTAGAAACAGACAACTTAAATTAGGGATTGCATCCAATTAGTCCCCATGCACTACAAAGAGATCTTGTCTGGGTGGCAGCACGCCTGCTCTCTGTTTGTTCATGTGATATTTTGTCAGTGTTGCCTTAAGTACCACATTATCATCCAGTCTTGTTTATTATTAGCCAAACATCTAGATAAAAGCACAGTTCACTTTAGGGGCTGCTCCAGCAGTTTCCATGCTAAGGGGTATACTCTACTGATACATTGCATTCATGTGGAACATGATAAAATAGTTTTTTCTTTTTTGTTTTCTGTCACATGTAAAGCAAAATTATATATAACAACTTCTTATTCAAAACCAAGTCTCATGATTGCTGCCGCACCCACTCACACTTACCTTTCTAGCACTAACCCAGTCATCGTGTTTGCTTGACAGAGCCCTAAGCCAGATTCCAGTGTAAGCTCTGTATTGGTCAATGTTGGAGCTTACATAGGGTTAAGGACCTTCTCCACTCCCCTACAAGACAGTATTTTGGCTCAGTGATTGGCCCCTCTCCCCCAAGCACTGCATCCTGGGAGTAAATGGTTAAGCTCAGGTGACTAACAAAAATTTCTAGTTCACTTACCAGCCAGCCTGCAAAAAACCCAAATTGACCCTGTCTAACAATAAAACGATAAAAACAGGGGTTTCGTTTTCACACATTTGCAAATATATGCATAAGCTGCAGTGGCCATGTCACTGTACCCCAGTGTACTGCAGTCCTAACTCTATAATTTTGAGAGTCTACCAAGTTGGAGCACATATATAATAATGGATAGATTAAGGGCAGGTGTGCCTCGAGGGAGCCCACCCCTATTAAAAGGTATAGGGGATGCACTAAACACCCAGCAATAGCACAATGGCACCGGAGGTATACAGTGTATCCCCTCACCAATTCACAACAGGGTAAGAAAGAGTCAGACAGGGTCAATTTGTTTGTTGCAGGCTGGCAAGTGAGCTGTGAATGTTTGTTTGTTTTTCGACATGTATCACCCTTCTATGTGCTCCTTGCTGCAAAGGATCCCTTCAGGCATACCTGCCCTTAATCTATTAATTATTATATATGTGCTATAACTTGGGAGACTCTCAAAATTACAAATTTAGGACTGCAGTACACCAGTGTGCCATGATGTGGCCGCTGCAGCTTACGCATATATTTACAAATGTGTGCAAGCTGAACCCCTTGTTTTTACCATGTATTGTTAGACAGGGTCAAATCAGTTTGTTACAGGCTGGCAAATGAGCTGTGAATTTTTGCTTGTTTTTAGACATGCATTGCCCTTCCATGTGCTCCCTGCTGCAAAGGCGAGTTATAGGTTGGGATGGTTGCCATTTGTATGTAAGGTTACATGACAACCCCACCCCACCCATCCTTACAATGCCTAACGGATAAACAGAGTGCCAGAGAAGTGCAGCAAAGGGGGAGATTGTCAAGAGAACAAGTCACTTTGTCCTGAATACCCAAAGTGACAAATTCTCTTTGCGATGTCCACACATTTAGGGTTCAACTTCAACCAAAACTTTTACCTTTGTTTTTAATAAGCCAGGGAGCTTTTATTGCTGACTGTGCCCCCATCTGGGAGATTTTTATTCACTTTCTGTCCAGTTGACAGGTGGAAAAGAGGGAAATAAATGAATGAAAAGTCTCTTCATATAGGACAAGGACTGAAAAGGGCATTCTTAGTAGAATAAGGAAAGGTTTAAACATTGTTCAGGTTTTTACTGGACATATACATGCCAAATCAATTGTGTAAGAAATAAATTAGACAAATGCATGCTAACCATATATACAAACTTTAAATGGGCAGTCAATCCAAAATTCATATTTAAATTTTTGTTAGATGCCAGTTTAGGTAGAATTTAACCACATGGCTGTTTCTCTTATCTGCAAGGGGCATTATCTGCGAGATATCAGCACTGGGTCTAAACGACTGACCCTTTTGTGGGGGGGGGTCCTGCTGTAACTGATGGATCTAAATATATTTTGATGGCTACATCGTGGATCTGAATTGCCGGGCGGATGTCCATGGACGTCCGTCCCTTTGCGCACTCACAGCCGGCGGCGGCGCGCTCTCGCGGCCACCACACGCTGTGTGGGCGTGCCTGTGGGTCGGGCAGACTCGATGTCTGCCGGAGACCCGCTATCGCCTAATAGAGCTGCAGAACGGGGAACCGCTAATGTAAACACTGCGGTTCTCTGGACTGTGAGGGGGACATAACAGATCTACTGATCCCAGTGATTGGGATTAGTGAGATCTGTTCTGTCCCTGCCAGCCCAGCCCCCATACAGTTAGAACACATACAGGGAACACAGTTAACTCCTTGATTGCCCCGTTAGTGTTAACCCCTTCCCTGCCAGTGACATTTATACAGTAATCAGTAGATACTTACATTTCTGATAGCTGTATAAATGTCAGTGGTCCCAAAAAAGTGTAAAAAATGTCCGACATGTCCGCTGCAATGTCGCAGTCCTGATAAAAATCCCATTACTATTAATAAAAAAATAATTCTCATGGTTTGTAGACGCGATAACTTTTGCGCAAACCAAACAATATACGCCGATTGCGATTTTTTTTTTTTACTAAAAACATGTAGAAGAATATGTATCGGTCAAAACTGATGAATAATTTTTTTTTTGGGACATTTATTATAGCAAAAAGTAAAAAATATTGTTCTTTCTTCAAAATCGTCGCTCTTTGTTTGTTTATAGCGCAAAAAATAAAAACCGCAGAGGTGATCAAATGCCACCAAAAGAAAGCTCTATTTGTGGGGAAAAAAAGGATAAAAAAATTTGTTTGGGTACGTCACACGACTGCGCAATTATTGTTATTCAAAATGCGACAGCGCTGAAAGCCGAAAATTGGTCGGGACAGGAGGGGGGCTTTAAGTGCCCAGTAAGCAAGTGGTTAAGGAGAATGCAACAGAACATAAGTACTACTAAGTGGATAGGATAAAAGAAAGGTGCTGTGGAAAGGAAATCTCACTGTTGGCGTATCCATAGCATTTTAGAAAAATACTATGAGTTAGCTTCTCGTATACATATATTTTTTAACTTTATCTATAAAGCTATCAGAGTAGAACTGCACGATTAATCGTAATAAAATCGCAATCTCGATTCACCCCCCCTGCTATCTCCATCACACATTACCGCGATTTTCAGTGCAGTGAATGTAGTCCGACTTGAGGGCGACTCAGCATGACTTGACTGTAATAATAGAAACCAATGCAAGTCGCCTGAAGTCTCCCCAGGAACCTTTTTCTAAGTCAGAGCGACTTGAGTCTCTCTTGTCTGGGCAGACTGCCAAGTCGGAGATCATTGCTGATAAAAGAAGTAAAAAGATACAATGTTCTCCATGTATAGAAGAGTTTAGTTTAACCATTTAAAGACAATCTTTTCTGACATTTGTTGCTTACAAGTAAAAATCCAGTATTTTCTGCTAGAAAATTACTTAGAACCCCCAAACATTATATATATATATATATATATATATATATATATATATATTTTTTTTTTTTTAGCAGAGACCCTAGAGAATAAGATGGCGGTATTTGCGCAGCGATCTTTCAAACACAATTTTTTGGGAAAAATGACACTCTCAAAAAAACTAAACAGTGCGGTTAGCCCAATTTTTTTGTATATGTAAGATATTACGCCACGAGAATCGTGAGAGAATCATGGTGATCTTTATTCTAAGGAAAAAAAATGTGATTCTCATTTTGGCCAGAATCGAGCAGCTCTATATCAGAGTAATATAAATTCTCACCACACACACACAAAGGTGCAAATTGTGGTGTTTATTGGGTATTATTAAAACCCATGCACTCTTTGATACTTCCATTACAAGGAGTGTACACTAAGCCAGTGGTTCTCAACTTCAGTCCTCAACTACCCCCAACAGGCCAAGTTTTCAGGTTCTCCTTTATCTTGCACAGGTGCTTTAAATCAGAGTCATTTTGTTATTTTGGACAGCCATTTTAGGTAAGAGAAATTTGCAATACATAGCCTGTTGAGGGTACTTGAGGGCCGAGGTTGAGAACCACTGCACAAAGCTATATGGTTCATTACATTCTAGTCATCTGCAAAACTTTTGCTTTGTCCTGCGCTGCACCAAATGCACATGTATCATATTGCGTGGCAACACTTGAAGCTGAAATCCCATTCGAAAAGGGTCCAATATCAGACTAAGACTTAGGGCAAAAGATACACATGCCGAATACATTGTCCCAATGATACTCACATAACCCAGAGTATATCTGCACCATTTACTGCGAAAATGTAGCGCTTACCTTATGTCATTAAAACATTATTTCCTTTTACGATAATTGTCAATTGTACACAAACTTAAGATATCAGCATTACATTGCACTGCCTCTAAAAAATGTTACAGCAAAACTTTCAACTGACAAAGCAGCAATGCATTTATCTGTCTTTTTAGTAAGAGTTATAGTGCTACTGTTCTTTATGAGGTGTGAGCATTTTTTATCTATTTCTATTTACTTCCTATCTCTTACTCAAATAAGACACACACCCCAGCCTACCAGGTTTTCAACAATTATATTTGGGTTTCTACAAGTTTTTATATGTACTGGCCTTCAATCAAAAGCATAATACTACCACCTAGTGGACAAATTCTATAACACATGCAATATAAAGAGTGTACTTTATCAGTATTCCTGAAACGATGTCTTAGAACAGAAGTCTCCAAACATTTCAGTACATGTGCCACATTGTATATTTTACAAACATTTACAGGCTGAAAAAACCCCATCAAAGCCCCCCTTACATCAGTGTCCCATCACACGCCCCCCCCCCCACCACCTGTTGTTAGGGTCACCCTTATATCAGGGTCTCTATCAGAATACCCTTTAATTCAGCAGCGGAGACCATAGGCAGCCTGCTGACCTTTATCCTCAATCTGTTCGTATTAAGGATATGCCACTGACCCTAGCTAAGAGACTGATAAAATATTTTAAGTGGTCAGATGTAGCCCATGGCCTATAGTTTAGAGATCCCTGTATTAGAACAAAGTAAAGTGGAAAACGTTTTAGAACATTTATAACAGTGGTCAGTCATAAATGCATCTTAACAATTACTTACCTGAAGCAGACGCAAAGCAGCCTGGAATGTGTGGGGACCATACAGTGCTGTAAATAATATTTTCATGGCCTGTGAAAGTGCAAAGTGACTTCTCAACTAAGGGATCCCACTAAAAGCAAAAAAATAAATAAAAATATTAGCTCAAGAGACAATAAATGGGGAAGAGGTGACCATAAGGTCAACGTACACTACATTTCTCTTGAATTTAACAAGGAGTGAAACAATGGTAAAACATGTACCCCTAGCACCTTCCTCCAATAGAAGACTGAACTACCCAGCCAAATCTCATTCTGCTATGCCCCACGGAAAGATCACATGCGGCCAGCTACGGATAATATAACTGCCATTTTATGGGCTATGCCCCAACAGAACCTTTATAGCAGATATTAGCGAAACATATTTCTGTAGTGATTTGTTGCTGGCTGCAAAGTTGCAGCTGTAGCTAACAACAATGTTGCTCTATGCAGCTACAAATTACTGCTACATTGGATAACACAAGTACCTAATGAAGCCAACAAATAATGCAAACGTTAAAGCAACTGTACTACAATCTATGGAAATGCTGTAACACTGACCAGCGCAATTCATTTTCTCAATCAGCATAATTATGAGTAATGATCTGTACTTGCCACCTTTTACTGCATATTTGTCTGGTGAATCCCCTCCCTTACTTAAAAAACCTTTCTAGCAAAAACCCAGGCTTTGTTACACCGGTAATTTCTCACCTGCACCACATTGTTCTTCCTAAAAATCAGCTTCAGAAACATTTGTAAAAAGGAGACAGTTAAGCCCCGTTACACGGTGTAACGGTCGTACAACCGATTTTCCAAAATCGCATGTTGGCTGTTGTGTCTCACGCACTGAAGTGCACTAAGCAATTGTATGACCAAGCCTAACGTGGTGACATGCTACGAGTGTATAAAAAGGAAGTACAGGTGAATGTGATTTGTGAATTAGGAACGTAGGTTTACACGAACGGACACTTCCGGGTTTTCCTGACTTCTGAGTATGCGTTTTGCACATACAACTTCTCTGTACACATGGTACAAGTGTCGCACAATCGCTTGTTAAACAAGCAAAGTTTTCTGGTCTGCTCATAAAACTTCTGTTGTACGACCGTCGCACGTTGGCTGTTCTAATCATGCATACTAACAGTCGGATGATCGTACAACAAGCTGTACCGTTGTACCGTGTGTACAGGCCTTTAGGGGGGCGTGACCGGAAGCCGACCTGAATGGAGGTCTAGATCCCTAGCTCTCTCTCAGCCCGCAGCTACAAAGCATAAATTGGGGACTCTCTCTCCACATGGGCAAATCCAGGACCACCCGCTCCTCTAAAGCTAGGAGATCCTCACAACCCCTGCCGGGGTGCACCTCGAGTCTCCACGACTATTTCCCACCGGCTGATATCCCACCGGGCGGACGCCTCCTTCTCCCGCTCCTGGATGATCAGAGAGGACCGGTCCCTCGAAACCAACAGGAGAGGTGTCTCTCCAATTAGACGGCCTCCCCTACGGCTGCATCTCGTGACTCACAGGCCACCATGCCAGGCCGGGCTCCCATCTCATGCACTCAGTGTGCGGATGCCTTTTCGCAGCTTCTGCGGGCGTTGTCAGACCCATGCATACAGGGGGGTAGCCCTGGATCCCTCATACCCTCGGATAGCTCAGAGGACTTTCCTGCCCTCATAGGCCTTACACATCCCCGGGCTTGCCTTGCACCACAGGCTGGACCCGCAGGAGACGCTACCCCTCATCAGTCTTATACCTCTGCACCTGCCTCCCCCAAGTCTCAGCGGCCATCTCGCTCTAGAAATCCTACCTCTTCCAAAAGGAATATGGAGCCTTCCCTCACCTATGCTCAGACTGTCAGCTCCCCTTCTCCTCACCCCACAAGGGCACCTTTCATGCTTGCTTTCTCACCTTCGCCTGCCCTGACGTGGAATGAGCTATGGGACCCTTCTTTATTGCCTGACACTCAGGCCCAATGCACCGCTATGGCGGAGCCCAAGCCACTGTCTTCTCCCTGTAACTGCTCCTTTACATCACATGCCCCCTCCTCCTCATGGCAGTCCTATTTTCAAGCTATACCAACCAAAGAGGACTTTAAAAGGGATTGTAAAGGCAGAATGTTTTTTTACCTTAATGCATTCTATGCATTAAGATAAAAAAACCTTCTGTGTGTAGCAGCCCTCCAACACCCCCCTAATACTTACCCTGAGCCCCTTCTCTCTCCAGCGATGTCCACGATCCCCTCAGGCGTCCAGTACACTCCTCCCGATTGGCTGAGACACAGCAGCGGCATGGTTGGCTCCCACGGCAGTCAATCAAAGTCTGTCAGCCAATCAGTGGAGGGGGCAAGTCGGGGCTCCGTGTCTGAACGGATACACGGAGCTCTGACCCAGCTTGGGTGCCCCTATATAGAGCTGCTGGCTGAGGTGGCACTCGAAGGAGGGCCCAGGAGCAACAAAGAGGGACCCCAGAAGAGAAGGGTCCAGGCTGCTCTGTGCAAAACCAACTGGACAGAAGAGGTAAGTATAACATGTTTGTTATTTTTTTTTTTTTTAAAAAGCGAGCCTTTACAATCAATTTAAGCAGCTTGTCAAGAGACATGCAACGGCATGTTGAGGACTTGGACAATAGGGGGCGCAGGAATAACATTCGTGTGCAGGGCCTTCCAGAAACTGAGGGCTCTGAAGATCTACAGTGTATACTGCAAGCCCTGTTCAATGACCTCTTGGGAGAGCCTCCCACTAAGCATATAGAGATGGACAGTGCTCACCGTGCCTTAAGACCTAAGGGCCCTACCTCCAAGCCGCATGATGTCATTTGTAGGGTCCATTTTTCCCCTTGAAGGATGATATACGCAAAGCACGCACCGGTTGCAAAGTGGTCTTTGAAAATACTTCGGTGCAGCTATACCCAGATCTTTCCTGGATCACTCTGCAAAAACGCAGGCTTCTTCAATCTTCTTTTTACACTAAAGGAAGAGGGCATTATATATCGCTGTGGATTTTCTTTCAGCCTCACGGCAAAATGCCAAGGTGAATCTGCCGTTCTACGTTACCCGGAGGACTTAAACACCTTCTGTGAAGCCCTGGAGATCCCTGTACCTCAGCTCCCTGACTGGGACCTTGTTGCCACAGCACCCTCACCACCTACAGTATGGCAGAAGGTCTCTCCTTCCAAGCGTTCCCGAGGCCCGGATACTCCCTACAAAGTCGCCAAACCTAGAAATGGCTGACAAGCCTGTGGTCTATCCATTTCCTGCACTTGTCCTTTGATTGAACTATTAGGGTGCTCCTCATGGTTTTGCCCTACTTAATGACTACTTGTTAGTTCTCCTATGCCCATGTTTTCCCTTAGTCTGATACTATGGGGGTCTCGGAAGAGACTTGAGAGAGGTTAACTTCGGGTTCATTTATCCCCCTCTGACCTATTTCCTAAAGTTCCCCCAATACCTTCTTGCTACTTTTTGAAATCACCCTTGTGACCCCCTGTCCTGTTTTTTTCTGCTGGTCAGGCGGACATACAGGAACTTCAGCAGACCTAGGCCAAACGCGCCTCATACGGTCTGTTACTGATGTATCCTGCATTTCCTACATGTTCTGTTGTGCTAACCCTTTCTCTTCTTTCTAGCTTCTTTTTCTCTTCAGTTACTTATGGGCTCATCGCATGGCTCTCTTCGGGTTTCCTCCTGGAGAGTGTGCACTCCTAGCATCGCTGAGTGGTACTCCAACATCTGAATCAGATAAGTGCTTTTATAGATGCTTACATTTAACACAATGGCTAAGGTTTTATCACTGAATGTCCATGGTTTAAATTCCAATAGAAAGAGGCATTTGAAAGGGAATTTAGGCAGTCGGGAGCTGATGTCATCTTGATTCAAGAAACTCATTTCGATAGAAAGGACTCCTTAGCATTCGCTTAGACATTACCCTCAGGTCTATCAAGCTTTTAATTCCTGTAAACGTGCGGGCGTAGCTATACTTTTTAAACAGGGATCCCCGTTCACCTGTAATGAATCTAATAACGATCCACTGGGACATTTTATC
This sequence comes from Glandirana rugosa, assembly GCA_018402905.1. Classification (NCBI taxonomy): domain Eukaryota; kingdom Metazoa; phylum Chordata; class Amphibia; order Anura; family Ranidae; genus Glandirana; species Glandirana rugosa. The sequence continues at coordinate 2,061,444 of BLSH010387032.1, read as the reverse complement.
ATCTTGTGTGGCTTGTGGCAAACACAGCGTGTTACATTCTGTGCTTTATATGGCCCGAACGTTCAGCAGCTCAGCTTCCTAACCAGAGTTCTTGAGCGTCTTTTCCGGTCGATGCGTGAATATCTGACTGTGGGGGGGGGGGGGGGGGGG
>BLSH010387032.1:2034069-2061284 GCA_018402905.1 Glandirana rugosa | reverse complement strand
TCAATTTGTCCCACTCCGCAGCTTTCGATCGCCACGTGGTGAACCCTCGGGTCCGAAGCTTTTTCGACAACTCACTAGGCGATTTGCTCTTTTTGATGCCTGGCGGGTTCTCGACCCTGGAGATTGACAGTACACGTTTTATTCCACACCTCACCATACACACTCACGTATAGACTACTACTACTACTACTAACAATACTACACTTTGTATCATTCGCTCCGCCCAGATACTCCCGATCTCCTGGTCCGACCATGCCCCTATTTTACTCACATTAGACTTGGGTACCCCTAGCTGTAGGCCCTGCCATTCTCAGCTGAATACCTTTCTCCTTCAACATCTCCCTTCTAGAACAGAACTGGGGTCCACTCTATAACTTTATTTTTACGAGAACAATACCCCTGACATCTCCCTCCCCATCCTCTGGGAGGCCCATAAGGCTGTCCTCCAAGGCCGGTGTATTGCACTCTCTCGCCATGAAGAAAGATGCTCAGGCCGCTAAATTACAAACTAAAAAGGAACTTAGAGTCTTGGAACTCCGGTTACAACTCTCCCCATCCTTGTCCTTGCTTAAACAGGTTACCCACCTAAGCATGACCCTTAAAGACTTGGAGCTGGGTCAGGTAGAAAAAGCCTTGGTCAGGTTGAAACAATTATGTTATGACAAAGGTAATAAGGCCCACTCTTTACTAGATAGAAAACTGTCTGTACGCTCCCATATAACAACCCCACACCAAATTAAGAGTAGGTTGGGGTGTTTACTATCTCACCACCAAGATATCATATACTCCTTTAAGGAATTTTACACCGACTTCTAGAACAATCCCTGGATGCCTCATAATCCCCCTTCTCGTGAGCTGATGGATTGTATGTACCAGTACTTAAAACTGAGTGGGGTTCTCCAACTCCAGCCCTCAGACCTCTCCTCTCCTAATGCACTCATCACTGAGGAGGAAACTGCGCGGACCATTAAAACCCTACCGACCTATAAATCCTCTGGCCTGCCATATGAGTATTACAAAGCCTTTCTTTCCCTGCTACTACCACATATGTGTAAACTTTTCAGTGCTTTCTTTCAGGACTTCCCCATTCCATCAGACATGCAGAGATCCTTTCTCACTCTGATGCCAATGGCAGACAAGAATCCATCCCTATGTACTAGCTATAGGTTTATAGCCCTTTTGAATTTGGACCTAAATATTTTCACCAAAATCCTTTCGATTCGCCCAAACATGGTCTTACCCTCCCTGATCCATAAAGACCAGGTGGGTTTCATTCCCCTACATCAGGTGGGAGACAACACTAGAAAGGTTATAGACTTAATTGACGTGACAAACAGGGCTGGCTCGAAGTCTCTTGTACTCAGCCTGGACACAGAAAAGGCCTTCGATCGCCTTGGCTGGCCTTTCCTGTTTGCCACATTGCAGCATGTTGGATTTCTGTTGGGGACCCTTTCTGCGTGCGATTCAACATCTTTACACCAACCCTACGTCCCAAGTGATAACTCCTTTTGCCCTCTCATCATCCTTTTCAGTCACTAATGGTACCCGACAAGGCTGCCCGCTTTCACATTTATTATTTGTACTCTGTGTTGAACCGTTAGCAGCATCTATTCACAGAAACTCGGACATTCAGGGCGTAACGGTTAGAGGGAAAGAAATTAGAATATCGCTATGCGGGGATGATATAATTCTCACCTTGACCCAACCTAGGACTTCCCTACCAAATTTACATGTGGAGCATGATCACTAGGGAGCCCTATCGGGTTATAAAATTAATGTGTCTAAATCAGAGGCCCTTCCGGTTAATATCCCAGAGAATGACACTAACCACTTAAAGGCTTGTTTCCCCTATAACTGGTAACATACCGCCTTAAAATACCTGGGGATTGATATCACTCTGAAATATATTACTCTATACCAGGAAAATTTCCCTCCCACTCCCCACTCAATTAGAGCACAGATACAAAAGTGGAAAACGCCCCATATCTCTCTATTGGGACGTATTGCCTCAGTTAAAATATCTATCCTTCCTAGGCTTTTGTACTTATTCTAAACACTGCCCATCCCTGTCCCTTTATGTACATTTGAGAAAATGACAAGCAGACTTGATTATGTCTGGAACTATAAGAGATATAGGATACCCCATTCGGTACTACTCGCATGACGCTCCGATGGGGGCCTAGCGTTCCCCAACCTTATAAAATATTACTAAGCAGCTCAACTACGTGCGCGATAGCTTCATGGCTCCCTCAACACTCATACAATAAATGGAAGGAGACCTAAAAAATATGGATGGCACCTGTACATCTGAATAGTTTGCTATGGAATGCGAATGCGGAGGTGGACCCTAGTAGACTGCTGGGGTCTATGTCCCAACTTTGAATACTCTGTCACAAACGATCACGTCAATATGAGCTTCAATCCGAATGATCACTACTGACTTCCTTTCTCTGCAATCCCAAGGTGCCTGATAGCCTCACTCACCAAATGTCCTCGCTCTGGGCATCACAGAGTTCTTTCCACTTTGGACACTTAGTAGACCCAAGGTCTCACAAACTGATTTCTTTTGCTGACCTTCAGAATAAGTATGCTTTACCTCGCCAAGTGTTTTATGGATATTTGAAGATCCGCCATTATGCCCAAACAATAGCTTCCAACTTGCAATTCTCCACTCCATCCTCTTTTGAACTTATAATGTTGGCCTGAGGGGTCTGATTCCTGATATACATCGTATACTAAATACCTATTCTATGTTGGCTCAGGGCAAACATGCCTACATGATCTGTTGGGAGAAAGCGATAGGTGAGGAAATCCCTATAGAGACGCGGCAGGTGATCTGGTCCCAGGCGGCCAAGAGCTCTTATTGTACTCTATACAAAGAAAACGCCTATAAAATTCTCTACTTATGGTTCCGTGACAACGGATGTGCTCCACGCCATCTATCTCACTAGCTCTGATCGATGTTGGCGGTGTCATGGGGAAAAAGGCACTCTTTTCCACATCTATTGGAGCTGTCCATTGATTGCTCCATTCTGGCAATCAAAACAACAGTAATTGATTTGTCTCCTTGAGGTGCCTGTCCCCATGACACCAAAATTCTTCCTACTGGGCTTTTAACCATTGAAAATTGCTAAACCCCTTAAGAAACTACTTCAACATATCCTTACGGCTGCATGCTGCCTGGTCGCCCTTAACTGGAAGCGATGCTCCCCACCATCCTCAGATGCTTTGTATGTTAGGATTGAAGATGTAGAGTTGATGGAAAGAATGACAGCCAGAATGCAGGATAGACTGGAAGCCCATGATAAGGTCTAGGAACTATGGCATCTCTGGGAGGATCCGCCTTGAACATGTAGACGAGCTGCTCCAATGATCCCTTATATTTTATTTTTTCCTCTTTTCTCCTTACTCTTTAACATTTAATATCTGGTATATTAGATATTATATACTGTTGTTAAACATTAACCACTTCCCGCCCGGCCTATAGACAAATGACGGCTGGGAGGGCGTTTCATTATCCTGACGTCTGGCTGGATAACCCGCGAGGGGGCGTGCATAGTGGCGATCGGTGTGTGTAAGTCTGACCCACCGCATTACCGATCTCGGTAAAGAGCCTCCGTCGGAAGCTCTTTACCACGTGATCAGCCGTGGCTTTTCCTCTACTCGCGAGAGCCGATCAGCGGCTCTCCTGACAGGGGGGGTCTACACTGATTGTTCATCAGTTTTCTTAAGACTTACTAGTTTAGCAGTATGATCCCAAGACCCTGAAACCAGGAACTGCTCTCCTCTTGTCTGACTCCAGTCCACACTGTAAACCTATAAGGGAAATATAAAGATGAAGTCTATTACCAGTCAGATTATAAAGGACACGGGGGAAAATGTACAACACGTTTTCACTATCCATGCAGAACCATGAAAACATTTTTATGCGTTATGTAATTTTGACATGAATGAATTGTAAAACAATATTGCACAATAGATACATAAAGAGCCTTTGACTGAATATGCATATAGTAAATATACATATATTTTACTGAAAAACCCTTCTATCTGATTAACAATACTGCAGAGAATAAAAAATAAATCTCCAATGTACACATATAATGTATAGGGAAAGATCTGGTGGAATTTACAGACAGCAATTGAACACTTCTCTCAGACCAGGAAGTTTTCTCCTGGAGTACATTGGAAATTAATAGGGCAGAGTAGAAGGGCAAAGTTCTGCTACAAGCACCTATTATGAATTACTGAGAGATTGCAAACTAAAGGACTCCCTTAATTGCTTGATAACAGGTAGTGCCAACTCAAAAAAAGCCTGCTTAGGTACAAGGCTTTGCTGAACATATTAAAAAAGCTTATTACAAAATCAAGTACAGAATATCCAAAAATTGGGCCTTTTCATTTTACAGCGTTCTGTGCAAAGACATTATATTTAAAGATATGCAAAGGTTTATGAAGGGACGTAAAGGCAAAACCTTTTATTTTCAAAGAGTCAGAAAGGGTTAAATCCTCTGCTGCATGCTATTGTAATATGTGTCCCCGCCACTGGGGATATTCTAGGGTGACTAGGGAGGAGCTTGGGTATGGCCTGGATCCTAATCCAAGCCCATGTGAGTGAGCCCACCAGGAAGCAGTCACTGTACTGAGCCAATCATCTGTGGCCACGGTGTTCCCTGACCCGCAGCCGCATGCACACACAGCCTTTATATATGTGCAGCTGCAGAGAATGTCTCAGTTGTAGATGATTGGCACAGTATAGCTGAAAACTTCCTGGTGAGTTCACCCACGTCAGCTCAGACTAGGATCAAAACACACCCGAGCTCATCCCTACGGGTGACCATTGTCACCTACAAAGTAATGGGAAATATTAAATTTTCAACAATTACCTACTCTATCCAAAAACACATAAAATGTGTTGGCTACACCTACACTGATTGTGATTGTAAATGCAAATATATATATTTTTTAAATAAATAGGTTTATACTTACCTGCTCAGTGCAATTCTATTTTCCTCTTCTCGGGTACCCCGCCGGCGCTTCTGGCTCCTCCTCTCTGGTAAGTGCCCCCATAGGAAGCTGCTGAGAGTGCAGGCTTGCTCCTGAGCCCTGCTGCCTGCGTCTATAGACACAAGCAGCAGGGCTCAGCTCCGCTCTCCACTCCTTCGTCCCTGGCTTTAATTGAGAGCAAAGCCTGTGAGACCAGAAGTGAAGGGAGAGAGCCGCTGTGTACAGTCACACTGCTGGATCAAATTAGGGCGCAAGTAAGTATAAGGGAGCGAGGGGGGATATTACTACCTAAATATTGTTTACCTTAATGCAAGGAATACATTAAGGTAAAATTGTTTAGGCTTTAGAACCACTTTAAAGCACAATGGGGGCTGGTCTAAGTGTTTCCCCATCTAAACAATTATAAATAAATGTGGTTATTTATCACTACAGTCTGGACCACATCCTTACACAACTCTAAGACAGTAGCTTGAAAGTGGTTCTAAAGTAAAAACTTTTTTACCTTAATGCATTCCCTGCATGAGGCCTGGTTCCCACTACTGCGGTTCTGCGAGCCGCGTTTGCATGGGCACGGCAGCCCATTTACTGCTGCATCTGCATTTCATGCAGTAAAACGGAAAATGATTCCTGCATCATTTTTTAAAATGGAGCGGCAGGAAAATTGTACCATGCAATTTCCTGGTGGTTCCCACTCCCGCAAACGTGTTACGTTTATAGTGTGGAAGTGCCATTAAGAAGGAATAGCAGTGTGTTTTCGCTGCGGGTGGTTCGGGTAAAGGTGTGATAACCGCAACCCTTCACAAGAGTGTGAACCTAGGTTTAAGGTAAAAAATATTATGCCACTTGCTATACCCTTTGTCCCTCCAAATACTTTCCCGAGTCCTGCATCCATCCAGCCTGTGCTCGTCTGCCGGTCCTCTCTCCTCACCACATGCTCTCACAAGCTCACCTGCTGCTGTCAGTCAATTAGTCAAATCCTGTTAACAGAGAGCAGGAGGTGGGGCAGAGCCACGCTGTATATGTCAAAGGACGCACACAGCCCGTTTGGGGATCAAATCCGCACATCTGCCCCCATAGCAAGCGCTTGCTATTGGGACAGACACAGAAGAGAAGGTTCAGGGCTGCTCTGTGCAATACATTGCACAGAGCAGGTGAGTATAACATGTTTATTATTTTAATTTTTTTTAAAAATGTGTTTAAAACAGAGAAAAGTAGCAATTGTAAACTGTATAACTGGGTGCATAAATGTTGGGCATGTAAGTAGTAAAGCAAGTAAAAGAAAATATATGCAGAATATATTTATATTAGACCTCTATGTTACTCCCTGTAAATTATATCAGTATAAGCATTCTAGGCTGTTTATGCAGTCTCAATAGGTAATTACAGTTATTTAAGTAAGGCCCTTTTCACACGGATGTTCCGTTCAGGTCCGCCGGTCTGTTTTTTCAGATGGACCCGAACGGACACTTCATGCAGCCCTATGGAGCGGCGAATGTCAGCAGAGACATGTCCACTGACACCCATCGTTCTCTGATCCGCTCCGCCCCGTAAAGTCTGACAGAGGAAAACCCCATTTTTTCATCCGTCTGCGGATCGGATAACGACAGACAGACGGTCCATTGTCATCCGATTTGCCATAGGGGAGAGTGGCGCTCTGACAGATCCATCTCTGCACAGAGAGCGGAGACGGATCTGTCATCCATCGGCTCAGCAATACGGAGCCCGCTGACGGAGATGGCTGTGTGAAACCGGCCTCACTCGCAGCAATGCAATTACTGCAAGCTATGGTCAAGCTGTCATTTGATAATGTGTGAAGTTTTGTAACATATTCCAAAATCAGTCATTCTCTGTGCTTATTTTAGTGTATTGTAATGTGTGTTTTAACACAAATTACTCAATAAATTATATTTACAGAAGAATAAACCTTGGATCTTTGAGACCTTTATCAGTAGGCATGGGCACTCGAATACCAATGACCTCCTCACTGAATTTTAAAATACAATCAAAGGCTCCTGTATGACAGGATCCCTTTCCCTGCAGCTCACAGTAGGAGGGTTTCAGCAACAGAGGCCAACTCTCTGTAGGTACTGTGGCCACCTGACATTTGTTTTTACAATTAAAGAAACAAAAACAAATGTTGAGTGTCCACAGCACCCCCAAAGAGTCAGCAGCAGCTGCTCCCCTGACAGTGGCAGTTTAGAGCCGAGGGGAACCTCCTCCTAAGCTTCGGGTATAGGACAGAGCCAAAGGGAGGACTCTTACCCTCACTCTGAACTGTCAATGGATTTGGGCTGAAGATGGGAGTCTGTCTTAGTCATATTTTATTAGTCATCTGAATTGTCTTAGTTTTAGTCGACTAAAAGAGTGTTAATTTAGTCAACAAAATTACCACTGGTACTGAGGTGGTCTGTGTACTGGGGGTGAGGTATATTTCTGTAATGGCGGGTCTGCACTTGGGGGTATTTGTTCTGAGGGGTCTGTGCTGGGGAGGCGGTCCATCTGTACTCAAAGGTTTGGTCGGGGGGGGTTGTTTGTGCACACTAAAGGGTCTGTGATGGAAGGATCAGTATGTACCAAAGGGGTGGTGCCGGGGTCAAGTCTGTACTCGGAAGGCAGGGGAATTTAGGAATGTTAGGGAAGGTCTGTAATGTAGGGGATATGGGCCTTGGGGGAGATCAGTACTGGGAAGAGGGGGCAATTTTTTTTACTGTACTCTGTGCAGGGGCCTGCATTCTCTGTGTAATGCACTTTTGGACCCTGTATTCTCTGCTTAATACGTTTTTGGTCTCTGTACTCTCTGCTTAATGCACTCTTGACCCCTGCACTGTGTGTTACGCATTCCTGAGCCCTGCACTATAGACACTGTGTTGTATAGTTCATACTACTGACTACTGCACTCTGTATTCTGGGCTGTATATGACATCTTCCTGATCACTGCAATCAAAGTACATTATTCCTGAAGTTACTGTTTAAGGTAGGATGTGTAGAAAAGCATATGTAATGGAGCAGTTTTTTTTTTATTTTTTTAATGAATGTGCTGAGGTTTATACATGTCTGTTAGACTCTCATTGAGGTACAGTCATAACAGCATATTTTAGAAAATAAATGTGGTATATACTGTATGCGCTGTGTATAGGAGGGGTAGTCTCAGGGTTTATTTAATTAGGATGTTTTAAGCCGCTTTAATACTCTGGATAGTTTTTGTGTATGGGGGGGGGGGGTATAAAAATAACTGCCCCCGGGTGCCAGACATGCTATGTACGCTTAAGTGACAAGCTCATTTTTTCAATCTGCTGCAGTGCAAGCTAGCACAACGTATTTAAGTGTGGTTTTTAACCATATAGTTGGCTTCCATAGCAATACCATTGGCAGCTGGGGTAAGTTCCTGGACAGTTAGGGTTCATACACAAAAGCTATATTAGGCATTATTTTATGCCTAGCGTACATCTCCCAGTGCTTTCCTGCACCCAATTGCACATGTAACATACAACATGCCATTTTAGTGAGTAGCTGTAAACCGCTGTTCTCTTGTAAACGCTGATGCTTCTTTGCACTCATATTCACCTGCACATGCACGTCCAACAGTTTTCCCAAACGCTGACGTTTCACGCTCACACGTTTGCACTGTGTATTACTTGAAGTTTGTACTGAACTGTCCAATAACGAATGAATCACTAGGAAGTCATTCTGTTCTGTGTGTAAGCTGCAGCTTGAGCTTTAGCTTGAGCTTTGGAGCTCTGTAATTAACAGGCTGCTAAGCAGTCTCTGGAAAATATGTGGAAAGAGAACTAAAGCTTTCCCTGCTGGAACAGACATTATTGATATGCAATATTACATACAGTATTAACCCAACTAAAACAAATATTCTTACATATTTTTTTTATTTAATTCTTACCACCACCATATGTTTCCTTTATAACCGGCTAGGTTCACACATATGCAGATCGGGGAACGCATGCGTCAACAGACCCACAGGAAAAACATGCGGTTCTTTAGCAGACGTGCGGTGGTGCCATTAATTGTTAATGGCACCCCTATGCATTGGAAACCGCAATACATTTTCTGGCGTGCAAACATGCATATGTGTGTCTGTAGTTTTAAAAAAAAGGTCAGGGACTCTTTTACACATTTGTTTGGGGGCAAAAAACACATACAGGAGGGTGCAAATGCCTAGCACATTACCATCATAACCATTTATTAACTATCAAACAATTTTAAACTCACAAACCAGAATAAAAAAACAGACATATTTAACAACATCTTCAGCCGTAGATGACGTCTCCTACTACAATTCCACAAGATCGGGGGACAATCAAAGCTGACCCAACCACATGCTGGACCACCGCCTAAATGTTTCCACATCAGAGGCACCCCACCACTCAAACTAGCAGACAGGGCTATCAATAACCTAACCAGACTGTCCAATGTCTGATAATCTCAAAATAGTAATCAATAGACAGTATCATAGATCCCCTACACTATGAGCCCCAAATGAAAGAACGCAACCTCCTCACCATATGCACCCCTGTATGGTCTGCTCAAATATGAGCACAACAGCTGAACCACATGTGCCTGAGTGTGTATATTATAAAAGTATCTGCACATATTATCAAGTATAACTGGCATAATGAATAATATGGCCTGCAATAATCATCACACATCGAGGGGTGCACCCCCTAAAGTTTCCCACCCGAGGCCGAAACTGCAGCCAATTCAGTAATGCTTTGTGTTCAGCCCCGTGGGTGTGTGTGGCTGGAACACACGCTCCACACTGTGGAACTCAAGGTCAGAAGTGTGCACTGTCATTGTCGGGTGGGGCTAGGGAGGATGAAACATTATCCTCAGATGCATTAGTCAGTATCTGGTCCCTGCGGTTAAGTGTTTGGTGGGGGGGGATAGTTAGTAGGGTGTTTTTACTTTAATGCAGGGAATGCATTGGTAAACAACATCTAGGACCACTTTAACCACTTCAGCCCCAGAAGAATTTCCCAGGTTAGGACCAGAGCACTTTTTGCAATTCGGCACTGCGTCGCTTTAACTGACAATTGTGCGGTCGTGCGACGTTGTACCCAAACGAAATTTGCATCCTTTTTTTCCCACAAATAGAGCTTTCTTTTGGTGGCATTTGATCACCTCTGCATCATTTCTGATTACCGCTATAAACAAAAGAAGAGCGACCATTTTGCAAAAAAACCCAAAATTTCTTACTTTTTGCTAAAATACAAATCCAAAAAAAAAATTATAAAAATTTTTTTTTTTCCATCGGTTTTGGCCAATTTATATTCTTCCTCATATTTGTGATGAAAAAAATTGCAATCGGTGTTTTTTGATTGGTTTGCGCAAAAGTGGCCGTGTTTACGGATGGCGAGAATTCATTTCTGGGGTTATTTTTTTTTTACTAGTAATGGCGGCGGTCTGCGATTTTTAGCAGTACTGCGATATTGCAGCGGACATGTCGGACATTTTTGACACTTTTTTGGGACCAATGACATTTATACAGCGATCAGAAATTTAAATGTCCACTGATTACTGTATAAATGTCATTGGCAGTGAAGGGGTTAACACTAAGGGGAAGATCTAGGGGTTAACTATGTTCCCTGGGTGTGTTCTAACTGTGGGGGGTTGGGCTACCATGGGCATGAGAGATCTAACTGATCCCAGTGACAGGGATCAGTAGATCTCCCATGCCCCCACTAACAGAGCGGGGAACCACCATGTTTACATCGGCGGTTCCCCGTTCTTTGCCCGTGGCCGCTCATCGCGGCTCGCCAGCGGACATCGGGTTTGCCCGAGCTGCGGGCACACTCCTCAGCTAATCATTTAGCTGAGTCCCTTCTCTCTGTAGCCATGTCCACGAGTGTCTTAGCTGTCCCAGAAACTCCTCCTGATTGGCTCCTGCGTCTGTCAATCAAAATCAGTCAGCCAATCAGGGGAGAGAGGAGTTGGGGCTCCGTGTCTGAATGGATGCACGGACCTCTGACTCAGCTCGGGTGCCCCCATAGAAAGCTGCTGGTTGAGGGGGCACTCACCAGAAGGAGGGGCCAGGAGAGCAGAAGAGGGACCCGAGAAGAGGAGGATCCAAGCTCCTGTGTGCAAATCCACTGCACAGAGGTGGTAAGTATAACATGTTTGTTATTAAAAAAAAGAGACTTTACAATCACTTTAAAGCAGCATTAAGCCCAAAAGCAAACATGTATTATATTGCAGCTTACCAATCCTTAGATGTAATAGCTGCAATAAGTTTTATTGACCAATAAGTCTGTTGGTTTTCAACAAAACAAGACCTCCTATAGATGTAGCAGTTCGATGGTTGAGCAAACCATTTCACAGACAAGGGTGCTCACAATGGTCAGCTTTTAATTATTTATATAAAACATTTATTTATAGAGTTTGGCTTCAATTTGTTAGTGTATTTATATTGGCTAGTTCATCCACACTCCCCAACCCCCAGACTGACAATGCTGCTGTCCAAAGTTGAACCTGTGCTCCTTCATCCTAGGGCTGGGTTCACACATGCAAATTGGATAAGGGTTTTCCCTGCACCCAATTTGCATGACAGACAAGTGTGACCAGCTCTCAATGGAGCCGGTTCACACATGTCCTGGGTGGCCGAGGTCCGGTTTAAAAAAGGGTCCAGTGCGTTTTGGGATCTAGTTCATGTGCGAATTCAGGCTAAAACTCAGACCTGAATCGCACGTGAAACAGTGTACAGGAACGCACCGGACCTCAGGCAGCCTGCAGCCGCACATGTTTGAGCCCGACCTGAGTGGAGACACTCTAACACAGGAGGTGTGTCACTGGCCAGATCACCAGATGAAAACAGACAGAAAAAGCCCAAAAAAGATAACTAATTCAGCCACCACATCTAAGGATTGGTAAACTGCAATGTATTACATTTTTGGTTTTGGGCAATGCTGCTTTAATATTGGACCTGCATTTATCGTTGACTTACTTTCACTTTAACAACAAAAAGTACACAATGCTGCTTAATTCATAAAACATCAGAAAGAAGAGTTAATAGAAAAGTACCTAAAGCTTAGTTAGAGAAAAAAATCCTGTAGGCTGCTTACCCTGATTGCTTTGGCTATTAAAATTCATGTCTTCCTTTTGCAGAGATAGATTTCCATAAAAGAAGTTTCATAAAAAGAAAACACTTTCTACCAGCCTTAAAAGGATGTGTTATCATCTGCATTCTCTGCAGAGCTGCAACACATAGTTATTCATTTTTGCGAAGGGGAATTGCAAATGGCTGAACTAAGGTTCAAGCTTATTTTACAAGGCTAAAACAAAAAAAAAAAAGCAATGTTCATGAAAATGACCAGACTTTCTAGACTGTTGCTCTTCTTTGTAATTACTGCAGCCTTTAGAACTAGAAACAAAATACTTTTATCAGTCACATGCCAACAGGTAAGATAGCACTGCTTTACAAAAAGTATATGAATAATGGACGTATGTATTAAAGTAATACTGAGTCACACTTATTTCAAATGCTAATTATGTTCTCTAGCAGGAACAGAGAAAAAAAATTATATTCCCTAAAGCAGTGGTCTCCACACTGCTGCCTGGGGCCAGATGCTTGCTTTTATCCAGGGCCGATGCAAGGATTTTTTTCTACTTAGGCGAAGGTGCATTTTGGTGCCCCCAACAAACGGCCTCCTGCCACGCCCCTCCCCTCCCCAATGTAAACCCCCATATGGCATACACTTTGACTGCTGATGTTACATCATCAATGTTGCCATGCATTCAGTCATTATTGTAATGCAGTGTACATCAAATTGCATTATATTCTTTCCTGGTCTTTATGGACTCTGGTGTAAAAGGGAAACTCTGATGTAAGGGAGTCTCTGGTCACCACAGCCCCCTCCTTACACAAGAGTCCATAGAGCCCCCCCTCCTTACACTAACCACATAGCCCCCCTTACACTAGCCACAGAGTCCCCCTTACATTAACCACAGAGCCCCCCCCCTTACACTAACCACAGAGCCCCCCCCCCTTTACACTAACCAAAGAGCCCCTCTTACACTAACCACAGAGCCTCCCTACACTAACCACAGATCCCCCCCTTACACTAACCACAGAGCCCCCCTTACACTAACCACAGAGCCCCCCTTACACTAACCACAGAGCCCCCCTTACACTAACCACAGAGCCCCCCTTACACTAACCACAGAGCCCCCCTTACACTAAACACAGAGCCCCCACCTTACACTAACCACAGAGTTCCCCTTACACTAATCACAGAGCCCCCTTACACTAACCACAGAGCCCCCCTTACACTAACCACAGAGCCCCCCCTTACACTAACCACAGAGCCCCCCCTACACTATGTACAGTCTACAGACACCCCATCCTCAGTCAAGACCCCCCTCCTCCCTCAGTACACACTCTGTGCCCCTCCTCCATGTACAATAGAATACACTGCAGAGTATAGACCTTAGCTCGGCGTGTTCCTCCTCCGGTCTGTGTACCTGTAGACAGCCGAGGAGGGAGGGGGAGGTGGCTTTGGCTCAAGTCTGCTCTGCTGTGTGAGACAGCGGGGACAGCAACTCTGACAGCGGATGCAAGGATGCTGGTGGTGCGGTGTCCCTGCCGAAGGGTGTCACCCGGTGTGGCCCGCACCCCACTTGCAATGCCACAGCCTCGAGGGCTGAAGGAGGCGGGCCGGTGTCTTCACGCTGAAACTCTCTCACTCTGCCCTGCATGTGGCAGAGGCGGAGTGCAGTAGCAGGGCGGAGACTCCTGTAGTCCAGTAGCAGGGCGGAGTCGGAAGAGGAGAGCGGGTAATGTTAACAGTGCAGGGTTGGCTGCCAGCACTAAGATAAGCACCTCGTGTAGAATGCCTGAATTTGGTGCCCCCCTCTCCTGGCGCCCCCAGGCGGCCGCCTGGGCTGCCTTATGCTGGCGCCGACCCTGCTTTTATCAGGCCCTCAAGGAATTCACTGATATGGATGAGGGCATCATTTGCCCCCACTGAGACCAGTGAAGGGGCACAATTCCTCCCAATTATACCAACGACAGTTCCTCCCACTGACACCAACAATTGGGCAAAATTACACCAACAATGGGGCACAATTCCACCCAATGACACCAACAATTGGGCCCAATGATGCCAAGAAGGGGCACAATTCTGCCCAATGACACCAATGATGGGGCACAATTCCTCCCAATGACACCAACAATGGGGCACAATTCCTCCCACTGACACCAAAGATGGGGCATTGTTTATTCCCTCTGTCGGGACCTTTTCTACTCCCAATGGCCACTGACGCCAAGAGCACAATTCTTCCAAATGATACCAACAATTGGACCCAATGACACCAATGGTGGGTGGGGCACAATTCCTCCCAATGGCACCAACAATTAGACCCAATGACACCAATGATGGGGTACAATTCCTCCCAATGACACCAACAACTGGGCCCAATGACACCAATGATGGGGGGGCACAATTCCTCCCAATGACACCAACAATTGGGCCCAATGACGCCAAGTAGGGGCACAATTCCTTCCAATGACACCAATGATGGATCACAATTCCTCCCAATGACACCAACAATGTGGCACAATTCCTCCCAATGATACCAACGACGGGGAATTGTTTATCCCCACTGATGTCAGGACTTTTTCTACTCCCAATAGCCACAGACACCAACAAAGGAGCACAATTCCTCCAAATGATACCAACAATTGGACCCAATGACACCAATGATGGGGCGCAATTCCTCCCAATGACACCAATGATGGAGTACAATTCCTCCCAATGACACCAACGATTGGGCCCAATGACGCCAAGTAGGGGCACAATTCCTCCCACTGACACCAAAGATGGGCCATTGTTCATTCCCACTAATGTCGAGACTTGACACTCCCACTGATGTCTACTCCCAGTGGCCACAGTCTGGCCCCACTAAAGTCAGAGGAAGAGTAAAATGGCCCTGTTTAGAAAGTTTGGAGACCACTACTCTAAAGGGACCCAAGGCCAAGTATGGACTTTTAGCTGCCACATTTTCTTTTTGCAAGATTCAAAATACCACTTAGGGCTAATTCACACTATGTGCGATAACAGACGCTCACTGTTGTAAAACAATCGGTCACCACAGGAACACACAGGAAATAATTGCTTCCTATGTGTCCCATTTACACTGCAACACAGCATGCTGAGATAAAATGCAGATGTGCTGCATTTCATTGCAGTGCGATTTGGGCCGGTGCGCTGCAATGAAATGCAGCACATCTGCATTTTATCTCAGCATGCTGTGTTGCAGTGTGTCAGGCAGTTCAGCACAACTCGCTGCCCGACATTGCAGCGTATGAAGTGTATGTTTTGTACACTTCCCATAAAGTTTGTTTAAAACAAAAAAGCCCAGTTAGCAGGACAGAGCAGCCGGAACGGTAACTCGCTATGGCTGCTCTGCAATTTTCCATAACCACTTAAGGACCGAGTCTCTTTTTGAGATTCAGTGTTTACGAGTTAAAATCAGGTTTTAAAATTACTTAGAACCCCCAAACATTATATATATATTTTTCTAACACCCTAGAGAATAAAATGGCGGTCGTTGCAATAGTTTATTTCACACCGTATTTGCACAGCGATAGAGTACCTCTAAGGACCACCTAAGCATTAAAAGGAGTTAAGGGTGTCTCATCCATAATTAGTCATGAAGATAGAAGTCAGGGTAGATATCCCCAATCAATACCCATTACTAAGAAAAGTTGTTTGAACTATCAGGACACCAAATATATATACAAGGTAACAGTAGTGAGTAAAAAATATATAGATATTTTATTCTGAATACATTATAACAAAAATCAAGTAGTAGTGGTTACACATAAATCATACAGCATTATATGGCACCATTGCGCATCATACCCCTACAAAACATACAATGCAATACAATATTTGCACAGCGGTCTTACAAGCGCATTTTAAAAAAAAAAAAAAATTTTTTTTGAATTAAAAAAAAAAGACAACAGTAAAGTTAGCCCAATTTTTTTCTATATTGTGAAAGATAATGTCACGCCGAGTAAACAGATACCCAACATGTCATACTTCAAAATTGCGACAAACTCTGGCACTTAAAAATCTCCAATGGCAACGTTTAAAAAATTTCTACAAGTTACCAGTTTTTCATTACAGAGGAGGTCTGGTGCCAGAATTATTGCACTTGCTCTAACGATCGTGGTGATGTGTGGTTTGAACACCGTTTTCATATGCGGGCGGGACTTCTGCGCGCAAGCTCGGTGGGACGGGCTGTTTTAAATTTTTTTTATTATTATTTATTTTACTATTTTGTATTTTTACACCTATCTATTAAAAGAAAACATTTGGGTCACTTTTATTCCTATTACAAGGAATGTTTACATTCTTTATAATAGAAAAAAAGCATCACAGGACCTCTTAAATATGAGATCTTGGGTCCTAAAAAAAAAAAAAAAAAATTAAATGGAATTTGAAAAAAAAAATAAGAATAATCTTTATCCTTTAAGAGCTATAGGCGGAAGTGACGTTTGAGGTTGGTTCCGTCCTGCAATGCTATGGAGCAGAGTGGGTGGCATTATCCTCTCAGTTGGCTCCCAGGAATGGACGGAGCAGGACGCGATCATCTCTGCTGCTACTGGCGGGTCCGGTAAGTGGCGGAGATGACAGAAAAGTGGCGGGAGGGGGGTGGGCACCTCCCCTGCCCCTGATAAAAGTGATTTCGCAGGTCAGAGTGCATTCCCAGGAAACTGCAGCTGTTCTGGAATGACTGACTTCCATTCGCATGTGTGGGATTAGGTCAGCCCTCAATTGCTAATCAGGAGGCCAAAAACTCAGAATTAGCCAGGGGAGAATATGACAGCGGCCAGTGAGGGATGTGACTGTTGCATCACTGGAAGGTAGAGGCGAGTATGTTACAGAGTTTAGCTCTATTTTAAAGTGGTCCAATAATTGAATATGTCTGCTAAGGTTGTCATTTTTCCAAATCATTCTATCACTAGTACAGGGCTCATAATTTCAAGTCCTGAGCTACCAGCCAGGCCTTAAAGCGGAGTTCCACCCAAAAGTGGAACTTCCGCTGGTCGGATTCCTCCCCCCCTCAGGTGTCACATTTGTCTTTGACAGGTGTCGTTTTCCACACATCTGGAAACTCAGGGCCACAGATGGGCTCCCTTGTCCTCCGCCAATGAGAAAGCAGTGACCTGGCCGTGAAACCGAACGGCTACACGTCCGGTTCCCTTACCTTCAATGGCGTCGGCAGCATCCATTCACTGGTCCTAAGATCGGTGTGCGGTGTCGACATCACTGGAATCCAGGACAGATAAGTGTCCTAAAGTTAAAAGTCAGCAGCTACTGTATGTGTAGCTGCTGACTTTTAATTTTTAAAGCAACGGCGGGACAGTGCCTATCGGTGCAGCTTCACCCAAGCCCATCAATGCAGCCTAACCTGTGCCCATCAATGCAGCCTCACCTGTGCCCATCATTGCAGCGTGACCAGTGCCCACCAATGCAGTCTCACCCATGCCCATCATTACGGTATGACCAGTGCCCACCAATACAGCCTTCACCTGTACCCATTATTGCGGTCTGACCTGTGCCATCAATGCAGCCTCGCCTGTGCCCATCATTGCGGCATGCCCTGTGCCCAATGCAGCCTCAACTGTGCCCATCAATGCAGTCTCACCCGTGCCCATCATTGCAGCATGACCAATGCCCACCAACACAGCCTTCACCTGTGCCCATTATTGCGGCGTGACCTGTGCCCATCAATGCAGCCTCACCTGTGGTCCACATTGCGGCGTGACCAGTGCCCACCAATGCAGCCTTACCTGTGCCCATCATTGAGACGTGACCAGTGCCCACCAATGCAGCCTCACCTGTGGCCATCATTGCGGCGTGACCAGTGCCCATCAATGTAGCCTCACCTATGCCCATCATTGCGGCATGACCAGTGCCCACCAATGCAGCATCACCTGTGCCAATCATTGCGGCGTGACCAGTGCCCACCAATGCAGCCTCACCTGTGGCCATCATTGCGCCATGACCTGTGCAGAGGAAAAGAGGGCAGTCAGATCATCACAAGGGAAGAGAGCGTGGAGCAGGAGGATTGCCTGCCGAATCACAGAATGGGGATTGCCCGCTGTAACAGCTTACATTAGAATTGCTATCCGCTCGCGGTCACACACAGTCCCGCCCTCCTGACCCAGTGCTTGCGACAGACAGAACACGCCCTGGCATTGGACCAGTATTCTGTCTGTCACAGACGCAGGTCAGGAGGGAGGGACTGTGTGTGACCACAAGTAGACGGCAATTCTAATGTAAGCTGTTACAGCGGGCAATCCCCACTCTGTGACCAAGCCGGCTCTCCTCTTTCTCAACGAGCGGTACTGCCCTCCCACCCTGCGCTCCCTAGGCAGCCCAGCTCGCCAGCCCTCATTTTCCACAAATGTGAGTAGGCAAGTGGAAAATTTGAGGGCTGCACTAGTAGATGTTACTACAAAATCACAATTAACTGAATTTGTTTATTGTTACTAAAGATTTTTCATCGCTCATCCAGCGACTGTGCCGGAAGCACCTTAAAGGGGTAGTAAAGCCTGCTTTGTGGTTCTTACCCACAGGTAAGCCTATAATAAGGCTTATCTCTAGGTAAAATGAATATCTCCTAAACGTGCACAGTTTAGGAGATATTCACCCTGGATGCAGCTGACATCACCGGGGCATGCGCTCTGAAGGTTTGGTATAACTTGCCAGAACTTTAGAGCTTTGTACTAGAACCAAGGGCTCCCGCACACAGCCGCGGTTTACAGCCACTTTAAGCCTAGTATACACGGGCCGAATGTCGGGCGACATCGGCCGGATCAATAGAAACCGGCCAACATTCGGATCGTAGGGCAGCCAGTCTGACAGAAGGCGGCCGGTTTCTGTCTAAGGATCATGACCATGAACTATCTGCTGACCGGCTCCCGATAAGCGATCTCAGCCAATGGCTCAGAGCACTGACCGGAGCGTTCTGGCGGAAAACAATAGCACAGCAGGGGAGATCGCTGTACTGACTAACCCGTGGGGTTGAACAAAAAAAAAAACTAGTAGTGTGTACTAGAGAGGAGGCTTTGTGGGAGCAAGGAGACTACAGGAGCTAGGAGTAAAATAAGCATTGCTCCTGTTCCCTGTGCCCCTAGACTCAATGAGCAGTTAACCACTGCGGTGCAGCATGGCCCCACAGCAAAGATAGTTTTTTTTTCTAGTGCCCATTATTTGGGCTTAAAGGGGTTGTAAACCCTGGGGGTTTTTCACCTTAAAGTAGAACTATGGTCAAAATGAAGAAATCAATGTTTTGCACCTATACAGTCTGTTAAACATATCACTGATTGTTTCGCACAAAGCAGTAAAGGATGTTGAGATCTCTACCTTGTCTCCAGCTGTCATGTGCACTTTCTTTCAAATTGTCTGTGTTGAACACATGTTGTCCCCATTTGTATCCATCTCTCTGCAGAAAACGTCCTGACATCAGTGGGGGAGGGGCACTTGTATCACATGGGAAGCTGAGGGGAATTCATTTTTCACAGAATCCCGATTAGGCCCCCCACGACTGGCCATTTGCCCGCCAACTGCTTTAGATCCTAGACCTAGCTTGTCTGTAATGACTTGTGGCTGTTTTACATAGCCCACACCCAGCTATTGATTGGTAGATGGGTGTGTGTTATGTAAAATAGACTAAGCATGATAGAAACCCGGAGGACTGATAGATAGACAAGCTATTTCACTGACAGGAAATTACATCTTAGCTCTGCTCAACTCCTCCCATCATCATTACTTGTATACGCCAAAGGAGGACTGCTGGAGGGGATTATAGACCAGAATTGCAGTACATGGTATGAAAATAATAATTTCAGTTATGTTTATTACCATGTGTAACTTTCAGGTATTTATATGAGGATTTACTAAAATATGTATGTAGCCTGGTCTTTCCAGCGCCGGGTCCCGATTGGATAGTTTAATAGCAGCGCAGCCATTGGCTCCTGCCGCTGTCAATCAAATCCAAAGACGCAGGAGCCAGGGGTCGGGGCTGAGTCCTGCTGTCTGTGTCAATGGACGCAGCAGCAGGACTCGGGAGCATGCCCGCACGAGTGTCCCCGGGGAAGTGCTTCCCCGTGGGGGCACTCAATGCGGGGAGGGGCAAGGAGAGACGCGGAGGGACCCCAGAAGAGGAGGATCGGGACCAATCTGTGCAAAACCCTTGCACAGAAGAGGCAAGTATGACATGTTTGTTATTTTTTAAAAAAATTAAGCCTTACAATCACTTTTAGCAACATTTTGCATTATAAAATACAGTGCATCCAGAAAGTATTCACATCGCTTTACTTTTTCCACATTTTGTTATGTTACAGCCTTATTCCAAAATTGATTAATTTCATTATTTTCTTCAAAATTCAACAAACAATACCTCATAATGACAACATGAAAGAAGTTTGTTTGAAATATTTGCAAATATATATAAAAAAAAAAAAATCCCATGTACATAAGTGTTCGCAGCCTTTGCTCAACACTTTGTTGAAGCACCTTTGGCACCAATTACAGCCTCAAGTATTTTTGAGCATGAAGTTACAAGCCTGACACACCTATTTTTGGGCAGTTTCTCCCATTTTTCTTTGCAGGACCTCTCAATCTCCATCAGGTTGAATGGGGAGCGTTGGTGCACAGACATTTTTAGATCTCTGCATTGATGTTCAATTTGGGTTCAAGTCTGGGCTCTGGATGGGCCACTGAAGGGCATTCACAGAGTTGTCACTCCTTTGTTATCTTGGCTGTGTGCTTAGGGTCATTGTCCTGTTGTAAGATGAACCTTTGCCCTAGTCTGATGTCCAGAGCACTCTGGAGCTGGTTTTCTTCAAGGATAACTCTGTACATTGCTGCATGAATCTTTACCTCGATCCTGACTAGTCTCCCAGTTCCTGCCACTGAAAACCATCCCCACAGCATGATGCTGCCACCACCATGCTTCACTGTAGGGCTGTAGAGATGTGAATGCTTATGTACGTGTGATTTGTTTTTTGTTTTTTCATCTTTAATAAATTTGCAAAGATTTCAAACAAACTTCTTTCATGTTGTCATTATGGGGTATGGTTTGTAGAATTTTGAGGAAGCTAATGAATTTAATCCATTTTGGAATAAGGTTGTAACATAACAAAATATGGAAAAATTGAAGCGTTGTGAATACTTTCCAGATGCACTGTATATGATGGTTTACCCTAGGGTCTATGTTGCAACAGGTTGTAGAAAGCAAAGATTTGCTTGTTTGAGGTGTTTGCTCTGTTTATTTGGCATATCTTTTTTCAGACGTGCTATATATAATTAGGCACATAACATGCAGTAACTCTAGAAACTAATCAGAAATTGTAAGTTAGTGAGTGATCTGGCTTGAATACATTCAAAAGTCATTGTTTACCATACTTATTAAGTTAAAGTATAAGATCACCTTTTTTTTTAGAAACAATGAAAAGGTAAAACACCCTACACCCTCCTCAAATTGCTTAGGTAAAAATGACATTCCCTGCTGTACTTACCTCTGTCACTTCCCAGCTGGTGCAGAGGTCTGGAAATTTGAAATCCCTGCTCTTCTCCCTCATCTCTCTGCAGCCGTTCTAGGATGGATCTGAGTGATTTTGAGTGGACAGTGCCGGCACAGAGCATTTCTCTGATCCATCCTGAAGCCCAGCAGAAAAAAAGGGGGTAAGAGTGGGGATCCCCACCACGGAGGTGTTAGTTTACCTTTTCATTTTTTCCTGAAAAAAACTGACTGGCTCCCACAAGAAATAAGGCAGAAGGCTGCAAGAAACTACTTTCCAATATACAGCGTATAAAAGAATTATTAAACACGTCACCATTTTTCCAGATAAATATATTTCTAAAGGTGCTATTGACATGAAATTTTCACCACATGTTGGTAACAACCCAAGCAATGCATACATACAAAGAAACTAAAACAAATAAGTCCAGAAAAAGGGATTTTATTAGAACTTACCATAAAATCCTTTTCTCGGAGTTCACTGACAGACGCAGCCTTCTTTGACATGTGGGGTTATATGCACATCCTACTAGGAGTTAACTAGGCAAAAAGAAAGAAAGCAAGCTGGCCCCTCCCAGGGGGCCATCCTCTCTCTCCCATATAACCCCCCTGCTCTGCTCAGCATATCAGTTCGTAACAAGCCGTACAAACATAACGCAGAGGGGCGGGTGCTGCGTCCGTCAGTGAACTCAGAGAAAAGGATTTTACTGTAAGTTTTAATAAAATCCCTTTTTCTCTTACATTCACTGACAGAAGCAGCCCTATTTGACATGTGGGGATGTCTCAAAGCTGTGTCATAAAAGAGGGGTGGGTAAACGACAACAACTGTACCCAACAGAAACCTCTCAGGAGGCGCCAGCCGCGCCTACACTGCCGCCTGTAAAACTTTACGGCCATAAGCAGCATCCAAAGATGCTGACACATCAACTTTATAAAACTTAGTAAATGTGTGCACTGAGGCCCAAGTAGCCGCCTTGCACACCTGTGACACCAAAGCCTGGTGTCTGAAAGCCCAGGAAGTGCTAACAGCCCTGGTGGAATGAGCCGTGACAGAAAAAGGGGGTACCTTGCCCAGAACAGATTCACGGTCTGTCTGATCCAACGGGAAACAGTAGCCGACGAGGCCGCCAATCCTTTGCGCAGACCATCCCTCAGTACAAACAACGCGTCAGACTTCCGAAAAGAGTCTGTAGCCGCCAAATACATCCGCAAAGCCCTCACGACATCCAATGTTACTCAAATTCCTTAGGATGTGAAGGACGCGGACACAACGAAGGAAGAACAATATCTTCATTAATGTGAAAAGAAGAAACCACCTTTGGTAAAAAGGAAGGAGACGGGCGCAAGACCACCTTGTCCTTGTGAAGGACCAAGTAAGGAGACTTGCAGGACAACGCTGCCAACTCAGACACCCGCCTAGCGGATGTAATGGCCACCGAGAAAGCCACTTTCTGCGACAGCAATTGTAAGGGAATATCCCTGATTTTCTCATATGGTGGCTTCTGCAGCACAGAAAGCACCAAATTCAAATCCCACGGTGCCATAGGCGACCATAACTGAGGAGCCACATGGCGCACACCTTGTACAAATGTACGAATCAACGAATGTGACTCCAAAGGTCACTGAAAAAGAATCGCCAGAGCCGAAATCTGACCCTTGAGAGTACTCAAGGCCAATTTTTTATCCAGGCCCTGCTGTAAGGCGGCCAGGACCCTGGACACAACGTAAGAGCGGGGATTCCAACCCCCCGCTTCACACCAAGTAATATAGGCCTTCCAGGTGCGATGATAAATCTTGTGCAAAGTACACGGAGTCAGCAACACCCCTATCCCTCAGCACCTGGGACTCAATAGCCAAGCCGTCAAAGTGGGTGCAAGATGGGTCCCTGAGACAACAGATTTTCGCGCAGCGGAAAGCGCCAGGGAACATTTGCCACCATTCGCACCACGTCGGCGTACCACGGACGCCAAAGCCAATCCAGAGCCACCAGAATCATCTGAATCCCCTTCCGCTTCCACCCTGTGCAGTAGCCGCGGTAGAAGCTTGATGGGAGGATAGGCATACAGAAGACGATACCGACCCCAAGGCGCTACCAGCGCGTCCGTGGCGACCGCCAACGGGTCTCTCGTCCTGCACACAAAAATTTTCACTTTGTGGTTGAACCGAGGCGCTATGAGGTCCACATCTGGCGTGCCACTCTTGTGGCAAATCTGGCTGAACACTTCTGGATGGAGGGACCATTCCCCCTGATCCAGCATCTGGCGACTGAGGAAGTCCGCCTGCCAATTCTCTATGCCCGGAATGTAGATGGCGGAGATCGCCAGCACGTAAAGTTCTGCCCAACGCAGAATGAGAGCCGCTTCCGCAGCTGCTGCCGAGCTCCTCATTCCGCCCTGATGATTCACATATGCCACTGCCGTGGCATTGTCCGACTAAACCCGAACCGGGAGGTCGTGCAACCTTTCCGCCCAGTGGGCGAGGCGGAGTCTGATCGCCCGCAGATCCAGCACATTGATCGGAAGGCGAGATTTCTGCGCCAACCAGCAGCCCTGCGCAGACAACTGCCCCAGGACCCCCCCCCAGCCCGATAGCCTGGCGTCCGTCGTGACTATCGACCAATTCAGGGGAAGAAAAGACTTACCCAACGTTAAGGCCGTGGCCCGAAGCCACCATGTCAACGACCCTCTGGTCTGAGAATCCAACATGATTAACTGGTCCAGGGATAGTGGGAACTTGTCCCACCAAGATAGAATCGCTCGCTGAAGAAGCCGAGTGTGACTCTGGGCGTAGGGGACCGCCTCAAAGGCTGAAACCATGAGCCCCAACACCCGCATACAAAATCGCAAGGAAGACCACCGGCGTGACAGCAGGGTTCGCACCGCTGCTTGCAGTGTCAGCAACTTGGCCGGAGGTAGAAACACCTTTGCCTGCTCCGTGTCCAGAATCAGACCCAGATATTCCAGGCGACAGGGCGGTGTCAATGTCGACTTCTGCAGATTGATCAGCCAGCCGAAGTCCTGTAACGAGGTCATGGTGATAGCCACATTCTCCTCCAGAGCCGAAGCTGACTCCGCTCTCAGGAGCAGGTCGTCGAGGTATGCTACCAGCGCAATACCCCTCTGCCTCAGTAGCGCCAGCACCGGGGCCACTAGCTTGGTGAACACCCGAGGACCCGAGGCCAGAACAAAGGGAAGTGCCATGAATTGGTAGGGAAGATCTCCCACTGCAAAGCGCAGAAAGCGCTGGTGCCGGAGACAAATGGGGACGTGGAGATACGCGTCCCTAACATCCAGAGACGCCATGAACTCCCCTTGGTGCAGGGCGGCCACGACCGAACGGACAGATTCCATCCGAAATTTTTGCGCTCTCACAAAGTGGTTTAGCGCCTTTAGGTCCAGAACTGGCCTGATCCCCCCCCCCCCTTATTTGGGGACCACGAATAGGTTCGAGTAGAAACCGTGAAACCTCTCCAACTGAGGTACTGGCACGATCACCCACTGGTCGGAGTGTGCCTGAACAGCCCTTAAGAGGGCCTCCCAATGCCCCTGAGGGAGTCTCAAGTTTGATGGGAAGAACCTGTCTGGGGGTAGAGTGCTGAACTCTATCCTGTACCCAACGGTTGGAAATGCGGGCAGTCCACCTGTCTGCGAACCCCAGAAGACATCCCCCCACCCGATGGTCGGGTGGGGGCAACCCATCATGCAGAGGAGGGCTTGTCCTCTGTCTTTTCGTTCTTGCGCTGCCAGGGACGCTAACCGGCCCCTGCCGCAGGATTGCCGGGCCTCGACCCCACGAAAAAACCACTTCTGACCCGAGGAGACAGGTCCCTGCTTGCGGCGGAACTCTCGCCACCTGGGCTCCGGAAGGAAAGTACTCTTCCCCATAGTGAAATCCTTGATGATTTCATCCAACTGTGGCCCAAAGAGACGGCCACCCTGAAAGGGAAGATCCGCAAGACCTTTTTTAGACGCGTGGTCACCCGACCACGTACGTAACCAGAGAACTCGCCTGATAATGACTGCAAAAACAGACATCTTTGACAACATGGGAAGCAGGTCCAGAGCTGCATTACACAGGTACCGAATTCCCTGAAACAAATGGTCTGCCTTTTGTGATGCTTCCAGCGTCCTGCCGCAGTCCAAATCATTCTGCAGCTCTGCCATACATTCCAACAGATATTGCGACGCCATGGCAGACGCCAGGGCCGGCCGCATGGCTGATCCTGCCAACACGAAAAGTGCCTTGGACACTGCCTCCATCCGCCTATCGGCTGGGTCCTTAAACAATGGGGATCATTCCAACGGAATGGTCATTGCCTTGTTCAGGCGAGCCACCGGAGGGTCTGCTGTGGGGAACGCCCACTTCTTTACGAAACTATCCTCAAAGGGGTAGCGTATAGCGAAGCGTTTAGGTAGGGCGAAGGAATTCTGCGGACGCTGCCATTCCTGATAGACCAGGTGGTCAAAAAATGTATCATAAGGATAAGCCTTAGGCGACCTAGGTGGCCTAGCAGACCTGCAAACATATGCAGACGCTTGCGACTCCCCTGCCTGGTCCAGTCGCAAAGACGCACGGATATTAGAACAGGCCTCGACAAACCCCAGGCGCCAGGTCGCCATGGCGACCAGAAATCGCGTCCTGGCGAGTGTCAGCCGTTCCTTCTATCACTATGGTAAAACAGCTGTCAGATTCAGCGAGAGCCGTTCTCTGCTTAATCTAACAGCTGTTACACTTGGCCGCTGCCCGGGATATTTGTTTCTACTTAGAATGAAGAAAAGTAACAAACAGGCTGCCCGGATAGTTGTTGAGAGTTAGAAGAATAATCACAACAATGTATCTTCTCGTTCTTTCAAAGCAATTATCTCCGGGCTATCAGGAAAGTTTAACCATTTAAAGACTAAACCCTCTCTCACATTAGTGGCTTACAATTAAAGATCCAGTGTTTTCTGCTAGAAAATGACTTGGAACCCCCAAACATTATATATTATTTTTTTAGCAGAGACCCTAGAGAATAAAATGGCGGTTGCTGCAATATTTTATGTCACATGGTATTTGCGCAACGGTCTTTCAAGCACAATTTTTTGGAAAAAATACACTTTTAATGAATAAAAAAAAACTAAACAAAGTTAGCCCATTTTTTATTTTTGTATAATATGAAAGTTGATGTTACACCGCGAGAAAAGTGACCTTTATTCTAAGCAACAAAATTGTGATAAAGCCCCGAGTACCATCAACAATTACTACTCTATGTGCAGCTGGGCTCCAGTATTTCATGGTGACCAGAAACCCACCAGAGCAATGAAAAGTCACTGTGGGGGACACACATGTAGGCAGGAAGTGGCTGCAAAGAGGCAGCAGAAGTTCAGCAGCGCTTGAATACTTTTCACCTTTTTTTTGTATTTTATTTACAATGTCACTAAGGCTTTGTTTAGATGTACAAGTTGGGTGGTAAAAATGTGCAGTAGAGACATGTTTTTGCCACCCACCATTGGCCTCCCTTAGGCAGCAGATGAGGGCGTTTTACATGCCGCAGTCACGATGCATTTGGCATAATAAGGAGTTTCCCCCAGAACAGATTTTTTAGTGTCACTATCACTGTGATTTTTTAGACAAGACCCCCTTTGAGGAATAATACGGTTTACGTAGCACTGACGCCGTACATT
>BLSH010387032.1:2013335-2034059 GCA_018402905.1 Glandirana rugosa | reverse complement strand
GTCAAAAAATATCGCGTCTCGTCGGTCAGTTATTGAGGTGGCAATGTAGTCCCAATATTCGACCGGTCTTTCTCACTGTGATTTTTTAGACCCTGATGTAACGGTGGAGTTATTGACTGGCTGCTCTGCGCTATAAAAAACTGGCTCCTAACTTTTTTAGCTGGCTCCTAGATTCAAGGCAAATTTGTCAAGCCCTGTATTAGAAATCAGTGCGTTCACCAGCGCTTTTTCGCGCGCAACTGAGGCCCCCTGGTCCTCTTTGTTGTTTGAGGGTACCAGCTCACCCTCTGAGAGTTCTACGGGGGTCCCTGTGACCCCCGAAGCCATTTCCGGTTCGGATTCGTCCCCTGAGGAACAAGGGGGAGGCGGGCGTTTTCTAGGGGCCCCCAGAGCGTTGCTCGGCCCCACCCAGGGAAGAAATTCCCCAAACACTGCCCTCAACTCTTCCAGGGACACCAGTGCCCCCAGCGCAGGCTGCGCTGCCACTGACTCCTCCTCAGAAGGACCTGCAGGATCATCTACCATCGCACCACCGAAAATGACAGTCAAATTTAGCCAAAAAAATGAACTGACACCCCCACAATGCAGCCCCACCACCGCCCCACAGAACACCAGGGAGACCCCAGGAGGACTGCACCCACCGCTACCACACCCCAGGGAAGGCCCAGCTATACTTGCTGTTTTGATGCCCACAGAGCTGCTCCCAGCAGGAGTGCATAAAAAGGACCGCCAGAAAGAAGCGCCGTCTGTAGTCAGCCACACTGTCCCACATGAAAAGCAAAGTAAAATGGCAGCAGCACATTATACACTGCTCCAGGGACATCCAATATGGCCACCGAGATCATCCACAAGTGGCCAAAGCCTGTGTGCAGGCAGCGACTACAGTAAAATGGCCGCCACTGGCACTAGAGGGAAACCCTCAGCAAAATGGCGGCGGATCGCCACTTGGCGGTATAAAACGCACAGATGCGGTTTTTAAACGGTGTGCGGAGCGGGGGGGGTGAGGGAGGGGGGTGAGGACACCCAGGATGACACTAGCCCAGTGACCACCCTCCATCGGTCAGCCAGAAAATCGCAAAACTACGCCCAGCACCCCCCCTCCGCACCCCTAGGGGGGGAAGAGGGGGTCACTCACCACCCCGACGGGCGTAGCGGGTAGTCAACCGGTCGCAGACCTTCCTCCCCTTCCGGAAGGCCCCTGGACAGGCACAGAGTCTGGTCACCGGGCGTAAGTGGAGGTCACCCACTGGCCGCCCGCACAGAACGGGCACAATGTGGCGGGTCCCGCCACAGCATAGGACTAGCTCGCATCGGTCGGCCATGCTGGGGAAATTGCAGGATGCTAGTTATCCTCTATGCCCCAGCCAGCTTCTTGATAGCGGTCTTCATCAGATAGCTTGAAAAAAAAAGAAAAAAAACGGTAGCAAAAAATATAAACCGCAGGTCCCATAAGGGAGCCAGGTCAACTCCTTGCACTAGGCATATTAAAACTGATATGCTGAGCAGAGCAGGGGGGTTATATGGGAGAGAGAGAGGACAGCCCCCTGGGAGGGGCCAGCTTGCTTTCTTTCTTTTTGCCTAGTTAACTCCTAGTAGGATGTGCATATAACCCCACATGTCAAAGAGGGCTGCGTCTGTCAGTGAACGTAAGAGAAATTAAGTTTTATGTGTCATAAAATGGAATGACACAGGGAAAAAGTATTGAACACGTTAACTGAAATGTATTTAATACTTCAAAAAAAAATCCTTTTTTGGTAATGAAACCTTCAAGACGCCTCCTGTATGGGGAAACTAGTGGCATGCATTGCTCAGCTGTGAGTTTGGCCCATTCTTCCACACAAACAGTCTTTAAATCTTGAAGGTTCCATGGGCCTCTTGAACTCGGTCAGGTGATTGGCCGGGCCATTGTAGCAGCTTTATTTTCTTTGAAATCAATTGAGAGTTTCCTTGGCTTTGTGTTTGGGATCATTGTCTTGCTGAAATGTCCATCCTCGTTTCATCTTCATCATCCTGGTAGATGGCAGCAGATTATTTATCAAGAATGTCTTGGTACATTTTTCCAATCATCCTTCCTTCAACGATATGAAGTTTGCCAGTACCGTATGCTGAAAAACAGCCCAACACCATGATGTTCCCACCTACAAACCTCACTGTTGGTATGGGGGATGTTTTTGGCGTGAAGTGCAGTGCCATTTGACCACCAAACATGGTGTGTATTATGGCATCCAAAGAGTTCAATTTTGGTCTGATCAGACTATATTCTCCCAGTATTTCACAGGCTTGTCTTAGGCCCCTTTCACACCAAAGGTGCTTTACAGGTGTTTTTTCGCTAAAAATAGCACCTGTAAAGCGCCTCTAAACTGTCTCCTAATGCACCCCAGTGTGAAAGCCTAAAGCCTGAGTGTTTTTACACTCGGGCGATGCGCTTGCAGGACGGTAAAAAATCTCCTGCAAGCCGCATCTATGGGGCGGTGTGGAAACTATGTATACACCGCTCCTCCACCACCCGTGCCCTTTGAAATCAATGGGCAGCGCTCCCGAAGCAGCTGTGCACCCTTTTAACCCCCTTTTAATCCCTTGTGGGGAGTTAAAAGCGCACCGCTGGCGCCCGAATAGTGGCATCATAGTGCCGCTAATATTGCCGCAAATTGGCTGTGTTTTACTGCAAACATTCGGGTGACATAGGTGTGAAAGTAGCCTAAATGTTGTGCAGCCTTTAAAAGTACTTCAACATACTTTATGTTCAGCAATGGAGCCTTTCATGGTGAGCGTGCATACAGGCCATGGCGGTTGAGTGCATTATTTCTTCTTTCCTTAGAAACAATTGTACCTGCTAATTCCAGGTCTTTTTGAAGCTTGGTTTCTTTGTATGTATGGATTGCATGGGTGAAAATGTCATGTCATGTCAATAGTACCTTTAGAAATATATTTACCCATAAAAATGGTGAAGTGTTCAATACTTATTTTACCTGCTGTATGTAAGCAGGATTATTATTATTATTATTATACATGATTTATATAGCGCCAACAGTTTGCGCAGCGCTTTACAATGTAGATTCGATCTTATTACTTATGATCATCAAAGCACTATTATTTTTTGTTTTGTCAAGATATTTCTTGGCACCTTGAGATAATTTTAAACAGTCCTCTTCTGCACTATTTCAAAATATGCTGCTGAAGTTACTTCATGTGTAGGTGCCATATGCAGATGTAGTTTTGCGCATAGAAATCCTGGAAATTACTGTAATTAAGCTTTCTGAACACATAATGATAGATGATACCGAGAACTGCATATTTCCACAGCTTGTATCTAATATTTCCTCATCAACCATATAAAAATAACAATACTTATGTTCTCACTTTCAACAAAATGACGGGCAGAAATAGAAAATAGCAAGCATATATTATACTGTAGATGAGTTGGTCAGGTCAGGCATGGATGAATAAAATATTGATTATAGATTAAAACCAAAACGGTAATGTTCTTTCACCCTTTCACTACTTTTTATATCCTCAGATAAATTCACTAGTGTGTTTGCCCTACTAGGGCCATGTAACTCTAGTAAAACTATATAGACCACTCCTCTCTATGAAATCCCACTGCCCAGCATGGGTACAGCAACAGAGCAACCTCTGCTGGTTTGGCCATCATCAGGAGCAATGCCACATGAGCAGATGCAAGCCACAAGCAACAGAATTACTAGTGTGGCTTGGCCCTGAGAGAAGGACAACTATAACTGTGTACAGTTACTCTTTAACCAATCCCCCCCCCCTGCCCCCACCCACCAATCACTGTATGCCTCTCACCTGGAAAATACCTTGCTGTGTGGCTCTATCTGGTGCCTTTTTAGCTAAAGCTGCTGTGCTGAGGATCTCCTCTCAGCGTGCAAGTGCACCATAGTCCCATTCATTCCTATGGGTAAGCCATACCCTTGGCAGTCTACTGTTACATATAGTTACATAGTAAACGAGGCTGAAAAAAGACACAAGTCCATCAAGTCCAACCTATGTGTGTGTTTTAATATCAGTATTAAAATGTATACCCTGCAATGTTGTGGTCCCTTAGGAGTGCATCTATTAGTTTTTTGAAATTTTCTAGACTCCCAGCAGAGACTATTGCTTGTGGAAGAGAATTCCACATCCTCACTGCTCTCACCATAAAGAACCTTTTACACTTTTTAAGTCTAAACCGCGTTTCTTCCATTTTTAGTTAACGACCGCGTGTCTTTGTGTGCTCCCTTGCCCGGAATAGTTTTGTACCTACTGTGGGGTCACCGGTATAGTATTTGTACATTGAAATCATATCCCCTCTCAAGCGTCTCTTCTCCAGAGTGTATAAGTTCAGTGCTTGTAATCTTTCCTCATAACTTAGGTCCTCCAATCCCTTAATAAGCTTTGTGGCCCTTCTCTGTACCTTTTCCAATACCAGGACATCCTTCCTGAGGACTGGTGCCCAGAACTGGACGGCATACTCCAGGTGCGGCCTCACCAGAGATTTGTATAGTGGGAGAATTATTGTTTTATCCCTGAAGTTGATCCCTTTCTTAATGCATGCCAACACTTTGTTAGCTTTGTTTGCAGCAGCTTGGCATTGCATGCCACTGCTGAGCCTGTTCTCCACCAGGACCCCTAGGTCTTTTTCCATTCTAGATTCCCCCAGAGGCTCTCCCCCTAGTGAGTAGTTTGCTTTTTTGTTCTTGGCACCCAAATGCATTATCTTACATTTTTCTATGTTAAATCTCTTCTGCCACTTGTCTGCCCACCCCATTAATTTATTCAGATCTTCTTGCAAGGTTTCCACATCCTGTGGAGAGTTTATTGCTCTGCTTAGCTTGGTATCAAATATTGAGATTGAGCTCTTCACCCCGTCCTCCAAGTCGTTTATGAATAAATTGAATAGGATTGGTCCCAGGACAGAACCTTGGGGAACTCCACTTTCTACACCAGACCATTTTGAGTACTCCCCATTTATCACCACCCTCTGGACTCACCCTTGTAGCCAATTTTCAATCCAGGTGCTCACCCCTTGATCCATGTTGAGGGACCTTAGTTTGTACAGTAAACGTTTATGGGGAACTGTATCAAATGCTTTCGCAAAATCCAGGTACACCACGTCTACAGGCCTTCCCTTATCTAGATGGCAGCTCACCTCCTCATAGAAGGTTAATAGATTGGTTTGGCAAGAACGATCCTTCATGAACCCATGCCGATTACCACTAATGATACCGTTCTCGTTACAATAATCTTGTATGTAATCCCTTATTATTCCCACCAAGAGCTTGCCAATTATTGGTGTTAAGCTAACTGGTCTGTAATTTCTAGGGATATATCTTGGTCCTTTTTTATATATTGGTACTACATTGGCTTTCTTCCAATCAGCTGGTATCATACCAGTCAGAAAACTGCTCTTAAAGATTAGGTACAAGGGTCTGGAAATAACTTGGCTAAGTTCCTTAAGGACCCTTGGGTGTAAGCCATCTGGTCCCGGTGACTTATTAGTGTTCAGTTTTTCAAGCTTATTTCTGATTTTATCCTCAGTCATCCATGAGGGTGTTTCCTGAGACGTGCCGTGAGGATCAGCATTGTAGTTCTGAATAATTGAGCCCCCGGTTTTCTTCGTGAATACTGAGGAGAAAAATGAGTTTAACACCTTTGCAACCAGAATACCTTCATCATTCTTTATAGGGCCAACATGATCTGACCTCCCTCTCTTACTGTTTATATACTTAAAGAAGTTCTTGGGATTCCTTTTACTCTCCTCTGCTATGTGTCTTTCATGTTCTATCTTAGCTGCTCTGATTGCCCCTTTGCACTCCTTATTGCATGTTTTATAGATATGAAAATCTGATATGGTCCCCTCAGTCTTGTATTTTTTGAAGGCCTTCTCCTTTGCTTTTATGTGTGCCTTTACGTTGGCGTTAAGCCATCCTGGTCTTTGGTTAGCCCTTTTAAATGTATTCCCCATTGGGATACACTGGCTAATACCTTTGTTTAGTGTGTTCTTGAAGCACTCCCATTTTTCCTCTGCATTCATTGTTCCTAGAATCCCAGCTAATATCTTCCAGCATGGAGCGTAGTTTATGGAAGTTGGCTCTCTTAAAATTCAGCGTCTTTGTATTCCCCTTATGTTTCTTATTTGTGTAATTTATACTGAAACTAATTGTCCTGTGATCGCTATTTCCT
This sequence comes from Glandirana rugosa, assembly GCA_018402905.1. Classification (NCBI taxonomy): domain Eukaryota; kingdom Metazoa; phylum Chordata; class Amphibia; order Anura; family Ranidae; genus Glandirana; species Glandirana rugosa. Next base: position 2,027,876 of record BLSH010387032.1, on the reverse strand, counting down.
AGATTGCCCCTTACTTCCACGTCTGTGATCAGGTCTGTGTTGTTAGTGATCAGAAGGTCTAATAATGCTTTTTCTCTTGTTGGTGCATTTACTATTTGACCCATGAAATTGTCCAGCAGGACTTTTAGGAAATGGCGAGACTTAGCTGAATGTGCAGTACCTTCCTCCCAGTCAATATCTGGGTAATTAAAATCCCCCATTATAATAACACTTCCCATCCTAGCCGCTATTCCAAATTGCGATAGGAGTTCTGCCTCCCCCTCCTCCCTCTGATTTGGGGGCCTGTAGCATATTCCCAGTATTACTTTCCCCCTGCTATCCTCCCTTTGTAGCTCTAGCCATAAGGCTTCAACTTCCTCCCGGATCCACTAATAATGTCATCCCTCATATTTATTCTTATTTCATTTTTTATATACAGGCATACCCCTCCCCCTTTTTTGCCCATCCTGTCCCTGCGATATAGGGAATACCCCTGAATGGTAGCCAGCCAATCATGAGAGCTGTTGAACCACAAAGTCTAATTCCTCCTCGTACAGTAGTAACTCTAGTTCTCCCATCTTGTCTGCCAGACTCCTGCCATTAGTGAACAAGCCACGTAGTTTTGTCTGGACACCTACTATTCCCCTGTTGCGTAATCCTCTTTTGCATGTAGGATATGTTACGCTACTCGCCTCAGATTTAAATTCTTTATTTGGCCTATCACTCCTCCCTTCAATACTACCCCCTGAACTCAGTTCCACTCTGGCTATTTCTAAGTCTGGACCCTCCCCCCCGTTGCCTAATTTAAAAGCCCCTCTAACTTTTCGGCCATCCTCATTCCCAGGGGGTCTGCACCTTCCACATTTAGGTGCAGCCCATCCTTTCTATAGAGCTCGTAACCAATTGAGAAATCGGCCCAGTTCTCCAGGAACCCGGAACCCTCCTATCTACACCAGCTCCTCAGCCACTTGTTAACTTCCCTAATCTCCTGCTGCCTCTCTGGTGGGGCTCGAGGTACTGGTAGTATTTCTGAGAATACTACCTTGGAGGTCCTAAGCCTCAATTTTGCTCCTAGGTCCCTGAAATCTTTTTTTAGGACACTCCACCTACCTCTAACTTTGTCATTGGTGCCAACATGTACCATGACAGCCGGGTCTTCCCCAGCCCCTCCCAGCAATCTGTCCACCCGATCCGTGATGTCCCGAACCCGAGCGCCCGGTAAACAGTTTACAGTTCGGTGCTTCAGGTCTTTGTGACAGATTGGCCTCTCTGTGTTTCTAAGAATGAAGTCCCCCATCACCACAATCTGTCTTACCTTTCCACTGGCTTCATCCCCACCCTTGCTGGAGGAGTTACTCCCCTGGCAGCTAGGGGTGCCACTCTGCTCCAGCGATGCCGATTCCTGGCTGGTTTCCGCAATATCACACAACGGGGTGTATCTATTATGATGCTCCAGTCCAGGATCGGCCTCCCTAACTCTTTCCCTTCTACCCTTCCTAACTGTCACCCAACTACTCTGTTCTGGTGCCTGCACCTCTATGTCTCCACCCGCCTCTGTGCTGGCCCCTGCCGGCACCTGCCGAGTACGATCCCAACTCTCCTTAAGTATGGAGAGTCGCCTCAGTGTTGACAGTTGCTTCCTTAGATTCAGGACCTGGGCTTACAGGGAAACAACGTTCTTACATTTTGTACAGCAGTATTCACCCTCGATCTCATGATCAAGGAACGCATACATGCGACAAGATGTACACCGAATCGCTTCTCCACACCCGTCGGGCATCGAACCTCCTATTTATTTAGTGGAGACTGGGAATTATGCCCTATCCAATTAACTAACCACTGGCTGCCGCTAATACTCACAGTACACAGGGTCTCACAGCACTCGGTACTCACACCACACTCCGGTACTCACAGAACACCCAGGTACTCACACTATATTACTCAGGTATTCACCCAATACTCAGGTACCCGCACCCTATGCTCAGGGTTCTCACAGAATAACCAGGTCCTCACCACTCAGGTACTCCTAAACTACTCAGGCCCTTGCCACTCAGGTACTCCTAGAATCCTCAGGTAATCACAGTATACTCAGGCAATGACAAAAACTCAGGTACTCCCAGAATACCCAGGTACTCCCAGAATACTCAGGTAATCACAATACCCATGTACCCACAAACACTCAGGTACTCACAACACCCAGGTACCCCCGAATACTCAGGTACTCCCAGAATACTCAGGTAATCACAATACCCAGGTACCCACGAACACTCAGGTACTCACAACACTAGGTAAACACGATACTCAGGTACTCATAGACACTCACAGACACTCAGGTACTCACAGACACTCAGGTACTCACAGACACTCTGTGTTCCAGTAGAGTACTGCTTATTCATAGGAATACATGGAATCATTTCACACATGGGCTGCACAGCAAAGGGATGTGGATGAAATACAAAGGAAAGTATTTGTGCAGATGGACAGCACTTGGAGGGTGGAGAGATTGTTTAAAGGACAATTGTATCAAAGGTACAGTTGTCCTTTAAAGCATCATTTGTATCAAGTTGTTATGGGTAAAGTTCTACTTTAATGCATTCCCTGCCTTATGGTAAAACATGTCCTAGTAGCAATATCGTCCCCTCGCCCCCTAAATACTTACCTGAGTCCTCACCAGGGCTGGACTGGGACAAAAATTTGGCCCTGGACTTCATCCAGACCGCCCCAGGGCACATCAGGGCAAAGGGCACAGGACACATCAGGGCACAGCACATCAGGGTACAGAGCACAGTGCACATCGGGGTACAGCGCACATCAGGGCACAGCACACATCACATCAGGGTACAGTACATCAGGGCACATGGAGCACATCAGGGTCCATCAGGGCACATGGGGGGACATCAGGGCACATGGGGGTACATCAGGGCACATGGGGGTACATCAGGGCACATGGGGGTACATCGGGGCACATGGGGGTACATCGGGGCACATGGGGGTACATCAGGGCACATGGGGGTACATCAGGGCACATGGGGGTACATCGGGGCACATCAGGGCACATCGGGGCACATGGGGGTACATCAGGGCACATAAGGGTACATCAGGACACATCAGGGCACATCGGGGCACATGGGGTACATCAGTTAAGTGTTACCAGTCTTTTCTTTTTCTTGCAGAGTAGCGCGGGAAGCGGCTGTGTATGAAGTTCTCATTTATGTGTCACGCTGCTCCCTGGCGGCCCCGCCCCCTCCTCTCTCCTCGTCCATCCCAGGTGATGTCACAAGCCAATTGGAATGGACGAGGAGAGAGGAGGGGGCGGGGCCGCTAGGGAGCAGCGTGACACATGAATGAGAACTTCATACACAGCCGCTCCCTGCGCTTCTCTGCAGCTGAATCCCGATCTACCCGTCAGGCGTCAGCTGACTGGCGGTGATTGACTGGTAGATCGCAGGGACCCCTGTGAGGATGAGGCCGGCCCACTGAGCCATCGGCCCACCGGGAAACTCCCGGTAGTCCCAATCGCCAGTACAGGCCTGGTCCTCAATCAGTTCAGCACTCTAGCTGCGCTCTCCCTGCTCTCACAGGCTCTGCTGATGCAGCAAGAGCCACTGGCTCCAGCTGCTCTCAATCAAATTCTGTGATCAGGGAGCACTGTGTTTGACTAGTGGCTTGCTGTGTAGGCAGAGACAGAAGAGGAGGAGTTGAGAAAACCAGCAGGGGACCCCAGAAGAGGAGGTTCAGGGAGGCTCTGTGCAATGCCATTGCACAGAGCAGGTACGTATGACATATTTATTATTTTAGGAAAAAAAGGCTTTATAACCGCTTTAACAAAGCGGCTGAATAGTAATGCATGAAGTATCTTAGCGTTAATGGACACCAACCACATTTTCAAGTTCGATGTTACTCTTGCCTATAACTGAGGTCCCTTTTAAGCGGGTTGCTATGGATCTGGTAGGACCACTGATAAAGTTCATTAGTTGGCGCCAGCACATATTGATAATCTTTAACGTTGAAACATGTTGACATTCCTGCACAACTCAAAGTGCTCCTCACTCTGTATACCAGGGGTAGGCAACCTTTGAAAGATGGAGATCTACCTGGACAACACTGAAGAGATCAAAGTTCACCGGGGTGGGGGGCGTGACCGGATGTAGACCGAGGAGGACGTGTGACTGCGGAGCTCCGGGGCCCTGTTTCTATCCTGAACGGTATCCTGGTTAATTGAGCTCGGTGCCAGAGTCGGAAATCCATCGCAGATCCTCCTGATACTCAGGCACGTTGCTATGCCTTCCAAGCGCCGGGTCTCAGCGGTCCCTGCAGTCCGCGCGGTGCCTGCATCTCCGGCCTCGTGTACGGACGCCATCTTGGACCAGGTGCGCGAGCTGATATCCAGAGCGGGTATGGCGGACGACCCTGTTGCACCCAGCTCCTCACCTCCTCCACCACAGGCAAGTGACACCACGGCCATTCTTGCTGCCATTGAGCAGAGCAGGGCATCTGTGATGAACCGCATCGACTATTTAGCAACAGAATGCAAGCTCATACGAGCGGACCTTGACAAAATACAGGGCAGGTTAACGGAAATGGAGGACAGGATTTCTGCGACAGAAGACTTAACATCACAGCATGCAGGTTCTCTGTCGACCCTACAACGCACCGTCCAGGCATTGGTGGCTAGGGCTGACGACGCAGAGAACTGGATGCGCAGGAACAACGTGCGGGTCCTGGGGTTACCGGAGGGAGCGGAGGGGGACCACCCGGCTAAGTTTGCGGAGGCCTTCTTTAAATCTTTGCTGGAGATACAAGAGGTTTCCCCCACCTATGTTGTAGAGAGGGCCCATCGGGTGCCCACGGGTCGCAGAGTGGTGGGAGCCCCCCCGCAGCCCTTTCTCGTACGGTTCTTGAATTACAGAGACCGTGATCTGATCCTGCGTGAAGCCCGGAAACACGCTACCCTGCCGTACGAACATACTACAGTTCACTTGTATCCTGACTTCACAGTGGACCTGCAAAAAAGACGCAAGACCTTTACAGACATCCGAAGGAGGCTTCGTGAGCGGGAAATTAAGTACTCCACGCTATATCCCTGTCGGCTGCGGGTGCAACACGGAGGGCCGGTAAAATTTTTTGAATCACCGGAGGATGTGGATGCTTGGCTACTAACCCTGCATTAATATTTGTTTGAGTTTTTGATGCTCTCTGAGAGGGATTCAAGGTATCCTGAAAGACAAGGTACTTATCTATTTGATCGGGGTATGGCCTTCCACTTTACTTTCATTATTCCTTCAACTATGTCGGCTAGGCCTGAGTTCTGCCGCCATGCCTGGGAAGGCCTCCTCTGTTTTCTTCATCCCTGTCAGATGCTGGACAATTTCTCCTGGGGGGCACTGAGCTCAGTTGGGTTTCCTGGGGCCCCAGACCTGTTGGACCAGGCTTCGCTGGAGTCACCTACGTTTTTAAGTCACAGGCTCTTGGGACTCCACAGTTGAGCAACCCTCAACCTTGCCTGCTGTTGTATACAGCAAGTGTTGGGGCACAACTCTGATGGTATAATAAGGTACACAGGTAGACAGCTGTATCAGCACATATGGGTATTATCAATTCGTGTTACATACATAGGGGAGACAACCAAGGGGGAGGGGAGGGGTAAATAGTGGACAGAGTCAATGGGATCTGCAGTCATGCACTGAGGGCAGCCTGGGTGGCGTGGACCCGGATCCGATAGTCCACTAACGCTGTAACAGAAAAAAAACAAAGAAAGGCGCCTCTAAGTGCAGCAGCAAGTATAAGCTTTAATAAAAGCAGGATTAAAAACACTCACAAGATCCAGATGTAATCTAGCATAAATGACTACCACTCCAGGGGAGGTGAGTGAACGCCACTGTCCTCGATCCTAGTAGTTAAGGAGGCTGTCCCGTACCGCTCCTGTGGCCGCCTTAGTGTGTTAGGTAGAGCCGGCTCTGCGGCGAAATCCAGGAGGAGGCTTGGAAAGCAATCCAGAGGTGTCCGAGGCTGATGACGTCACTGATTCCGCGACGCGTTTCCTTAGCAGCAGGTCCGATGTTAGGGATCCTGCGCTACTTCATCAGGCAAATAGAGGGAGCCGATACAATAGGAAAGGATCCATCTTAGAAGTCCTTATATATAGATACATGTGTAACATGGTGATGAGGAGGGGGAGTGGGGAGAGACCCGGGGAGGGAACTGGGACTTAATAGCACGGCTAAAAGAAAACCTATGAATCAGAGAGGGAAAAAAATAAAGACAGGGAAAGAATAGCTTTATAAGATGGAACAGATTGGCCATGGTATAATAAGATAGTAGGATACTAACGCAAAATAGTGGTCGGTTATACATATAATATAATAGTATATGACTGAATTTTTGTCCGTATATATGCAGGGAAAGTGCATCTCCTCATACATGTACCGAATTATGTGAAAAAGGATATGCAGATGCGTATAAAAAAGTGTATAAACAGTATATAAAAAAGGATCATATAAAAAATCATATGAGAGACAGGCTATATACTACTGGATACTTATATGATGGAGTCAGAAAATTATGTATAAAAAGTTATTTTAAAACGGAATAGTATCCCGATAAATAAATATTAATGGATGAAAGCAGAAAAACAGGTTAAAATCAATATTATCAATTTGCTCACAATCCTGGCAGAAGAGATACATGTGTAGATGTGCTCCTGAATAACAAGAGAGGAGGTTATTAGTTAAAAAAGGAGGAGAGTAGAGGGCCAAAGGAGTGGGGAATGGGGTTAAAGAAGAAAAGGGGGGGGGGGGGACTGATTGGAGACAGCCAATCTAAGGAAGGAGTAATATATGAATAGATGATCTAATAAATACGGGGCCTAGGTATATAGACTGGGGGTCACCATGTTATAGGATATAGATTTACAGTCTAAAGGATGGTAGATATCTCTATACATTCATTTAGGCCCCCAGGGGAGAGAACATCTAGAGTATATATCCAAAAGGTCTCTCTCGCACATAATTTCTTGAACCGTTCTGCTCGGGGGAGGGTTCCAGGTATTTGTTCTATTACCCATGTGAATAGTCCCTCTGTAGATCCTTTATGAGCTTCCAAAAAGTGGCGGGGAACACTATGGTGATCTTTTTTGCCCTCTATGGCCCTTCTATGCTGGCCAAAGCGGCACCTCAGTGTGAGTGTGGTCCGTCCAACATATACCAATCCGCATGGACAGGAAAGGCCATAGACGACAAATTCAGATGCACAACTATAGAATTCAGATATGGGATAATTTTTACCCTTGACCTGAAATGATTGTTGTCTGTGTCTAACAAAATTACATGTTTTACAAGGCTTTTTCCGGCATTGGTACATGCCCACCAAAGAAGAAAAAGTAGGTCTAGAGATAGCAGTATTCCTGCGCGTTTTCAACTTGCTGGGTGCTAATTTATTCTTAAGGTTGGGTGCCCGTCGATACGTTATTTTGGGCTTGATAGGCAAGGTTTGTTTTAGTAGGGGGTCCTGCAGCAAGATACCCCAATGTTTGGAAAAAATATCCTCCATTTGGTGGTGTTGATTGTGGAACATAGTGATAAATCGTAATGGTTGTGGAAGGGGGTCGGGGTGAGTGGACGATTTGGGTTTACCTGGTCTGTAGAGTTCGAAGGCCTCGTTTATTAATTTCTCAGGATATTTTTTATCCAAGAATTTTTTCTTTAGGACCATACCCTCCACTTCGTAGTCCTTATCCAAGGTACAGTTCTGGCGTATCCGGCAGAACTGTCCCTTGGGGATGTTACGTTCCCACGGGGGATAGTGACAGCTACGGTAGTGCAAAAAAGAGTTACCAGAGGTTGGCTTAGTTTGGTTTTTGGCTATGATCGTTTCATCCACATATCCCAGTTCTAGGTCCAAAAAAACTAGGCTGTGTGGATCCGTCACATGGGTAAAAGATAGTTGGTAGGGGTTGTTGTTACAGTACTGAAGGAAGTCAGACATTATGGTGGGTGGGCCATCTCAGATAATCACTATGTCATCTATATAGCGACCAAAAAAGATAATGAGTGCAGCAAATGGGTTGTTTTCCTGAATGTATTGTTTTTCCCACAAACCCATGGCCAAGTTTGCATATGAGGGTGCGAAATTTGCGCCCATAGCTGTGCCATGGGTTTGGAGGTCGTATTTGTCCTCGAACTGGAAGTAGTTGTGGGTAAGACAAAATCTAGCACATTCCAGGATGAAGGACATTTGTCTGGCATTCATCATGGGATCGGTGTGCAGGAACTGATTAAGGGCCAGCAAACCAAACTCATGAGGGATGGACGTGTACAAGGAGCACACGTCCAAAGATAACCAAACATACGAAGGCTGCCATCTATAGGCGGCCAATAATTCCAGCAGGTGAGTGCCATCTCTAAGGTAAGTGGGTAAGTTGTGGACTAGGGGCTGTAAGAACCTATCTATGTACAAACTGAAGCCGGATGTGACACTGTCCATGGAGGCTACAATAGGCCTACCTGGAGGTGTTTCCGTATTTTTATGTATTTTCGGTAGGTGATAAAAATAAGGGGTAGAATGAAAATCCCTACGGAAAAAACTGGCTTCAGTCTTGGTCAAGACCCCTTCTTCTAGGCCCCTCTTGACAAGTGCCTCTGCCTCAGCAGCAAATGTATTGGTGGGATCTTCAGGGAATTGGGTGTACACATTAGGGTCTGCAAGCAATCTGCGAGCTTCTGCAACATACTCATAGTTCTGTTTTGTATGACTATGCTGCCACCCTTGTCTGCAGGTTTTATAACAATGTCTTGTTGAGACATACGTAGGTTCAGGGCAGTGATTTCAGATGGAGGTAGATTGTTAGACTTGGTTTTGCTGGCTGTGCATAATTTCTGGAGGTCAGCATAGACCACCCTATAGAAACTCTCAATATGGGGACCTTTAGCGTGGGTGGGGAAAAAAGTAGACTGGGGTTTTAGGGAAGAGTGGACGACGGAGTGAGGTAGCTAGGTGCTGGGTAAACAGCGCCAGAGACTCTTCCCCCGGGGACATTGTTTCCAAGGTCTCCACTAGATCATGTTCAAATTCGAATGAGGTGAAGGGGGGGGGGGTGATGGGGAGTCATACAATGTAGGGACAGGTTCCGGGCTAGGACACACGTTGGTCAATCTGTTACGTTTGGCCTCCTTGTGAGAAAAAAATCTTTTTAGAGTTAGGTTTCGTATGAATTTATTCAAATCCTGAAACAAAAGAAAAGGGTTAGGCCTATTGGTGGGTGCAAAATTGAGACCCTTACCCAAGAGGGAAATTTCCAGTTTTCCCATGTCCTCCTCGACACCCCCTCCTGAAAGTTTTTTATCCTGCTTTTATTAAAGCTTATACTTGCTGCTGCACTTAGAGGTGCCTTTCTTTGTTTTTTTTTTTGCCTGCCTGTTGTAGGCTGGAACCTGATTAAGGTTCCCGTGGACGGTGCATCACACTGGCAAATAGTTACTGTTGTTTTGGGGAGGAAACTGCTATGGCGAATGTTGGGGTAATGCCTTGCGGTAGGGAGTTATACTCACCATGTTACTGTTCTTTTTTTCTTATTTTTTTCTTTTTTACGACTTTTTTTTTGTTCTTCCGCTCAGAAACTGTCTGCATCTTTCAGGAGGCACGGGAGACTTGGCCTTCTCATTATCAGTGGTGCTGCCCGCTGGCCTCAGACTGCAAGGCCTGGATGTCTCCTAATGTACCCTGTAAGGGTTGGCTACAGGTAAACTTTATTTCGAAATGGCACGGCAAACTGCTCTGAGGGGGACAGAAGTAAAACTTATCTCTTGGAACATCAGAGGGTTGAACGACAAAATCAAACAAGCCTTGTTGTTTAAATACCTGCAGACACATAGACCGCATGTACTGTTTCTTCAAGAAACGCATCTTTTGGGGAGTAAAATACTTGCCCTTAAAAAAGCGTGGGTTAAACAAGGCTTTCATGCCACCTACTCCTCCTACTCGAGAGGGGTCACTGTATTACTGAACAAATCACTACCATTCTCAGTGGAACGTGTTATTGCTGACCCGGGAGGGAGATATATTATATTGATTGTTGAAATGTACTCTCAACGCTGGGCATTGATAAATGTGTCTAACATGAGCCACGTAGCAGGGTACCCTCATTGTGGGTAGCCGAGGTCTCCTTGGGGCCGGTGGGCGGTACTACTTATCAGGTCCTGAGTTGTCCTCTTGCAGGCAACCTGCGCGGAAGAATTTTCAAATTGTTTTTTTTTTTTTGGGGTTTTAGTTGTTGGTGGTCTTGATACAAGTGTGAAGCTAATCTGTTGGCCGGGAATGCCCGAAGGCCATGTTTTGTACATGAAACCACTTTAAATAAAGAGTATCTTTAAAAAAAAAAAGTTCACCGGGGTGCAGCGCCCCCCCCCCCTTTTTTTTTTTAAAGGAATTTTCTAGCAAGCCCCCCAATAAAAAGACAGCATGAAGAAAACCAAGCAAAATCAGCTAAAACTAATGTCACTTTAAAAATATACACTCAGCCTACCTTAAAAGATAGCTTCAGTGAGAAACTGTGCAGTTACTTTAAGGCTGGTTTCACACCTATGCGAATTGGACGCAGCTTCCAACGCATCCAAATCGCATTACACTTGAAAACACATTGTTTTCAAGGTGTCAGGTTCACATAGGTGTGGTGCATTCGCACTCCGCATTGCACAGAAAATGAGTGTGTTTTCTGTGCAATGCGGTGCAAATTCCCATCCTATTAAGTTCAATGGGAACGCATCTAGCACGGAGATGCACTCCGCACTGAACTGGAATATTTTTCCCTGCTTGCGGCCCCTCCCTCCCCCAGCAGCTGCTGCACTGTGAGAATGGACAAGACCCACCGAATGGTGGCTCCGCCCCTTCTCGGCAGCAGACAGGCGGAAATTAGCACCAGGCTGGTGTGAATCCAGCCTCAGTGGTATGTAGGGCAGTGTACAGAAGTCAGCAATATGTAGGGCTGGGTCTCAGCAGGGTTAGGTGTCAGGATGGCTGGGTGTCATAAGGCTGGGTGTCAGAGTGGCAGGGTGTCATGATGACTGGATGTAGGCAGGGCTGGGTGTCAAGCAGGCCCGGGTGTCAGGATGGATGGGTGTCAGCAGGGCCGGGTGTCAGGATGGATGGGTGTCAGCAGGGCCGTGTGTCAGGATGGATGGGTGTCAGCAGGGCCCGGTGTCAGGATGGATGGGTGTCAGCAGGGCCGGGTGTCAGGATGGATGGGTGTCAGCAGGGCTGGGTGTCAGGATGGATGGGTGTCAGCAGGGCCGGGTGTCAGGATGGATGGGTGTCAGCAGGGCCGGGTGTCAGGATGGATGGGTGTCAGCAGGGCCGGGTGTCAGGATGGATGGGCTGGGTGTCAGGATGGATGGGCTGGGTGTCAGGATGGATGGGCTGGGTGTCAGGATGGATGGGCTGGGCTGGGTGTCAGGATGGATGGGCTGGGCGTCAGGATGGATGGGCTGGGCTGGGTGTCAGGATGGATGGGCTGGGCTGGGTGTCAGGATGGATGGGCTGGGCTGGGTGTCAGGATGGATGGGCTGGGTGTCAAGATGGATGGGCGTCAGCAGGGCTGGGTGTCAGGATGGATGGGCGTCAGTAGGGCTGGGTGTCAGGATGGATGGGTGTCAGCAGGGCTGGGTGTCAGGGTGGATGGGCTGGGTGTCAGGGTGGATGGGCTGGGTGTCAGGGTGGATGGGCGTCAGGCAGAGGCCTAACTAGAACTTTCAGGGCCCGGGTGCAAGAAATTATAAAGGGCCCCTCTGACCCTTGGTCAGAGCCCTTCCCTCTTCCCACTGATCCTGGGACCTTTCACTCCTATTGCGGGTGCCTTTATTACGGTCCCACAGCAGCACCCTTTCACAAGTTCTGCAGAAAGCCCCCTTACTGCCATCTTCGGACCTCCACATGGCGGTGAAATGCCAGGGCCCGGACGCAATTGCAACCTTTGCAATCCTGATAGTTCCTTCACTGGTGTCAGTGTTTTTTATTTTAATTTTATTTTTTTTACCATTTCATTGTATTTCTTTTACAATTTTATTTTTATTATTTTTTACAATTTTTTTTAGGAGCCCTGTTGGGGGGCTTTGATGAGATATCAGGGTTCTAAACAAACCTCAGCCCTCAATCTCCATCTGTTTAGCCTCAGCTGCACAGAATGATTGGACAGAAATAGTTGAGTACCGAGCCTCCCATTCATTCAGAAATGGAAGTATAGTAAAAACAGTTTACTATGCTTCAGTTATGAATGAACCAACTGGTACCAATCACTTACACTGTCCATTCAGAAAAGGAAGGAGCTGGTAAATGACAAATTTACTGACCCGTTCCCATCTCTCCATCATGACACATCTTCTATAGAAGCTGTCAGGAGAGAGGGGGAAGACAGCAGCTCTGTGGGGGGACCAGGGAAGCACACAGGGACCCTGGGAACAGCAGAAGACAAGTAAACCTGGATAGGGGCAGCATATAGAGGAACCAATCTCCTCCATTAGGAGGAAAATGGAGGAGATTGGTTCCTCTAAATGCTGCCTCCACTATCCCTCATATACAGGTGTGCCGTGCTGCTCTATTGTGTGTAAAACATAATCGTACCATAAAATAAATTCCCCACATTCAATATCTCCAAATAAAAAATCTATAACAAATAGCTTGGGTTCTGGAAAATATATTTAAAATATTACTCACAATTAAACCAAAAAATATATAAATATAATCTCCTTAAACTGCCATGTGAAACCGTAAGATACAATCAACTTAATATTATAGCCTAAAATATATTTATCAAGAAGTGCTTGATCCATGGTAAATTCAGAACTCCACGCTGGTGTATCACTTATGCTCTCCCACCATCCACTCTATGCTCTCACCTCCAATTTTGATCTACATATCAGATAGGCCACCTTCAGCCTTCCCCTATAAAGAGTATTAAACCTTGGTATCCTCCTTTCCAAAGACCCAAGTAAAACAATTGGCTCCAATAACCTCTCGATATAATGGACTTTATAAGATCAACTGCAAATTTGTATCCCCTTCAGGGGTTAAAAGTTCTGGTCTCTACCTTCCTCCACTTTAACCAGATATAGATTTAGAAATGCACATCAGAGTAAAACTTGGTAATGCCGCCTTAAGATAACATATAAATCGGCAGTGGTGCTCATCCTACTGCCTGCTTAACTTCCTGATTAACGTGATGACGTCACTGGCTCTGCCCTAAGCGTTGCATCCTGATCACGTAACTTCTCCAGGATCCTCTGAAGACAGGAAGTGAGCAAAATCTCATTAACGTGGGAACAAATATTATGGGGTAAAGTTTCACGATTCTGGATAAAATGAGAATCACAATTTTTTTGCTTAGAATAAAGATCACAATTCTCGTGGTGTAACATCATCTTTCACATTGTACAAAAAATTGGGCTAACTTTACGTTTTTTTTTTATTGACGTGTATTTTTTTCCCCAAAAATTGTGCTTGAAAGACCACTGCACAAATACAGTGTGACATAAAATATTGCAACAACTGCCATTTTATTCTATTGGGTCTTGGCTATAAAAATATATATAATGTTTGCGGGTTCTAAGTAATCTTCTAGCAAAACATACAGATTTTATCTTGTAAGCAACAAGTGTCAAAAAAAGTTTTAGTCTTTAAGTGGTTAAACTGACTTTGATTACAAACAGAAGTTCATCCCATTGATCCAAAACAGTGGTTCTCAACTCCGGTCCTCGGGACCCACTAACAGGCCAGGTTTTTAGCATTACCTTGGGGAGATGCAGACTACAGGGTGGGCCATTTATATGGATACACCTTAATAAAATGGGAATGGTTGGTGATATTAACTTCCTGTTTGTGGCACATTAGTATATGTGGGGGGGGGGAACTTTTCAAGATGGGTGGTGACCATGGCGGCCATTTTAAAGTCGGCCATTTTGAATCCAACTTTTGTTTTTTCAATAGGAAGAGGGTCATCTGACACATCAAACGTATTGGGAATTTCACAAGAAAAACAATGGTGTGCTTGGTTTTAACATAACTTTATTCTTTCATGAGTTATTTACAAGTTTCACTTTGTTTACAGCCATTGACATGTCGCCGAGGTTAACACGTGCGGAGCGGATAGAAATTGTGTTGATGTCTGGTGAACACAGTAACCGGGTCATTGCAGCAGATTTCAATGCAAGACAGCCTACGAGACCACCCATCTCCCATGCTACAGTTAGCAAACTGCTTGCTAAGTTTCGTGAAACTGGTTCAGTGTTGGATTTGCCAAAATGTGGACTCATGAAATCTGTCACTAATGAAGAAACATCAGTGGCTGTCCTAGCTTCATTCAGCAAGAGCCCACAGCGTAGCACTCGCCGCATGTCACTGGAGAGTAGCATTAGTCGAACATCCCTTTCGGCGGATATTAGCTACTCACAAATGGCACCCTTACAAACTCCAGCTACTGCAGCATCTCAACGAGGATGACCCAGATCGGCGCACTGAATTTGCAGAATGGGCAAAACAAAAATTGGAACAGGACTCTCAGTTCGATTATAGGCGGCT
>BLSH010387032.1:1993727-2008867 GCA_018402905.1 Glandirana rugosa | reverse complement strand
GATTGCAACCCCTTCAGAAAAGAAGGGGACTTAACCAGCTATCAGTGCTGCCTGCGGTCGGATAGCCCGACCCCCCCAGGACCCCGTCAACAGACGAGTCCCGGCGACCAGCCGCGTCCTTAGAGTGGAAGACTTGACTCCCGCTAGTCCGAGACGGAGAGGGTGACCTGCCATTCCAACGTGCTGGAGGACCAAGCCCAAGTCGGCCTGATACGGCCATGAGATCCACATCTGGCGTGCCCCACTTGTGGCAAATCTGGCTGAACACTTCTGGATGGAGGGACCATTCCCCCTGATCCAGCGTCTGGCGACTGAGGAAGTCCGCCTGCCAATTCACTACGCCTGGAATGTAGATGGCGGAGATCGCCGGCACGTGAAGTTCTGCCCATCGCAGAATGAGAGCCGCCGAGCTCCTCGTTCTGCCCTGATGGTTCACATATGCCACTGCCGTGGCATAGTCCGGCTGAACCCGAACCAGGAGGTCGTGCAACCTTACCGTCCAGTGGGAGAGGCAGAGCCTGATCGCCCTCAGTTCAGAAGGTGAGATTCCTGCGCCGACCAGCGGCCCTGAGCAGACAACTGCCCCAGGACCCCCCCAGCCCGATAGGCTGGCGTCCGTCGTGACTATCGACCAATTCAGGGGAAGAAAAGACTTCCCCAACGTTAGGGCCGGGGCCCGAAGCCACCAAGTCAACGACTCTCTGGTCTGGCCTAGGGACAATGGAGACTTGTCCCACCGAGACAGAATCGCTCGCTGAAGGAGCCGAGTGTGACTCTGCGCGTAGGGTACCGCCTCGAAGGCTGAAATCATGAGCCCCAACACCCGCATACAAAACCGTAAGGAGGACCACCGGCGTGACAGCAGGGTTCGCACCGCTTCTTGCAGTGTCAGTAACTTGGCCGGAGGTAGGAACACCTTCGCCTGCTCCGTGTCCAGAATCAGACCCAGATATTCCAGGCGACAGGACGGCGTCACCGTCGACTTCTGCAGATTGATCAGCCAGCCGAAGTCCTGTAACGAGGTCATGGTGATGGCCACATTCTCCTCCAGAGCCAAGGCAGACTCCGCTCTCAGGAGCAGGTCTTCGAGGTATGCTACCACGGCAATGCCCCTCTGCCTCAGTAGTGCCAGCACCGGGGCCACCAGCTTGAGGAGCCGAGGCCAGACCGAAGGGAAGTGCCACAAATTGGTAGTGAAGATCTCACACCAGAAAGCGCTGGTGCCGGGACAAATGGGGACGTGGAGATATGCGTCCCTGATATCCAGGGACGCCATGAAGTCCCCTTGGTACAGGGCGGCCACAACCGAACGGACGGATTCCATCCGAAATTTTCCCGCTCTCACAAAGTGGTTTAGCACCTTTAGGTCCAGAACTGGCCTGATCCCCCCCCCCCCTTTTTGGGGGGCCACGAATAGGTTCGAGTAGAAACCGTGAAACCTCTCCAACTGAGGTACTGGCACGATCACCCCCTGGTCAGAGAGTGCCTGAACAGCCCTTAAGAGGGCCTCCCGACGCCCCTGAGGGAGTCTCAAGTTTGATGGGAAAAACCTGTCTGGGGGTAGAGTGCTGAACTCTATCCTGTACCCATAGGACACCACTTCCTGCACCCAACGGTTGGAAATGCGGACCCCACAAGACTTCCCCATCATGCAGAGGAGGGCTTGTCCTCTGTCTTTTCATTCTTGCGCTGCCAGGGTCGCTTACCGACCCCTGCGGCGGGCTTGCCGGGCCTCGACCCCTTGCCCGCTGCGTCAGGGGCATGAAAAAAACCTCTTCTGACCCGAAGAGACAGGTCCCTGCTTGCGGCGTAACGCCCGCCGCCTGGGATCCGGAAGGAAAGTACTTCCCCCCCCCCAGTGAAATCCTTGATGATTTCATCCAACTGTGGCCCAAAGAGACGGCCACCCTGAAAGGGAAGATCCGCAAGACCTTTTTTGGACGCGTGGTCACCCGACCACGAACGCAGCCAGAGAACTCGTCTGATAATGACTGCAAAAACAGACATCTTTGACAACATGAGAAGCAGGTCTAGAGCTGCATCACACAGGTACCGAATACCCTGAAAAAAATGGTCTGCCTTCTGCGACGCTTCCAGCGTCCTGCCGCAGTCCAAATCATTCTGCAGCTCTGCCATACATTCAGACAGATATTGCGCCACTATGGCAGACGCCAGGGCCGGCCGCATGGCTGATCCCGCCAACAGGAAAAGTGCCTTGGACACTGCCTCCGTCCGCCTATCAGCTGGGTCCTTAAACGAGGGGGACCCTTCCAATGGAATGGTCGTTGCCTTGTTCAGGCGAGCCACCGGAGGGTCCACTGTGGGGGATGCCCACTTCTTCACGAAACTATCCTCAAAGGGATATCGTATAGCGAAGCGTTTTGGTAGAGCGAAGGAATTTTGCAGACGCTGCCATTCCTGACAGACCAAATGGTCAAAAAACTGATCATAAAAATAAGCTTTTGGCGACCTAGGTGGCCCAGCAGACCCGCAAACATATGCGGACGCTTGCGACTCCCCTGCTTGGTCCAGTCGCAAGGACGCATGGATATTAGAAATCAGTGCGGTCGCCAGCGCTTTTTCGCACACAACTGAGGCCCCCTGGTCCTCTTCGCCTTCCGAGGGTACCAGTTCACCCTCTGAGAGTTACCCCCGAAGCCATTTCCGGTTCGGATTCGTCCCCTGAGGAACAAGGGGGAGGCGGGCGTTCTTTAGGGGCCCCCAGAGCGCTGCATGGCCCCACCCGGGGCACCAGGGCCCCCAGTGCAGGCTGCGTTGCCGCTGACTCCTCCCCAGAAGGGCCTGCAGGATCATCTGCCATCGCATCACCGAAACTGACAGTCAAAATTAGAAAAATGATCTGACACCCCCACAATGCAGCCCCACCGCACGCCAGGGAGACCCCAGGAGGACTGCCCCCACCACTACCACACCCCAGGGAGAGCCCAGCTATACTTGCTGTTTTGTGCCCACAGTGCCAGGAAGAAGCGACGTCAGTAGTCAGCCACGCTGTCCCAAGCGAAAAGGAAAGTAAAACGGCAGCAGCACGTTTTACACTGCTCCAGGGACATCCAATATGGCCGCCAAGGTCATCCACAAGAGGCCAAAGCCTGTGTGCAGGCCGCCACTACCGCAAAATGGCCGCCGCTGGCACTAGAGGGAAACCCAAAATGGCGGCGGATCGCCGCATGGCGGTATAAGAACGCACATATGTGGTTTTAAACGGGGTGCGGAGCGGGAGAGGGGGGGGAGGGAGGTGAGGGGGGGGCGAAGACACCCAGGAGGACACTAGCCCAGCGACCACCCTCCACCGGTCGGCCAGAAAAACGCTAAAGTACGCCCAGCACCCCTGGGGGGGGGAGAGGGGGTCACTCACCACTCCGACGGGCGTAGCGGATAGCCACCCGGTCGCAGACCTTCCTCCCCAGCCGGAAAGGGATGCGGCAGGCCAAAGCCCCTGGACAGGAACCGAGTCAGTCACCGGGTGTAAGTGGGGGTCACCCACTGGCCGCCCACACGGAACGGGGACGATGCAGCGGGTCCCGCCACAGCATAGGACTAGCTCGCATTGGTCGGCCGTGCTGGGGAAAGTGCAGGATTCTAGTTATCCTCTATGCCCCAGCCGGCTTCTTGATAGCAGTCTTCATCAGATAGCTTGAAAAAAATAAAAAAGCGGTAGCAAAAAATATAAACTGCAGGTCCCATAAGGGAGCCAGGTCAACTCCTTGTACTAGGCATATTAAAACTGATATGCTAAGCAGAGCAGGGGGGTTATATGGGGGAGAGAGAGAGGACGGGCCCCTGGGAGGGACCAGCTTGCTTTCTTTTTGCCTAGTTAACTCCTAGTAGGATGTGCATATAACCCCACATGTCAAAGAGGGCTGCGTCTGTCAGTGAACGTAAGAAAAATCAATTCCAATTTTTGTCAACACGCAAAAACACTACTGTACTGGAAGGAGTCAGCTTTGCTCATAGCAGACCATCACAACCCAGGATCCTACTTTTTACAGATCATTCCCTTAGATCGGAGACAGGCGCTTTGTAAAAGTTTATAGGAGGCGGTGTTGGATTGTCGCTCTTGTAGAGTGCAGTCGGTAGATTAATGAAGTAGAAAATGCAGTGCAGGCTGAGGACGAGCTGTCATAGGACACACAGGAGAACTCCAGGAGTATATAATGAGTTTGAAATTCTAGAGAAATACTTAAAATAATGCACTGCAATTTAACCAACCCATTCAATTTTAGTCGACTAAAATGTAAAAGATTTTAGTCGACTAAAATGTACGGGAGATTTTAGATGCCTAAAATACAACTAAAATTATAACAATTCAGTTGACTAAATATGACAAACTAAAATAGCATTTTAGTCATGACTAAAACTAAATTGAAATTTGACATCAAAATTAACACTGGTGACAAGGGAGCTAGAGAGCAGAAGGTCTTGGTTGGAATATTGAGGACGATTTGGTTATTTTGAGACTTGGTTAGTGATGTAGCTGGGGGCTGAGTTGTGGATAGCTTTGTAAGTTGTTAGCATTTTGAATTAAATTCAAAATACCAATGAGGGGATAAGCAGAGAGGAGTAGCAGGCACTGAACGGTTGGTAAGGTGGAGGAGTCTGGCAGCAGAATCCATGATGGACTGAACGGTGGGATAGCCTATATAAAGGTAAGTCAATGAGGAGGGAGTTGCAGTAGTCAAGGTGAGAGATGACCAGGGAATGAATTAGAATCTTTGTGGTGTCACTGGTTAGTAAGGGGCATATTTTGGAGATGTTGTGTAGGTTCAGGCGGCAAGCTTTGGACAGTGATTGGATGTGGGGCCAAAAAGGTAGTTCAGAGTCCAGAATAACACCTAGCACCCTGGCATGCAGGGAAGGGTTGATAGCACCATCGATCTTGACAGAGAAGTCAGAGCGGGGGCACGTGGGGGAGGAAATATTATGAGCTCGGTTTTAGATAGATTGAGTTTGAGGAAGTGGTATGACATCAAGACTGATATGTCTGTTAGTAAATTAGTGATGCGTGTGGAGACTGATGGGGTGAGAGCAGAGAGGTAGAGAGACCGATTTGGGTGTCGTCAGCATAGAAATGATACTGGAAGCCATGGGAGGCTATCAACTGACCCAGGGAGAAGGTGTAGATTGAAAATAGGAGAGGTCCAAGAACAGAACCTAGGGGGAGCCTGAAAGAGAAAAGGAAGAGGAAGTAAAATTGTAAGTGATCCTGAAGGTGCGGTGGGATAGGATAAGAACCAGCGAAGAGTACAGTCACAGAGACCACATGAGTGGAGTTTTTTGAGGACCAGGAGGAGGAGTGCTGAATAGTGTTTTAGCTGTTAGATTGTTTGGGAGTTTTAGGAGAGCAGTTTCTGTGGAGTGTTGATGGCGAAATCCAGACTGAAGGGGATCAAGAAGGTTATTCTCAGTCACTCAGTCAGTTGTAGACCAGACGTTCAAGGAGTTTGGAAGTAAAAGGGGAGCAAGGAGATGGGACATAGGTTGTTAAAATTGGTGGGGTCCAATTTATCAAGTATATGTTACAATTTCAACACTAAGGAATGCTGCACTTAATTTTTGTTTGTTTGAATAGTTTATGATACACATTGCTTTAGCAAACCAAGGCTTTCCCATGCCTGCAGGTGTCGTATACAGACTTTTATACATGTGAATGACTGTACATGTCCATACTCTTGTGAAAACGCTGATGCTTCTTTGCATCACCGCTCACCCACACATGCGTGTCCGACGTATTTCCAGAACATGGAAGTTTTGCTTTTGGGAAATACGCCAGACAGACGTGTGGGTTAACACTGATGGGGAAAAAAAAAAAAGAAGAAATTGATGTTAGGCATATAGAAGGCCTATAAATCTCCATGTGCACAAACACTAACTGTAATTCAGATTTGGTTTACATCTACCTTAAATTATATTTCTTTTTTTTGCCAAGTTAACTTTGTACAACTTCTTTTCAATTTAAAAAAAAAACAAGGTGTTATATTTGTATCATACCTCCTGGAGGTGCTCTCTGAATACTTGCAAAGGTCCTTCTGGTTTGGATGCATCCCACAACTGAATAGATCCGTCTCCACAAGATGTAACAAGAATGTTCTCACTGATCTCACTCCATGTTACATCAAAGAGGGCATCGCTCCAATCAAAGCTGTAGGAGGCAAAATATGAAATGATAGGTTTTGAGGTTACAAAGAGTTTTCTTGAATTTTCAAAAACAGGATACAGACAGTAAATAAGTAATCAGTTCTGGTGAAAGCAATATATTAGGATAGAGTAAAGAAGCATAGCTCCACATAAATAAAATAAAAAGAAGCAAATGATTGACGAAAAAAAGCTTACAAGATGTAATAAAATGTCTGAGTTAATAAAAACACTTGAATGTACTAGTTTAATATAGACAGACCCATAAAGATTTCTCCTTTTGTCTGAAAATACATAAATAATTAAGAAAAAAGGAGGCAATAGGAGGATTTTAAAAAAAATGTAACGATGCAAAATCAAAATACTGTAAATGACAGAAAAAGGGGGGATTGAGATGGATGAAAGGGGAGGGGTATCACGTGTGGTCTAGATATAAAGGCAAGACGAGAAAAAAGTGATATTAGATAAAAAGAAATGCAGGGAAAGGAATGAAAAGTGAATGAAAGGTTTTTTAAGGGACAATGTAAACAGGTAAATAGTCTATGAACAGCAGAAGAAAACATTCCAGTTATATAGGTTAAAAAAAACTCACCAGCCAACACATTAGATTACTTTTGGTTATTTGGGGGGTGTGAGTGAATTTTTAACCACATTCTCAATCTTTATTGCTGTCCATGACTCCAGAGAGGAGAATTCACCCAACTCTTAGCCATATAGTGACAGATAAATCTTGGGTGCAAGATTAAAGTGGTTCTAAAGGCAGGAGATTATTTACCTTAATACATTCTCTGCATTAAGGTAAAATATGTCCCAATAATTATATTGCCCCCTCACTTCCCTACATACTCACCTGGGTCTTATCTCCAGCGTTGTGCCCATCTGCAGCAGTGCTGGTCTGTGCTGATCTATTGGCTCCTGCTACTGTCAGTCAAATTCTATGAGACAGGAGTGGGGAACAGGGCCGGGCTGTGCTGTGTGTCTATGATTGCAAGCCCGCCGGTGTGCCCTCATAGGAAGCCGCTTAAAAGTTTCCTTTATAACCTTTATAACTTCTGACTACTGGCTTTAACGTGCATTTTATACTATCATTATAATATCGCAGGTCCCTTAGTGAGTTCTCTATAGAAATGTAAGGCCTATGCCCTCTAACTATATACTGGCTTTCACTTCAGATCCAGAACAGGAGAAATTCTTCCTACTTGGGTTGCAGACATCAGTAAATATCCAGTAGGGAAACTTCCTCACCAATCTGAAACAAAATCAAATATTGTTGTGCTATGAAGTGTGCACAGAATATATTCAGGGCCGGTTCACACAGGGGCGATCTGACTTGTGGGGTGACTTTGCTAGGCGATTTGAAAGCAACTTCAGCACGACTTTGGGCAACTTATAGCGCGACTTGAGGCGACTTACAACATGACTTCATGCCAGGGGCGACTTGAGGTGACTCAAGTCAGATCGCAAGTTGCCCCTGTGTGAAACGGGCCTCAGAGATGTGAGGATCGTCCTATAGTTTATATGTTCTGGTCAGAACTGGACTCATTTCTAAGTACTGCTCTGGGGCTACCTAACATCCTGCATCCCAATAACTGTTTGCTTGGTGTTTTCGGTGAATTGTCTGCCCCACACATGTGAAACGACTGTAACGTATATTTTACTTCTATGCTAAAAAGACTACACTGCTTTCCTGGAAGGGATCCCGCCGCTTAACATTAAATACCTGGATCAAACGAATAAACGATAGCCTACCCTTATATAAGCTCACTTTAGCTCAGGAAGAAACTTTGTCTTTTTGATAAGCTGTGGCACAGATGGGTATCCAGCCCCCTCACTGTGGCCCCAGCGCAGTCTGACACTTGATAAGGTCCCCCTTATATCTGTGGGTTTTCTATACCTCCCTTATGGTAATGCAACATCGATGTATACAGACTGATGTTCATATAAAATGAACAATTTGAATTAAGCCTCTTTATGCATTCATTGTACAGAGGGAAATGAGAATGACTCCTTCATTTACTGAGAACTGAGAGACATGGGAGGGTGATGTTGCACCCAGTTACTGTAATTGTATTTTCTGTTTTCTTGTAAAACTCAATAAATATATCTTTAAAAAAAAATGATGTGATGATCAGTGGGAAAACATTTTAAACCTTTACCATTGTAATAGATGCAAATGTAAAGAGAACCCATTAAAAAGTCAATTCAGTTTTTCTGTCAACAAAGTAATGACAAGGTCATCTAGAGCTATCAAGACCTGATGGGCACCCTAAAATAGGTATAAAATGGTGATTACATACAGCAGATTACGTTAGTTTACATCTCTCCCCAAAAAAACACACTTACAGCAAACCTACACATTGCCCATTCAAAGCAAGGTAACAGGTTGGCTTAAAAGTCCCCTCTGCCCTTTCAATACATTCCCCTTTCTGGGTAAAGAAGGACACTTGGCAATGTTGCAAGCACTGGGAATTAGCAGCTATACAGTACCATGCTGGTGTGGATAATCCTAAGGCATACCATTAAGTGCTGACTGTTTAATACCATCTGGTGAGTCCCTCCACATAGGGGGAAACCCCGTTTTTCACGTGGTGAGGTGGTGGTGTCTCTACTGGCAAATTTCTGAAGATCACACAGACATCTGAATTAATTGACTTTAGTGGACTTTTAACGAGTTCAGTCTGTATATCGACATAATTTTTAGTGATGTTTGAGCGCTGCTACGTTCAGTCTAAATACTTATTCTGATGGTTTTTTGATGTCTTATATTTATTAATAGTAGCTGCTACGGTAATTTATTTACTTTTATTTGATTGACATCTGGTTGGCGATGATTACCCTTTTAATCGGCCCTTTTTGGGGGCGTATTGATCAGGGTGTTTCCAGTCCATTTATAAACACTGCTGAGGAAACAGCCCTTTGGCGCCCATTGTTCCAGTTAATGGTTGTAAACAGAGTCGTCATCAGATCACAAACTCTGTGTACAGAGCCCATCCAAGCAGCTCTGTAGTCTGTGATCACTATGATAACATATCACAGGGATCACATTGTAATGTTTACATTGTTATTCCCACCCCTTCACACAGGAAGGGGAGGAATTGTATTAATCTATGAATGAATTAATGAACTAATGAATGAATCAGCAGCAGCTACTAATCCACTTATTCAATTTTTTTTTACTGACTGTAGGGTTGTTTTGTTAACCCTTACTCCCCCTTTACTCTCCTACACATCTAAGCTCCTTCATGTCTCTGACTTTAACTTATATATTAACCCTTACTGTACACATTAACCCTTTCACTGCCAGAGCCATTTTTGCATTTTGTTTTGTTTATACACCTACACACGTTAAAAAAAAAATACATTTTAGGCCTGAAGATTATGTAAAACCCCAAAAACATATTTGCTAGAAGCATACACACAATTTTTTTATGTCACACAATATTAACACAATGTTTAATGAAAAGCAAAATTTCAGTCAAAAATACATACATGAATTTATGACACATAAATACAATACATTACCCAACTTTTTGGCAAAGTATAAAAGGTGAGATTGTACTGAGTAAAGAGAAACCCAACATGCCAATCCTTAAAATTGTGTGCGCTTGTGAAACAGCAACAAACTTCAGTTCCCTATATTTTCCATAGGGAACACTTTTTAGTTAAGAGTTCACAGTGAATAATGAATAAAACGATTGCTCTCCCAACGGCATGCCCAGCAATGTGTAACTAAATCAACATTATTCCAAAATTTAGCCCCCCCCCCGGCAGGTGCATTTAAGTGCCCTATGTAATGCATGTTTAGTGACAAAGTCTCTTTAATGAGACATTTAAGTGGAGTTTCACCCAAAAGTGGGACTTCCGTGATGGTGACTCCCTAACATGCCACAATGGGCATGTCATTTTTTTTGGGGGGGGGGGGGGGATACCTGGTTTTGACAGGCATCCAGCTCCCACTTCCTCTCCTGGCTCCACGGTGCCAGAAGGAAGTTCAACCCCCCCCCCCTCCCTCCGGCAAACTTCCGGGATACCTCACGGGTCCCAGAAGATTTCCCGGGCATTCAGAGTGCTGCAGCGCGGCTCACGCATGCATGTCCAGCTTTGAAGCCACAGCTGGGCGCCCACAGTTCAATGCCGGTGCCGCATGGAGTAGGGGGAGAGGAGCGGGCGGCCGCAGCTCTGGACGGGGGGACAGGCAAGTGTCTGATTATTAAAAGTCAGCAGCTACACTTTTTGTAGCTGCTGACTTTTAATTGGGTGGAACTCCGCTTTAGGGGTCTAAAATACTCTAAAAGAGGTCTCACCTGCCCTCCAATGAATGTAACGGAGTGCAGGTTGCATGTTCCCTCCTATCTACACAACAGCACCTACCATGTTCAATCTGGGTCCGCCAAATGGCGAACCACCAGGATGTGTGGAAGCAATCCTCTTACAAGAGCTGACTACACACACTCCCAGCAGTGTAGGTGTAACACCCTTCAAAGCCACTGATGTACTGCATATGTCAGCAGCACTAAAAGGGTTAATATTTTTATCTCTAGCTGCAGTTTGTATGTGACCTATGCATTAGGCCCTTTACCTCCTAATCCCTATGTCTATAGCCTTTATGCCACTCATTGCAACTGAAGTAGCATGATTTCAAAGCCGCACTGGTCACTGGTGCGAACCAGGGCTTACTGTCATGTTTTTATTTTAACAGAAAGTTAGGGAATATATTTTTCTTCTCTATAGTAAAAACTAAGACTTAAATAACGCCAAAAGAAAGCTCTACCTTAAAAACAAAATATTATAAAATTAATTTGGGTACAGTCAGTGTTGCATGACGGAGTAACTGTCAGTCAAACTATCACAGCACAGAAAACTGAAAATATGGCCTGGTAATGAAGGTGGTATTACAGGCTCGTACTAAAATGGTTAACTGTCACAAATATTGAATGCATAAAAATATAATAAAATAAGTTACCTTTTAATGCAAACAAGTCCAGCTTCGTTTTGTTCTAATAAAAATAGAGTACCACACCCTAAGGAAACCAAAGGAGTAAACATTTTGAGTAAATGAGGAAAGTAAATAAACAATTACATTTCTGTTTTGACAATACAGAGTCCCTTATAATGTGCCATTGTTTACACAGTTTTTTAACGTCATTTTCTGAAAGCTATAAACTCACAAATCTACTAATATGAATCAACACATGTTAACTGACTAATCAAAAATTCACCCTATTGTATAAAGAATTCCAAAATAAAACAAAGCCTCGTACACACGGGACGACGATCGTACGTACAATCATCTCAAATCTTATGTTGGCTGTTGTATCTAGAATACTGACTGCACTACACGATCGTACGACCGCAGAAGAACGTTCAGGTGCATGTAATTAGCATCCGACCGTTCCTGACTTCTGAGCATGCGTGTTTTGCACAATACAACTTTTTGTACCAACTGCTCTGTACACATGATACAACGGTCGTATGAGAGCTTGTTGGTACGACCAAGTTTTCTAATCTGCTCATACAACTCCCCTTGTACGATCGTCGTATGTCCGGCTGTTCAAATCGCGCATACGAACGATCGATTACATATACGACGGTCGTAAGTACGACCTGTTGTATACAACCGTTGAACCGTGTGTACGAGGCTTAAGTGTCCTTTCACACTAGCGGAGTCTTTTTTTTGCTTGCTCAGCAGGGATTGATCCGTTGATCCCCACTGACCTGGCAGATGACAGCTCAGTCTCTGCTCATTATGCAGAGACGGACCTGTCAGAGCCCCCCTTAACCCTATTTGTGTTGTTTACCGTTATCATTGAAAGTAAAAGTAAAAAGAAAACTCCACATTTGGGTTGTCCCCAGAAAAGTGACAGATGGGAAATCTTCCAATGGGGACACCAATTCTGGTGAGCTGAGGGTCTCCAAGAAATTCCTTTAATTTTCAGAGATTTCCTCTCACTTTCTGTTTAGCTATGGGCCAGGAAGTGAAGGGAAATCTCAGCAATGGGACACAGATGGTAAAAAAAAAATCTGACAGGGGTTATAAGCCTCCCTTACTCTATCCAAAATGAAAAAAAACTTTTGCCCATAATTCTACTTTAACTGTGACTTTCCCATATGCATGCTTGCTTTAGGTTATTTTGTCAAAGTCAGAAACAATGGTGTATATCTCGTTACTGTATTTAACCACTCAGATATGTCATTCTGACAACATTTAAATAGCAATCTTGGACTCCCGGGTCGCGGAGGTTGAGGCCTCCACCACAGCTATAGCCTCCAGAGTTGTTGATGCACTCGAGGAAGCACACGCCGCTAGCCGACGACAGCTTATACTGATGAGACTGGCCATAGATGACGGTGAAAACCGTAATAGGAGGAATAACATCAGGCTGCGGGGGCTACCAGAGGCTACCGGGGGGAGCGATCTGAAGGCTTCGGTCACCGCCATCTTTAATGGACTACTCGGCAAGCCCCCTACAGAGCCTCTGGAGATCGATCGGGTACACAGAGTTCAGGGCCCCAGGGGAGGTGATCCCTCTGCCCCCAGAGACGTGCTGGCCAGGATACATTTCTATGCCATTAAGGAGGACATCATGCGCAAAGCCTGGGCCAGCGGACCGGTGGATTTCGATGGGGCCTCGGTGCGGCTGTTCCCGGACCTCTCCAAATTGACACTACGGATGAGAGGGATCATTCGGCCCCTCCTGGACATTATTTGAACCTCGGGAGCCACGTACAGATGGGGACACCCCTTCCACATCATCATACAAAAAGGCAATGGCACCTTTGTGTTGAGATGGCCCGACCAGTTGTCAGGACTTTTCGCTTTCCTCGGGGTGCCCGAGGTGGTGATCCCAGATTGGCTAGACTTCTCCACCCCTACGGACTTCCCCGTCTCAAGATCTGCATCCCCAAGGCCACAGAGATCCAGAAGACGCAGACAGCGTTCCAGATCCAGGGGGGCGCCACGAGTGACCCCATCCACCTCAGAGCAGTGAGTTCACAGACCGGACCCCTGCCCTCCTACGGGCCAGGGCAGCAAGGACGCGGACACGAACGGTCCTTATGCCGGGGTCCGCTGATCCCCAACTCAGGTACTGTCCTTTTTCTTTTTTCCTTTTGGATTTCAACCAGCAGGCCTGCACAAGGCCTTATACGTGCCTCGGACATTCTGCCAGTGACTGATACTCGCTATACGCCCCCGGATATATATGACTCCTTTTTTTTTCTTCTTCTTCTATTTTTTTATCTCTGTTCTGGTTTCTGTGTCTAATGGATAACATAACCATGGTCGCCTCGAGCTTGTAAGAGGTCCCGCACGTAGGTATAGACACCGGAACATGGACTACTAACAGGTTGAAGGCTGGCCTCTCCTTAGCGGAGACTTTACCTAGAATATGCCTTCACTCGTTTATTTGAAATGTCTTGGAGGGGGGTGTCGGTCTCTTACCCCCGTCGCCAATGCCAACCTAGACTTTACCTACGATAATGTCCCCGGCTAACGGTTGCTTCGGCAGCCGGAGCGGGGATGCTCAGATCTCCCCCTCGATCAGATTCCCCCCACGAGGAGATGTGAGAGGGGTGAAACTTAAACTTATATATATATATTGTTACTTCACTTTATCTCTCTACGGACGTCACCTTTTGGCTTGGCGGGCGACGTGGGGGGAGGCCGGGGCCTTTCCTTAACAATGGGGGCTACCGCTACCACAGGAAAGACAATAGCAGAGTTTAACGATGTTTTGATGCTCCACCGGAGCCTGGTTAGCATAAGTTAAAAATGGAGGTGTTGTTTGGTGGAGGGGCCGGTGTTGATGTCTCTCCCGCCCTCGGGGCTCCTTCCCTTTGGGGGGGCCCTTGGGGCGGGACGGTTCTGGTGGCCCGGCGCCCCATCATACAGGTTTAACTATTACCCGCGGGGTCGCGGGGCAGTGGAGGGTGGGGCCTGACACCCGCCCTCCGGTGCCCGAGGGGTCTTCGTCCTGACGTGGCAAATAGATCTCTTAATGTTGCAGGTATTAAGTATTACTGTGTTTACATTTTTACCTTCTCACCCGGGGGTTGGGTGCGCCTACCTCGGGGTGAGAACAATCGTTTGAAGGTTTGGATTATTGATGATGTTCTACAATCTCTCCCGGTCTAGCACCCTCTCCCCACGCTTCTCATAGTCTACTTTCTACCACCCACCAGTAGGTTGCGCGTTAGCGCAAGGCTTTAGTAAGCCGTCACTAGTTATCCTTTGAATCCTATCACTGCCCACACAGATTAAGTATTACATCTACCCCACCGCCATCGGCTAAAGGGGTCAGAACTGCACTCTTGCTCTACTTTTGACATTCGTTCTCAACCCATCTCCTCTCTCCTCTCTTTCCTCGCCTCACCCCTTTCTAGCTCATCTTCTTCCACACCCCCCTCCCCCCCTCCTTCCCACCCCTCCTTCTTCCCCCCCCCCCCCTCCCATTTTTTTTTTTTTTTTCTCTTCCCCTTTCCCCCCTCAGCAGGGGCTCCGGACACCATGCCAGGGGGGAGCACACGTCACCAACCTGGTGACGCGGGATTTCGCTTCACCTCATGGAATGTAAGAGGCCTTGCTACACCCGAGAAACGCTCCAGGTTACTAGCAGAGCTTAAAAGGTTGCGCTCGCAGGTAGTGTACCTCCAAGAGACCCATTTTAAACAGCGGATGATCCCTAGGGTTTCCAACCGAGACTTCCCTATTGGGTACCATGCTCCCTCACCCATAGCACGCTCGAAAGGAGTCAGTATCCTGATAGCTAAATCAGTCCAGTCCAGTCCACCCTGGCCAACGTATACCTCCCAAATTCTGGCCAACTTGGCTTCTTGCGGCAAAGAGCCCACATCGTTCCGGAGAATGTAAGGTACTCCACTTCGCTTTAGGGCGCAGTGGTCCAACCACTGCACACGAGGGGGGACCGTACCACAGGCCTCGGGGACGACTCCCCCCTTTCCCCTTCTCTTTTTTTTTTTTTTTTACC
>BLSH010387032.1:1975295-1990185 GCA_018402905.1 Glandirana rugosa | reverse complement strand
TTCCTCACCCCTTCTCCCCACCCCCCCCCCTTCTTCTCTCCCTTCTTCTTCCTTTCTCCTCTTCCCTTTGTTACCTTCTCCTCCCCCCCAGACTCTGGTTCTGGGGCTACCATCTACCTTCCCTCTTTCTCTCTCTTAATCGGTGTAGCTGATACACTCAATAGAAGCTATGCAGTTCGTCCCCCCTGAAGGGGATGGCCGAACCCGGGTGTACATCCCAAATCAACATCATGCTTCTAAGGATTTAAGGGTTCCATATAAATATACAATAAAACATTTGAAGATATTTTGTATCCGTCAAGATGCCATTTATGTCATGATATATACTCGTAGTAGACATGATGTGGTCTGTTTTACGTACTTGATATTTTCCTGTATTCAGTTTATCCCTGCTACCACTGTATGTACACTTTGTATGCAATATCTTGGCTCAATAAAGAGAATTAAAAAAAAAAAAAAATAGCAATCTTATAGAGACGTGTTAACATTTGCTTTAAAAATTCTCTTCCTGGATTATTTCTACTAAATAAGTACTTGTTTCCTATAATCAGGTTAATCTAGTATTCATAATGCAATATTCTCCTGATGCATGCTATTCTCATGAATGAAAAAAATCTTTCCTGTAGAGAAAATAGCCTAGTAATGTTAGATTTGGATGTCATTCACACAGAACGAATGTTCATGCAATTTTGCAGAATGAATAACTACATTTTTTCAAGAAGGAAGAACTTGCACGGCTCATGGAACCACAAATGGATTGCTACTATTTGGAGAATCAAAGCAAGGCTTGTGTGGCAGAGAATAACACCAGCATGCAATGTTATATACAATGGAAGCAATATAATAAAAGCAATACTCTTCTGCGCGTTTATGATCCCGTTAAACCTTTTTATGGCTGAATCAATCTGCTGATTTTCTATAAGGCTTCTTTAAACCAGGCAGCAGCTCTTGGCACCCCTCTGAAAACTGATCTGCAATGGAGTTGACAGGTGATATGTCGTCCCCTCACCACCTGTATTAGTCCCGGGTTCACAATGGTGCAATACGGGAAACCCTGTGATTCAGTGCCGGTTCCCGCATTGCACCTGAATCGCACACTGGTTCACACTGACATCTGCGAACCACTGGGGTTGTCAATGTAATGTTAGTGACACCCCCAGATCGGTTCACAGTGCGAACTGTCAAATGGTGCCGGGATCAAGTCATATAGGTGCAAACACCCATGCTATCCGATTCCAGTGTGCACGAAAAAAACGGTCCTGCACCATTTTTGATGCAAATGTGATGCAATTTCAGCCATACAGTTTGTATGGCTGAATTCGCATTGTGCAGACATCGCATGTGTTCTGCACAGCAATAGGGTGCAAATGACATGCGATGTCTGTGATTGCACAAGTGTGAACCCAGCCTTAAAGTGGAAGTAAAGATTAATATAACTGAAGTTTAAAACATTGCTCCCCCCCCTCCTCAAACACATGGTGCATATTGTTTGTAAAATAGCTCTGTGTTTTGTTTATATCCTGCAAATTGACCATCCAATCTCTAAGCTCTGGCTCCACTGTGGCAGTGAGTGACTTTTGCATCTGATGGGAGGGAATGTCAAAAACAGGGAGCCTAGGAGGGAAATGGAAGCCGACAGGGGATCTCACAACTTTGGGAATTTAAGAAGTAGGGGCAAAGCTCTTTTGGCCCAACTTAACCTATTAGAGTGGGACACAGGAGTGCAATTGGTTCTGCACTCCTGTGACCCATATTCTGATGACTGGCGTCACTCAGATGGTCCAGGCTCTAAATAGATCCCAACTTTAGTGTCAGGATCCACCTAGATGCCTAAGCGGCTGCTGCCTCAGCATGCCGCAGAGAGAATAAGCCTCAGTGCTCCAGTGAGCGCTGGAAGGCCAGACCAGAGAGCCCATGACTGACAGTCACTGTTATCTGCACACTGACAACTGAGTGACTGGCAGTCGTTGATCGCTTAGATCTTGGTGTGGAGGCGGCAGAGAACAGGTGCAGTATCCACCTCAGTGAGTATGTAAGTTAAATTTATCCAAACTTCTCTTTTAAGCACCATTGTTCAGCTGCTCGCTGACACTAAGGCTGGATTCACACTGCCATGCGGAGTAGCTCCCATGCATCCCTGTCCTCCGTTTCAGGTTTGATTTCCGTCCGAATTTTTGGCTGAGTTCGGACCTGAAATGGACCAGAAGACACACAGGACTCCTGTGCAATTCGCACTGCAGCCATCCTGGAGATGTTTCTGGAGATCCATTGAGAGCTGGTCACAGTATCCTGACTTGCGAATTGGATGCGGTTAAAACTCGCATCCAATTCGCAACAGTGTGAACCCAGAACAAGTTACATTAATGCGACTCCGAAGTCAGACAATTTCCCGTGCGACTTTGATCTGACTTTACATTCTCTGGGCCAAAGTTGCATCAAAAGTCAGACCAAAGTAGTGCAGGAACCTTTTCTGAAGTCGCATCGACGTCTGTAGTGTCAGTAGGAACGGCTCTCATAGAAATACACTGAATGTCACATGTCCTGCAACTTGGGGTCCCACAAGATGAACCTCAACTTGCGTAAGTGTGAAAGAAGCCTAAGGGGTTGCCGCTTAGAAATCACATGACCGCACCAAAGGTTATAAAAGAGGTATTTACATGGAGCTATTTTACAAACAGTATACAGCATGTGTATGAGGAAGGGGGAAGCAAAATTTCAACCTGGGTTATATTAGCCTTTACTTCCACTTTAATACTGAAAGTGAATGTTTAGACTTGCAGTGGGGGAGCAGTAAATATAGAATGAGCTCACCTTGACTTCTAGCTTTTCTATAACCCATATGTGCAGTGGCAGGAGGGTGGGCTTTAATGCCCACATGCTGCATATATACATTCCTTTCTTGGGCTGCAGAGCTTTCAGTGCTGACAGCATGCTCACTGTTCGCTGCCAGCACAGTTCCCAAGCTGTCAAAGACAACTCTCTGTCTCCACTCACATTTGATAGCCAGCGGGACTGGTTCTTAATCATGTGACCACTATAACAGCAGATTGCATGCAACCCAGCTGTAGGGGTTAAAATAGCACAGCAGTGGGACAAGGTTGTACACTGCACCGCACGGTTTTATCATGGAAAAACCCCATTCAATCAAAAAAAAAAAACCGCAGACATTCAGGAGGCTGAGGCTCTCCACTGGTGATAGGGTTGCCACCTCATCCATTTAAACCTGAACACACATGAATTACACAGGTTCTGGGGCTAATTTAATGCAGATAAGGCACCAAGTGAGTTTAATTACCAACTTAATCAGCCACAGAACCTGGGTAATTCATATGTGTTCGGTTTTAAAGGGATGAAGTGGCAACCCTACCACGTGAGCCTGCCAGCAACCCCTCTACTGCTCTCTGAAAAGTGACCCACAACAGATCTTTTTTCAGAGACAGCCACAAGTGTAACGGTGTATTCACACAAGGTGTGGTGGGATTGAATTGGGCAGCTATTCCAGCGAAGTCCTACCTGCCTGGTTTACACCGCCCCTTTCAGGTGGGGTGTGCTCTGGAAAAAAGTAAGACCTTCCATACCTTTATTTTTTTTTTTAAATCCACCACCTGGCAACAAAAAAAACTTAATGTAATGTCACTGTGTGACATTTCCATAAAGTTAAAAAAAAAAAGTGAACAGCGTGACATGCCATGATCGATGTATCTGCAGTGCGCACGCCAGTGTAAATGGACCCTAAGTGGTTGCGCTGTGGCCCCTATTTACTACACTGCAGCTGTACTGCCCGCCAAACGTGACTACAGGATTTAACTTTTGCCATGGCATAGCAACATAAGTACAGCCCTGATTGGCTGCTTGCTCTTTAGGTGGACATCCAGGTGGCATAAAACCACGAATCAAGCGCTGTCTGGCTGCCCCTGTGAACCTATATTCAGAGATCTTCTAGGAAAGAGCCTTGCATTCAATGACAGCACGAGCTGAACCTTAATTACAGGAAAGCAAGCCTGATCTACAATAGGGATGAGCACAGTAGAGCCTCCTTCACCTGATATGCCATAGTTCTGGGAGGCTGCGCAGGCCAGCCGGGATGGGACGTAAGGAGAGAACTCCACAGCATAGCCGTGCCTGCCAGGGAGTCTGAGAGCTCGGGTCACACCGCCAGCTGATGCCATAACCTGCTACCTAGCATAGCCACCTGCAGGGTGTCTGTATCGGACCGAACAGCGGCTGTCTACATAAAACGTAATGGGAAATGACGTGCTTGTGTACTATGAACCATAACATGGAGCAGAGCACACCGCTTCCTATAAGCGGAAGAGCGAGGCATTCTGGGAAAGCGGAATTTCCACAACAACGCTGATGTTTATCTCATAGCTAGGTGCCTCAGGACCAATAGAAAAAATAGTGAGTATCGGCCATTGCTCCCTCTAGCGGTACCAGGTTGTACTGCTTTCCAGGATGAAAACAAATGTAAACTCCTACTGCATGCAAACCTCCCAATTTTTTGAGATGGGAATAGGGTTGCCACCTTTTGTTCAAGCCAAACAGGAATACTTTAGGCCCCTTTCACACTGGGGCTGGCGGGTGGTAGCGGTAAATCCCCGCTAGCCTCAGCGGGGATTTAGCACTGTTATAGCGGCGCTACGGCGCCGCTATGCAGGCGGGTGTGCGGCACTTTTAACCCCCCACAAGGGGTTAAAACGGGGTTAAAAGTGCCGGCACTCAGCGCTACCGAGGCGATGTGCAGCCGCTTCGGCAGCGCTTGCCATTCATTTCAATGGCAGGGGCGGTAGAGGAGCGGTAAATTACCGCTCCCCTCACCGCCCCAAAGATGCTGCTTGCAGGACTTTTTGTAACGTCCTGCTAGCGCACCGCCCCAGTGTGAAAGCACTCAGGGCTTTCACATTGGGGTGGATGGGGGGGGACTTTTGAGGCGCTTTACAGACGCTATTTTTAGCTAAATAGCGTCTGTAAAACGCTCCAGTGTGAAAGTAGCCTTAGTGGCACACGCCAATTTTTTTTTTTTTTTTTTTTTTTAAGGAGGAACACTGTGGACTATGGTGTAAGAGGGTTGCTGCTCACCAAAGCCCCCACATACATCAGAGTTCCCAGCATCCCTCCTTTAAATCAGGGTTCCCAATGCCACCCTTACATCAGAGTCTGCAAAGCACCCCTTAATGGTGTGTCCTTGTTTCATGTGGTCTGAAACCTGAACACATAATTCAGAACCCGGACTGTCCAGGTGAATCCTGGACAGGTGGCAACCCTAGATGGGAACGAGGGACACCTATTAGCTAAAGTATGTAGGCATAAGATACACCCCCAGCACCCCCTTAAAGGAGAAGTATAAAGAAAAGATTTGTTAAAGGATGGCTCGGGCTTGTTCAGAACCGAACGTGCCCGAGCCCGCCAGGAAGTGAACCCTGCACTGCGCTAATCACAGGCAGTGAGACATTTCCCCGCTGCAGCGATCAGGGAATGTCTCGCTACCTGCGATTACTGCAGTGCAGTGTTCACGTCCTGGCGGGCTCGGCCGATTCCGAAGAAGCCCAAGTCCATCCTTACCCACTAGTGCTTTTTTTTCACTACTATTCCTGTATATTGGCATTTGACATTTAGGCCCTTTTCACATGACCGTGTCCGTGTGCGGGCTCCATTTTTGCTCATAAGGTTGCTGCATCATCCCTTTAATCCAGAACAAATAATAATTACACAGCTTCTATGACTGATTAAGGTGGTAATTAAACTCACTTGGTGCCTTATCTGCGTTAAATTAGCCTCAGAACAACCTATGTAATTCATATGTGTCCTGAATTTAAGGGATGATGTGGCAACCCTATTTGCTCAGCGGGGATCGCTCCACTGAGCCATCGGATGACAGATCCGTCTCCGTTAACTGTGCAGAGACAGATCCGTCAGAGCCCCCGCTCTTTTCCATGGGAAATAGGATGACAACTGATCCGTCTGTCCATTTTCATCTGATCTGCAGACGGATGTAAAAATAGGGTTTTCATCCGTCGGACTTTACGGGACAGGAGCGGATTGGAGAGCAGCGGGTGTCAGCAGACATGTCACTGACATCCGTTGCTCCATAGAGGAGAATGGAGCGTCCGTTCAGGTCCACCTGAAAAACTGACAGGCAGGCCTGAATGGAACGGCCATGTGAAAGGGGCCTTAAACATGAAAGGTTTAGCACTGGAAAACACTTTTTGAGAGGCAAATAGTGAATTTTCTATACAACTATAGAGATCAGAGCAAAATGAGGAGGAAAGAGGGACAGAGGGACTTTGTTCCAAATCAAGGACAGTTAGGAGCTGTGTGCTTGGCATTTTGCTTATAAGACCCCTTTTACACCAGGGCGCAGGTCCGTTAGTCTTAAAGCGCTGCTAGTTTTTGCTTTGCCGCCGCTAAGAAGGGGTTAAAAAGGTGTTAAGCACCCATGTTGTAGCACTTCGGAAGCTCTGCCCATGCATTCCAATGGCAGGGGCGGTTTAGGAGTGGTGTATGTAGCGCTCCCATACCGTCCCAAAGATGCAGCTTGCAGGACTTTTTCTAACACCCTCCAAGCACATGGCCCCAGAGTGAAAGCACTCAGGCTTTCGCACTCAGGCTGCAGGGGAGGCAGTTTCAGACACTTTTCAGGTGCTATTGTTAGCACTAAAACGTCTGAAAACTGCTTCAGGATGAAAGGGGTCTAAAGCCTCGTACACACGGGACGACGATCGTACTTACGATCGTCTCAAATCGTATGTTGGATAATGTAACTTGCATACTGACTGCACTACACGATCGTACGACCACAGACAGAACATTCAGGTGCATGTAATTAGCATCCGGCCGTTCCTGACTTCGGAGCATGCGTGTTTTGCACAATACAACTTGTTGTACCAACTGCTCTGTTCACACGATACAACGATCGTATGAACGCTTGTTGGTACGACCAAGTTTTCTAGTTTGCTCATACAACTCCCCTTGTACGACCGTCGTATGTCGGCTGTTCTAATCACGCATACTAAGGATTGATTTCGCATACAGCGGTCATTCATACGACCTGTTGTATAGGATCGTCGTCCCGTGTGTACGAGGCTTTAGAGAAGTATGGGATTCTTTAATCACCTGACCTTCTAAAGATTTACCCCCCCCTTTCCTTTTTTGTGATACGGCATTGTGTAACCTTAACCACTTCAGCGCCGCAGCCATTTCTGACATTTGTTGTTTACAAGTTAAAATCAGTATTTTTTGCTAGAAAATTACTTTGAACCCCCAAACATTATATATATATATAGATAGCAAAAACTCTGGAGCATAAAATGGCGGTCATTGCAATATTTTATGTCACATGGTTTTTGCGCAGCGGTCTTTCAAACACAATTTAAAAAAAAAAAATACACTTTTTTAAATTAAAAAATAAGAAAGCTGTAAAGTTAGCCCACATTTTTTGTATGCTGTGAAAGAGGATGTTACGCTGAGTAAATAGATACCAAATATGTTAAGGTTGAAAATTGCACACTTGTGGAATGGCGACAAACAACGGTATTTAAAGATCTGCATAGGCGGCGCTTTAAAATTTTTTAAAGGTTACCAGGTTAGAATAACAGAGGAGGTGTTTTGCTATAATTATTGCTCACAATCTGACAATCGCGGCGATACCTTGCGTGACTTACATATACATTTTCTTTGCTGCGCAAGCTCGAAAAGCCTTGGGTGCTTTAAAATTATTATTTTTTTTAGCACTGTTCCTTTAAAAAAAATCTGATCACTTTTATTGCTGTCACACGGAATGTAAACATCCCTTGTGACAGTAATATATGGTGACAGGTACTCTTTATGGAGGGATCAATGTTCTAAAAAGATCGCCAAAAACAGAGATTCTGAAGACTGTCATTTTCTTAAAATCTGGCCATTGGCAGCCAAGTAAACCGGAAGTGACGTTGTGATGTCGCTTCCGGAATTACATGAAGGAGATTCGATCAGAGCCGATTCTGTCTTCAGTCGGGACTCCTCACAGCCGGCGGACGCGCCGGATGGATGCTCCAGTCTCCCGGTGGAACGGGAGACCGGGGGAAGTGCGGCAGAAGGCAGCGGGAGATGTCCCCTCACGCTGCCTGGGATAACAGCCAAGCAGCTGCCGAGCCGGATCAGCCATTGTCACCAGATAACCGACCACCTGGTCTGAAAAACGGTACCGGAGTATAGCCTGTAGCTGCAGGCTATACCAAATACATCCACTTCTCCCGACCGACGTACGGGTACATCGATTTGCGTGAAGTGGTTAACTGACAATTGTGCGGTCATGAGACATTGTACCCAAACAAAATCGATGTCCTTTTTTTCCCACAAACCGAGCTTTCTATTGGTGGCATTTGATCACCTCTGCATTTTTTTATTTTTTGCGTTATAAATAAAAAAAAAGACTGATAATTTTGACTTTAACATTTTTTACTTTTTGCTATAAAACATATGCAATAAAAATTTTTTTAAAAAATCAAATCTCTTCATAAATTTAGGCCAACATGTATTCTGCTATATATTTTTGGTAAAAAAAAAAATCCCAATAAGCGCACATTGATTGGTTTGCACAACATTTATAGGGTCTACAAACTGTGGGATATTTTTATCTATTTATTGTTTAATTTTTATTTTTTACTAGTAATGGCGGCGAACAGCGATTTCTAGCGGGACTGCTATACTGCGACGGACATTCTGACACTAATTGACATGTTTGACACATTTTAGGGACTAGTGACACAAATACAATGATCAGTGCTAAAAAATATGCACTGTCACTGCACTAATGACACAGGCTAGGAAGGGTTAACATCAGAGGCGATCAAAGGGTTAACTGTGTGCCTAGCTAGTGTTTCTGTGTACTATGGGAGGTGCTTTTACTAGGGGAAGACATGGATCCTTGTCCATGCTTTGCAGGAACACAGGATCCAGGCCTTCCCTACTGATACAACAGCAATATGCCTTGCTTACATAGGCAGACTGCTGTTCTGTCTCTTTACCAAATGATCGGCTGGTGCCGGTGGACATTGAGACTGCGGTACCCGCTGTGCACCCGCAGCAAGTAGAGCCACCAGTGGCACGCATGTGCATCCCAAAACCAGAAGAGCCGGATCACATATATATATGTGATCTGGTGCACAGCTGCCGCCCTGTAGCAGTAAGGGCTAGTTCACACTTGCTTCACAACATGGCTTCGGACACACTTTGTCAAAGCTCTCTGAACGCCAGTCACAGCCCCTATCACTAAATAAAATGGCTAACTTACAGTCCTGTTCACACCTTGCTTTTGCTTGAGATTTGGTGAGGCTTTGTGGAGCTTCGATGAGGCTTTGGTAAGGCTTTGTGGGGCTTCAATAAGGATTCGGTGTGGCTTCAAGTGGGGCTTCAAGCGAGCTTTGCCATAGACTTCTATGGACGCTTTGAAGCACCACTAAAGCTACATGGGGTATAATTTTTGAAGCGAAGCCGAAGCAAAGCAAAGCAAAAGCAAGGTGTAAATAGGACTGTAAGCTAACCATTTTATTTAGTGATAGGAGCTATAACAAAGCGTGTCCGAAGCCATGTTTTGAAGCAAGTGTAAACTAGCCCTTAGGGCTTCATTTACACTTGCTTCAAAACAGGGCATCAGACAGGCGTTGTTAAAGGTTCCTTAACGCCAGTCAAAGCTCATGTCACTAAATAAAATGGTTAGCTTACAGCCCTTTTTACACCTTGCGCTGGCTTAGCTATCGCTGCAGCTTAGTGTAAAAAATTATACCCCATGTAGCTTTAGCCAGGCTTCAAAGTCTCTCCAACGCCTCCATAGAAGTCTATGACAAAGCTTGTTTGAAGCACCTGCGGCTTTTCAGAGGCTGTAATTCAGCTTTAGTTTCGCTTTGTTTTGGAGAAATTGCAGGTGTGAGATATCAACAAACACACAGGGCATTTACCAAGCTAAAACAAGGCTTCAAAAGCGCATCACTGAAGCCTCGTCAAAGCCTTATTGAAGCCTCACTGAAGCCTCTTAGAAGCACCTCTGAAGCCTAAAAAAAAAAATCATAAAAGCTTGCTGAAGCTGTATGAGCTTTAATAAGCGTTGAAGCCGAAGCAAGTGTAAACTTGACAGTCTGTGCTACACGCCAGCTCGCCAGCCCTCACATCCCCATGAGGTCCTGACCCCTATTTGAGCCATTCGTCCCCGCCACGAGCATTGGAGCCGCCCGCCGGAGATCCTTCGACAGTGACCCGCCCCAACTATTGGAGCGCCTCTGTGGAACCTTGGGACCGACTCCAACCTACATCACCCGGATCGTCCCTGCTTGTGTCTGGCCACCATCCGGATCGGTGAGTATGTGCCGCTGACGTGCGGACCCTCCCTCAACTTCCTTCCACTACAGCCGTCCCTGATCCACTCCCCGGTGCCAGCCCTCGCTGCGACCCTGGTGCCCTTCCAGGCAACGCTTCGAGACTGCTGCAGCCCGGTGTCCGGCCTCCCTTCTCCACCATCCCGGCTTGCGCAGGTCCCCTCCGCAGTGTCTGTGTTCACACTGCGCTCACCATTCCCACGGGGACTGCGCTCATCCCCACCTGCCTGTAGCCGACCCCCTCCTCCTTGTACTCTGGATTCTCTCCGGAGGTTGGGGGATTTTGCTATCATCAGTCAGGTTGTGGGCTACTCTGTTCGTGCCCTGACTGCGGGCAGTCAGTCCGTAGCCTGCCTTACTGGGCTATTGCTATCATCGGACTGATTTTTACCCCGGTGTTTCATTTACTGCTCTGCTCACTCTCTGGGTGTACATTGACATTAGGTATTTGCTTATTTGGCCAATTCCTTTGATCCATCATTCCCAGCTGGGGTCTTATATGTGTAATGTGGCTCAATACTGTTCTACATGTTATCCATGGTTGTATTATGTTTGCTGATTTAATTCACTAAGGGTCTGTACTGACCGCTCCATGGTTCCTTTTACTCATTCGCAGGGGTCCCTCTCTATCATTTTTTGGGGTTAGCTGTGGGCTGTCTAGCTGTGTCTACCCTCTCTGCCACGGCAGGAAGGGGGCATTTCCACATTGGAAGGCCCTCACCCGACTGGCTCTGAGGACTTTTGTTTTTAGTCACATTTATGACAACGTTGTCAACGGTGGTGGTTTTCTGATCAGTTATTTTTTATTTAATGCTCCATCCTGTGTGTCCATCTGGTTGCAGCATACCTTTCCAATAAAGTTGTTAATTCATTGATTCCCATGTGTGTGTATCCATTTTTCTTTTCACATGCTCAAATCCCAGTGGCTATCTATATGGTGACCTTTGCGGACAGCCTCCTGTGCTGCCCTCTTCCTTGTGCGGTTCTTGTTTTGTTATCACCATTTTAGCCCCAGGGCTGACTTTTAATCCCTGAGAGGATTGATGTGACCCCTTATTCATGTCCAATTAGAATCTTTTTTGACCCCCTTGTTGGGGTCCTCCCTTTTTTATGCCAAGTGTAAACTAGCCCTTAACGCCAGTCAAAACATCTGTCACTAAATAAAATGGTTAGCTTACAGTCCTGTTTACACCATGTGTTGACTTTGCTTCGCTTCAGCTTTGCGTCAAAAATTATACCCCATGTAGCTTTAGCCAGGCTTCAAAGCCTCTTCAACGCCTCCATAGACAACTATGACAAAGCTTGTTTGAAGCACCTGCGGCTTTT
The DNA here is from genome assembly GCA_018402905.1 of Glandirana rugosa. Classification (NCBI taxonomy): domain Eukaryota; kingdom Metazoa; phylum Chordata; class Amphibia; order Anura; family Ranidae; genus Glandirana; species Glandirana rugosa. The sequence goes on along the minus strand of BLSH010387032.1, from coordinate 1,978,510 downwards.
CGGAGGCTTTAATTCAGCTTTAGCTTTGCTTTGTTTTGGAGAAATTGCAGATGTGAGACATCAACAAATACATAGGGTATCGGCTTTAACAAAGCGTCAAAAGAGCCTCATCGAAGTACCACTGAAGCACCACCGCAGCCTCAAAAAAACACATCATAAAAGCTTGTTGAAGCAGTAGGGGCTTTAATGTGCGTTGAAGACAAAGCAAGTGTAAATGAGCCCTTATACTGCTTTAAAAAAAAGATAAAAAAAATACTCACCATGGTCCATCACATTGGTCCAGATTATACTCCAATACTGCATAGCTCCCAACTGTCACTGATTTCGAAGGACTGTCCCTGATTTGGAACAAACTCTGTGCTTCTTTCCTCCTCATTTGTCCCTCATTTTGGTCTGATCTATATAATTGTATATAAAAGTCACTATTTATTTTTAAAAAGGTGTTTCCCAGAGCTAAAACTTTCATCCAATTTCTAAATTGCTGCATTTGTAAATGACAAAAGCCAATATAAAGGAATAGTAGTGGTAAAAATAAGCACTTGTGGGTTCAACCAATCTTTTTTTTTTTTTTTTTTTTATAATTCTCCTTTATGGGTGCGTGGCAGGGTTGTGTGTCCCGTACCTATATACTTTTACTGATCGTTGTCCCTCGGTCCCATCTAAAATAGTTGGGAGGTATGCATCTGTCCCCTGCTGCTTCTGAGACTGAAAACTGAGTGATCTAAGACCTCTGATCGCTCAGTTCTCGGTCTTCAGTGAGCCACCGCGAGTCACCGGCTCTCTGCTCCATCACTCCAATGAGAGCCAAGAAGTGTAGGGGCAGGAGGGGTTTGCTCAGTGCCCGTTCACACCACAAAAACGTTCTTCAGATCCGTTCCGGATGCATTTGTCAACACATTTTTTTTTTGCTATTTTTGGCGGCACTTTATTGTATTTTGCCGCCGCTAGTGGGGCGCTTTTAGCCCCCCAGACGGGGTTAAAAGTGCGGCACTTCCGAAGTGCTTACCAGGCCCTTCGGAAGCGCTGGCCATTCATTTCAATGGGCAGGGGTGGTGTAGGAGCGGTTTATGTACTGCCCCAAAGATGCTGCTTGCAGGACTTTTTTCCCATCCTGCAAGCGCACCGCCCCAGTGTGAAAGCACTCAGGTTTTCACACTGGGGAGGATTGGGAGGCAGTTTTCAGGTGCTCTTCAGGCGCTATTTTTAGCTCTAAAATGCCTGAAAACTGCCTCATTGTGAAAGGGGTCTTAAAGCTGCACATCGGGGCTAGTGTAAACATAGGCGTGCACAGCCCAACACACCCAGGCACACCCAAGGGTTTTTTTCACTGTCACAATGTGTGACAACTCCAGTTCGGCACCCCTGCTAACTAATATCCCTTCCAGTGGGTCTATTTTTCTGTTCTATGCCAAATTCCTGGGAGAAGTGCAGCCACTGGCTGCGGTGTAAGCAGTCAGGCAGCCACATTTCCCGATACTGTCCCTGTAGTCCCAGCTACAGAGTCCATGACACCTGAACATCACTCCACCTCCTGCTGTCAGAGATTCCGTAGCCGGGATTTTAGAGGCAGCATGAGATAACTCTCGACTGCTTACTACACAGCTGGTGGCTGCAGTCCTCATAGGAGTAAAGCCTCGTACACACGGTTCAACAGTCGTATGAAAATGGTCGTACGACCGCTCGTATCGAAATCGACCGTTAGCACACGCAATTAGAACAGCCGACGTACAACAGAAGTTGTATGAGCAGACTAGAAAACTTTGGTAGTACCAACAAGAGGTCATACGACCGTTGTATCGTGTGTACAGAGGAGTTGGTCCAACAAGTTGTATCGTGCAAAACACGCATGCTCAGAAGTCAGGAACGGCCGGGCGCTAATTACATGCACCTGAACTTTCTCTTTATAAGTTCATAACACGTCACTATGTTCTGCTTGGTCGTACGATCGTTTAGTGCATGTCAGTATGCGAGATACAATAACCAACATACGATTTGGGCCGTTCGGTTGTACGATCGTTGCATCCTGTGTACGAGGTTCTGAGGCTAATTTAATGCAGATGAGGCACCAAGTGGGTTTAATTACCACCTTAATCAGCCACAGAACCTGTGTAATTAACCACTTGACCACTGGGCACTTAAACCCCCTTAACAACCAGACCAATTTTCAGCTTTCAGCTCTCTCACACTTTGAATGACAATTACTCATTCATGCAACACGGTACCCATATGAAATTTGCGTCCTTTTTTTCACACAAATAGAGCTTTCTTTTGGTGGTATTTAATCATTGCTGGGCTTTTTATTTTTTGCGCTATAATTAAAAAAAGACCGAAAATTTTGTAAAAAAATGAATTTTTCTTCGTTTCTGTTATAAAATTTTGCAAATTAGTAATTTTTCTTCATAAATTTTGGCCAAAATTTATACCGCTACATATCTTTGGTAAAAAAAAAAAACAAATTAGTGTATATTATTTGGTCTTTGTGAAAGTTATAGAGTCTACAAGTTATGGTGCCAATCACTGAATATTGATCACACCTGATTTACTGACGGCCTGTCTCATTTACTGAGACCCTAACAAGCCAGGAAAGTACAAATACCCCCCAAATTACCCCTTCTTGGAAAGTAGACATTCCAAGGTATTTAGTAAGAGGCATGGTGAATTTTTTGAAGTTGTAATTTTTTCCCACAATTCTTTGCAAAATTAATTTTTTATTTATTTTTTATTTTTTCCCCAAAATTGTTAACAGGTTATTTCTCACACCCAGCATATGCATACCACAAATTACACACCAAAACACATTCTACTACTCCTCCCGAGTATGGCGATACCACATGTGTGACACTTTTACACAGCCTGGCCACATACAGAGACCCAACATGCAGGGAGCAACGTCAGGCGTTCTAGGAGCATAAATTACACACATAATTTCTTGACTACCTCTTGCACTTTTGAAGGTCCTGGAGCACCAGGCCAATGGAAACGCCCAAAAAATCACCCCATTTTGGAAAGGAAGTTTTCACGTTCTCCATCAGTTCTTTAATACACACATTAAATACGAGGATCTTGCGGACTGCAACGAGGGACGTACAACCCAGAGACATACACCGGTCCGACACATTTTCACAGTGTGTACACCATAGCGGTATGAGCCCTCCTCATCATCTTACACAAAACCACACATTAAACACCATACGTATACGACCCACACTCTTTAT